>OX123183.2:88092754-88692754 GCA_944739405.2 Euclidia mi
GCGAATGTTACACATTGATATCAAACTACGGTTTACGGATTCTATCGCGATATATTGGTTTTAGTTAAGTTACGTACATTTACACCGAATGATCTAGAACTATTAATTATTACTAGCCGACGTTTCAGTTTCTTAACAGGAACCGTGGTCACGGCAGACTGAGGTGATATTTGTCTTTGTCTTGAATTTAAGATTTATATCAAAGTACCCGATTTTGTACATTAAACACAAACACTCGACGAAGTCTGCTGTGTGTGAAGTGTACAACAAGGAACCAACCAATACCTGCGATTTGATGAACCACAGATACTCGCAAAAGGACACAGTTTTATTCCAAGGATGATACGTGAAGCAGTGAAGCTATTGAAATTAAAAAACACCCTGATTTTAATAGGGAAGATGATGTTCTTCCAGCTTGGGACCTTGTTATCAGGCTAATGAAACCCAAAGGAAAAATTCACTAGAAGACATCAAGACACATTGAGCAAATTCTGCGTAGATACCTAGTATCACCAATAGTTGAAAATTTTTCGGGTACTTAGAGATAACTTTTAAATTCAAGACAAAGACAAATATCCCCTCAGTCTGCCGTGACCACGGTTTCTATAAAGAAACTGAAACGTCGGCTAGTAACTCATAATTAAAAATTATAGTTCTAGATCATTCGGTTTAAATGTAACTTGACTAAAATCAATATATCGCGATAGAATCCGTAAACCGTAGTTTGATTTCAATACCTAAATGATGTTTTTTACGCATTTTGCCAATAACTAATAAATCAGCCTCAAAGCCGCACTTGCCATTCGTCTGGTTGCAGTGAGAACTTTACTCGTATTCTCATCAACGTCTTGGAGTATTATCCCAGTTGCATTCATGATTTTCGTCGTGGAGCCCAGGGTAGGCTTTTCTATAGAGCGTCATCTGCAACCCAAGAGAAAGCGTTATTCCGTGCCTTGGGAGACGGTGGCCTTAAATATGCCACTACTGGCCAATATACATTACACATTGTACATTAAGGTCTCCACATATCAACTGTCAAAGATCCTCATGACAGCCGGGACCGTCATGACGACTAAACATGTGCTCCGAGGCACGGGGCAACCGACAACTAACGATTTCATACGCATACGGCTTCAAAAAGTTAGTGGTGCCCTCTGTGGGTTTAAACCTAAGATAACATGCATACGCATGTCAATATATTGGTTTTTTCACTATACCTCCTATTGTTATTACATATATATTTATTATTACAATTTCCGCTCACGACAAGCATGAAAATAACCTGAGTCAAATTAAAAAGAGAAATGTCCGTATAATCAGATGCATAAAATACCACTTAATCCATTTATATTAATGCGAGTCCATTAAAATACGACGGAGCCAATTACATTTATGGCTGGTCGGCATCGGCAATAAGTAATTACATCTGTCACAACTGGCCAACACTTTAGCCATTATGACCGGTTAAAAATTACCTTAATGATTTCATGTCATACATTTTCATGGACCGCTGTTAGCGTCGACATATTTTATATTATAATTTTGTCGGTGAGCCGATTATAATACCTGTGATTATGCTCTTTTATAGAATAAATTATTTGTATAATAGTTGAATACAAATGCAGATATTTTATCTCTAACTAACAGCTGACGTTTTATTAGTAGACAAAGGACAATGACAGATCTCCATACATCAAAATGTCTGAAATGAAATTCAAGCGTACAGTAATAAAAAACATATCAAAAAATTTGGCGTACGTAACAGAGTCTATAAATGATTCTATTTTCACTCAGGAAAGGTGGAAAAAGAAGATATCGGTGTTGGAATTTTTTGTTAAGAATGAACAATGTAGGTAACAGGGAAGTTATAGTATGAAAGTTAAACAATGTAGGTAGCTACGTTTGAATTATCAAATGACATATGTCAGATTGACATCAAAACGCGGAAGTATTTTGTAGCATCTAACTGTCACAGCCAAAGACAAAAGCAGAGCTGCACATTTTAAATCGATTTTATGTGAAATCGGTACAACATTAAAACGATGCTGTGACGTTTTTTTTTTATTTAAACGTTGTTTTGCTTGAAAAATATTAGCTTATTGATATAATGATGATTCAATATTAAATAACTGCATTTTAAACCAAACCAACGCTATAAAGATCGATCGTATCGATTACTTATTTAATAATCGATACGGATAGCACTCACGTCTATTCCTGTCACACCATTGTCTATGGCAACAATCAAATAATAAAGTATTCGTAATCAATTGGAATGCTTTTTATCATCATATAATACTCCAGCTTTAACGAGACAAAGTGAAAATATTAAAAATCGTAGAAAAAAAAACAATTTGATTTGTTCACATGAAGTTTAAGGTCGCCACAACAAATCCAGACCAAATTCTGCCATTGTTCTTTCGCAGGCTAATTTAATTCAAAGAAACTATGCCTGGAAATATATGTACTATTTACGGCCATTTTCAATATTCGAACTATAGATAGATCTGTAGATTTTAGATTCGTGTTTGACATATTTTGTATGGAGCTTATGTCAAAAACTGTCAAAAACGAATCTAAAATCTACAGATCTATCTATAATTTGAATATTGAATTCCGTAGTTAAACTGGCAATATATTTACATTTGGATTCACTTTTCAGCAGACTGTCATGGAATCTGTAGTGATAGCCACGCACTTGACGGCGCATCAGAGATTAGCCGAGCAAACGACGTTTTATGTTTGGAATAGTGTATTTAAATTATAATTCGTCTGAATCTGCTGCTTAATACAGGAGATCCAATCACAAACACTTTAAATAAATAAATAAATAAAATGTGTTTTATTTCAGACTTCAAATCCATATAATGTTAGTAACAATTTTACTTATAAACTATGTTAGTAACAATTTAATTTCTAAGTTATTTGGACACAATTTTTGTGCCCGAGATGCATCTACGGACACAATGAGCTATGAAGGGGAGTCGTATCGTCCCGCTATCACCCTCAGAATGAAGTTGGAGCTGGACCGCAGTCTGCAGAGCAACGAGACAGTTTTTGTGCGCATCATACAATGAAAGTCATTGATATGAGTATGTGCGAACATACACAAAGCGCTGCAGAAACGGGGCAGCCCCAACAACATTCTGAGTGCGTTATTATACTGGACACGCAGCGCGCTGATGGCTCGCTGTGTATAGTTGGTCCAAAGGCTGCACGTGTAGAAAACTTGGCAGTAGGCTCTAAACAAAGTTAATTTTACTTGCGTACTACAACGTGCAAACCTTCTAACCAACATGTTGCAGCGAACCGCCAGCGCTCTGCGCTCCCGCTCGATGTCTACTTGGTCTTTAAGGTCGTCGGTTACAAAGTGTCCGAGATATTTAAATTGGCTTACCCGCTTAAGCTCTGTACCGTTAAGCTTAATAGAAGGTACACAAGAGGGACACTTCCCACCCACGGCCTTAAACACCAAGTATTCTGTCTTTTTAACATTATACAGCAGTCCATGCGCCTGCACATACCGTTCGCAAACCTGTAATAGTGCTCTCATTGATTTGATCGTTGGACACAGCAGCACCATGTCGTCAGCATAGCTAATGTTATTGACGGTAACGTCTTCAACGCGACATCCAATCTTCATGCTGCTGAGTTCAACGATCAGATCGTTGATATATAGGTTGAAAAGGCAAGGCGAGGTCAGACCGCCCTGTCTCACTCCACACTCCAACCTGTACGAGTCTGACAAACTATTACCCCATTTCACGCGGTTTGTTTGATTGTGGTACCAATATTGGCAGATGCTCAACAACTCTGCAGGTACGCCCCTATCCCTAAGCTTATTGCACAGCACATCCTAAGAGACTAGGTCGAAAGCACGCGAAAGGTCTAGAAAACATGCGTAAACTGGCGTCATCCTGTCTGTGTAATACCGGACCGTGTGTTTTAGTGCCAGTACCGCACTCTCAGTGGAAAGACCTGACCGGAAGCCAAACTGTGCATCATGTAAGTGTAAATAACTCTCAAGACGTGCGCCCAGCAGGCCGTCGAGTACCTTTGCTGCAATCGTGGCCAAGGAGATAGGTCTATAGTTACATTTGTCTGTTATATCGCCTGTTTTGTTTTTAATTATTGGTACAACAATAGTATGCATAAGATCAGCAGGAAGTTATGAATGACACATACACAATGAATAAAACATCGACAAGACTCTTGGTAGATGAGGTCCAGCGTGCCGGAAGTGCTCAACGCTGAGACCGTCGTGGCCCGGTGATTTTCCCTTTGTCATGTTTTTAATAACATTTGTAACTTGGGCAGATGAAAAGCGAATTAAGTCACTATCACAACAAGCCCCAGCATCGACCACTCCAGACAAGCTCAGACATGCATCAACCTTAAAATGCTTAACAAACATATTAGCGATTGCTGACGGCTCTTGGGCATCTCCATCATTGTCTGGCAAGCCAGGTTTAACATTAAATTTGTTGGGTGCCTTCCAAAACTGCTTAAATTTTTGATCCGTATGATACGACGCCATAATATCTAGCTTAATTTTATCTTGGTGAGATTGACACCATTTAAGTTTGCTCTTAAAGATTTTACGACTTAAATTCATATCTTCATATACACTGCCATGTGACGGCTTATTATGAAGTAACCACATATGGTACTTGAGTCTAGCCAACCTGTGCGCCTCACGCACATGCCTGTTCCACCCTATTATTTGCCTTTTATTATGGCGCCGACGCTCGACATGCGTGCTTTGAGCGGCATCAGATAAAATGTTAACAATGCTAGAGTACATTTCATCAAGCGTCTCCCTATGTTGTAAGTTGTTACAGTGAGAATTACTACACATTCCAAAATGCTGCGGGTAATCAATATGGCGAAGCCTTTCATTGCAAAGTCTATAATATTCATTAATCTGATCATCCTCCCTCTCACCCCATACAGCTTTATTTATTTGCATTCTGTTCGTGTATATTAGAGGTTTGATTGTTTCAATGTTACCGGTTACTGAGATAGGAAAATGATCAGACAAAAAGACGTCAGATATTACATTAACATTTTCAATAGTGCTGAACGCCGACTGTGTGACAATACAGTGATCAAGCCATCTTTGACACCCATGTGAGTCACTAATGAATGTAAAACAATCCGAATTAATGCCCAGAATATCTGCATCAGCACACAACCAACTTTGTTCATAACAGAAGGTTAGAAGTTCATCCCAAAATGACTCACCCGGATGAGAATTAAAGTCCCCGAGCATATACGATGTTCCACAATCACTAGATTCTATAACCGCGTTAATTTCACTTAAACAGTCCGTGAATTCGGTAAGATTATCACTGCAATCCGTAGGCATATAAACACTAAATACCAAAAACGACCTATTATGAGTTAACACTTTTATTGCCGTAAGGCGCGCACTTGTACACTCGATAACACTGACCGACTCCAAAATACCCTTCCGCCAGAGAATGGCTACACCACCAAAAGGTCTTCCTCTTAGTATGCCTTTGGATGTGTCAATGGCTGATTTCCCAGTATAATTGAAATCGTTGTGTATCTGGCCCAACAATGGTATATCCTCAGGGAGAAGCCACGTTTCTTGAAGAGCTACTATGTCTGCTGACTGACAGAGCGACCTCACTCCTTCAAGAGAACGTTTCACGGATTTGCAATTGAAACTAATAAACGTACATTTATCCATAATCACGTTTAGGTATTTCGCTTCAATAAAGCTTCGCTTTTGTACTTATCGTGTACAAAACGACGAAATGTGATCCCATCAGGCCAGAAATCATCCTTTAAAAATACCTGTAACTTGCTCCTAGGTACATAAAGTTTGTAAGAGTCATATCTCTTCTCTGTTTGCCTAATGATTTTAAATAATGTCACCTCTTCCGTAGTGATCTCCTTTATGTATGCAATGATGTCCGCCTCAGCTGTATCCTTCGATACATTAGAAATAAAAATAGGTATTTTTACATCCGCTGCCTTAAATTTACCATCTGCTTTGACGATAGCTTTTCCAAACTGCTGCTTTATCATTTTATTGTTGTTTTTTCTATATTCAACCTTTTGCCACCCGTCCTTTTCCCCTACCTTTTGCTGCAGTTTCTCACTCTCTCGTAATGTTTCCGCAAACGTTTTACTTGAGAGGACGCGGTTATCGCTCACGCTACAGCCATCTGCGTTCGCGTTCACACACGATGATAACTTGGTAGGGGACTTGTTTGTTTGAATCAGCTGTGTATTGCGCCCCGCCTTCACGGCGTTATCAGCTTGCGAGAGTGAGACGACACTACTCTGTTCTCTTTGCGCTCGCAACGAATGCAGCGTGTCAGGTACACGATTGATATCGTCATTACATAAATCGAACTCTGGAGGTAGGTGGGTTTGCTGTGTATCTCTGCATGTCGGCGAAGTACAATTTGCGTCATTTGTAGCGATTTTAGGACTTTGTAGGGAATGCTGCAATGCCATAGGACCACTATCAAAGGCACCCACTTCCACATTCCCAAAGGCAGTTCTTCTTCTTAGATTCACAAAATCAAAGTGATTGTTGACAATTGAAGCTCGTTTAAGTGTTTCAATTTCACCTTTCAACTCCAATAGTTGGCTGGATGTAACGTATTCCTTTTGAAACACTTGGATTTGTGATTGAATCACAATAATGTCTTTTAGCAGCTTCGTTGCATCTATGTGGTCAAAAGTTACCGGTGGTAACTTTTGAAGGTCACGGGCAACGAAAATAGGCGTAATTTCCGGGTCTGTCTGCTTTAATAAGCAAATTATATCATCGATATCCCTCACGTTCTTGCCTTTTCGTCTTCTATTAGTGCATTTCGAGTTTGGTACCGATTCAAATAATAGCCGTTTGGATGTTGCAATTTCTTCCTCCAAAAACGAGTCACAGCAAAGCCTTACAAGCGACACTTCATCCATGACGTCCGCCTTATTTTGGATAAAGGCTAGCAGCTCGTTGACCACTATATTACAATTTGCACATTTCACAATATTCGAAGCCATTATACCCACACGTAGGTAAATGGATCGGCGATAAGCGTAACGCGTTCGCACCCGATCGCGCGTGATCGCAGATTGATAAGCTAATGTCAATGAGCCTTAAGTTTTCATGAATGAAAATAACCATCAACAAAATTTTAATAAAAAAATCTATTAAACTTAAATAAGACCAAACAAAAAGTTATATCCTTTCAACCATAAATATATGTCGAAATCACTTAATAAATGACTAAGTTCTAAGATAACAAACAAAAAATTTGTGACCTACGGAAATTTCCGTTTCAGTTTCGGTTTCGGCCAGTTTCGGCCATAAATCCGAGTTTCGGCCTTAGTTTCGGTTTCAGCCTAAAGTGGCCGAAACTTTCGGCTGCGCCGAAACTCTTGTGTTAGTGAATTTTTTTGCGTCGTTCGGCAAATTTCGCTGCTAACTGGTACATGCAATATTTTGAATAAAAGTTACTTTTTGTTTTGATGTTATTGTTTAAATTACATTTCAATGACAATAATTGAAATCTATACACATAAATAAAATTGGAGTGTCTGTTTGTTGTTGTATTAAAATAACCGCTTTTTACTAAATGCATATACATCCATATGTATACACGGTACATATAGCGAAATATCACTTTTACAATGTTTGTCTATCTGTCTGTCTGTTTGTTCTCAATAATCTCTGAAACGGCTGGGCTGATTTTGACGGGACTTTCACTAGCAGATAGCTGATGTACCAAGGAGTAACTTTATAAATTAACCAGGTACGCGAAGTAGTTCCCTCAGGAAGCGGGTGAAACCTCGGGAAACAGCTAGTATATAATATGATTTAAATAAATTGTTACGAGTATTTTCTCTAAGCGACAATTAAAAGAGATATTTTCGATTTTAATTTTACTTGGATTTAAGTGTTAATATGCAATATTCGTTGGATCACATTCTTTAATCTTATTTTAAGTGTGTTTACTTCCCAAACGATTAAGTAGATGCTATTTATTATGTCCTTTATATACATATTTTTAACTATAAATCAACGCTTTGGTATAACTGGTGCAATTCACCCAGTTAGTGATCCCACCTCGTGCTTTCCCGTTCATCGCCAGTTTTGTATTACTTAATTTAAATAATGAAAACACGAGCGAGTCGGACTCACCCATGAAGGGTTCCGTAGTATAGGTATACACTTTTTCGTCAGCACAAATAACTTTGTTTTTCATTGTATTTGTATGAATGACAAAGTTGTATGTATTTGCGATTTTTTAACATGTCCTATATCTCAAAAACTGCTGACAACATATCGCTCAAACCAATTATCGTTGTTTATTTTTATTACGATCTACACCATACATACTTTTTTATTATCACTCTCTTATTTTAAGAATTAGAGGGGGAGGCACACACTCATTTCAGCACTTTGTAAGCGTCTATCTTTAAAACGATTGACTTTGAGAAACTATGGTTTTAGGAATCTCAATCAGTGTAATTCTATTAAACTACTTTATACCGGGTGTCACAAGACCCATCACCAAACCGAAGTCTACCCGTTTTGGACATCATGCCAAGTTATACTAAATAAAAATAACACCCGGGAAACGAATTTTTTTTAAGTAGACCCTTTTTTAAGTCGCGATTAAAAGTGCGCGTGCAATGTTCGAAATACCTACTTTTGCATGGGTGCATAAGACATCTATAGAACAAATTGGCGGAGTAAATGCATCGATTTTGTACCTAATTAGAAAAAAATCACGGTATCTCTGAGCGTCAATATCTCCTAAATCAGTAATTGCCCAGATATGGTGCCGAAGTAAAAAAAAAATTCGTAATGATTGGTAAAATATGGGATTTCAATTTTCGTTAAGGGTCTTTTTACCTTTCGTTAAGGTTGATGAAAAATTGTTATTTGTGCAACAAGAGAGCAAAGTTGTTTTTTGTTTCGAGTGCTGATTTTGAGTCCCGAGTAAGCGAAGGATTCTATTATTGATTCACGAGCGTAGCGAGTGAATCAAAGTTAGAATCCTGAGGGATATTGAGGGACTCAACGGCACGAGATACAAAAAGCTTTGCTCTTGTGTAGCACACATAACTTTTCACCACAGCAGTGAGAACACATATTACTTAGGAGACATAGAAATGAACAGGAATAGATTAAATTCTGCATTAATCACTTGTTGTTTTAACTCTTCTGGTGTTAAAGTACAGTCATCATCGCTAGTTTCACTCATCATTTTAGATTATTTTATATATTAATATAATTTAACACGTTACGCTATACTGTATCATCAGCGAAATTTTTATTCCCGCTACTTTTTGAAATACTTTTTAATACCGCGTCCCTGATGTTTATTTTTCAAATGTATCATTGTTGTAATTCCAAATAAAAATGTATTGGTTAAATACTAATTTTATACTATTAATTAGACTTATTTTTATTAAAATCCAATAATAAATTAAACATATAAACAATAACATATTTAAAAAAAGTAATTTCTTTATTACAAATATCTTTTTTATCTGCGTTTCCGAAGGTGTTTTCTTTGAGGTCGAATTCCAAAATCGAATTTCGAATTCGAAGGGGTTTGTTTTTTCACTCACTTTTTATAGGCATGTGAAAGAGACAGAGCACAGTAAAATTCGAATGTTTCAAATTTAGGGCTGAACAATGACAATTCGTAGCACTGAAGATTGAAAAATTAAAAAGCTACTTTGCCTCACGCTCGAATCAAAATCGCGTTTTGTTCACTGTTGTCTCGCAGCAAAAGCGGCATGTTTGCTGTGGTGAAAAGAATATTTTCTCCTCGGTTTCATGTATGAAGAACCAAATAAATTTTCATTTCTTTTCTATGTTTGTATAAAAATCAGGAAGCGGCTTAGAGATTACATCTACCTACCAATTTTCAAAGGTGTAGACTTAATAGTTTCGGAATAAAATGGTTGAGCAATACGGATGGACACAGAGACAGACAGACCGGTTTCCAATTTTGCCTTTGGCTACAGAACCCAAAAAAATACACGTACTAAGTACCTGTTAAATACGTGAAGTACCTTCGTACGCATATTTTTAAATGCCACTTATAACAGACAATATTGTGAAAGGTGCAGGTAGTACGATACATTAATAATAATTATGTTGTATAAATAATGATTAAGTTGTGCTATGGTCTTGTACCCTTGGTTATATGTCACCTTACGCTGTATCATATCCGTGAGGACCTGTAGTTGGCTTTGTGTTGCATATTTTGTTTTATTTTGTTGAAATTGTAAGTGCTTGTTGGTCTTCCTTACAATAAATAAATAAGTATTAGTATATATAATATTTATCGAATTTAGTATTGTAGTATTACGTATATTTTAAAATAAATAATATTTAATAATAAGTTATTGGGGTAAATTAATATGATAATTCATATTAATTTACCCCAATAACTTTCTAATTTATACTAAATGCCGTGTGCGCTCCATACTTTAATGATTGCCTTTTTATTCCATTTAACAAATAATAATAATAAAATATCACTACCCATAGAAATTATCTGTGGTCACTACCAGTAACCTATCACTATGAAAATTGATGGGTATATATGATATTGATGCTAAAATCTAGAGTAGGTACCCACTTTACATTCTGTAACATGTTTAGGTAAGTTTCGGTTTCGTCAGTTAGTCAGTTAGGTTGCGGTTTCGATTTCGGCTAAAAAAACAGGTTCGGTCCGACCTCCTTTTTAAGTTTCCGTAGCCAAAAAATGGCATAAAACGGAACCCTTATAGATTCGCCATGTCATGTCTGTGTTGAGATGTGACTTCCATTTTATTCCGAAACTATTGAGACTGCAGATTTGAAAATAGGCAGGTAGATGTATTCTGTAACAGCTACACGATATGTACACAAAAATTAAACACTATATTTACTAAGGGGCGCTCTCCAAACATGGAACTGCCGTGAATAATATTTCTTTCCGTCATGCATCCCGTTCGGCGTATCTAATAATAATTTTGAGGTTTCTACCATACTTTAGTTTCTCAAAGTCAATAGTTTGAAAGATAGACGCCTCTAAAGTGGTAAAATGAGTTTACCTGCGTAATCCGTTTCTTATACTAATATTTAAAGCTGAAGAGTTTGTTTGTTTGTTTGGTTGAACGCGCTAATCTCAGGAACTACTGGACCGATTTCAAAAATTCTTTCAATGTTAGATAACACATTTATCGAGGAAGGCTATAGGCTACATAACATCGCGCTGTGAGCGATGGGAGCGGAGCAGTAGCTTTAAATAACGCGAGAGTAACCGCGGGCATCTTCTAGTTTTATATAATTATCTGCATCTTCAAGCATGTTTTCATACATCTCTTAATGGGCACGATATATATACACATACACGCGAGTAATCTCACAAGTAAAGACATTATGAAGATTACAGAGCACGACAGCGCTATCTCAAATAAATTGAAGGCTCTGATAGCTAAATTGAGACCTTTGATCGCGCATGATGCGATTCTAATATTACACTGGAACGGGATGGAAAAATCATCTCTTACGAGTTATACTAGGTAATACTATAGTTATTCCGACTGACTCTGTGGTCCTGCGGTAGTGTTAGCGAATGCAGATCATGAGGTCTCCGGTTCGATTTCTGGGTCGAAAAAAAAGTGATATGGGGTTTTTCTGATAGGAATTATCCAATATCACTTCAGGAAGTTGGCGGTGTCACACCCCCGTGCCTCGGAAAGCACGTTAAGCCGTTGGTCCTGCGCCCAATCACTCGCCGGTCGTGTCGCATGTGGCGTCCCATCGGACTATGAGAGTGAGGGAATAGAGAGTGCACTTGTGTATGCGCACACACTTGTACACTATAATATGTACCGCGCAGTTGGCAAGTCTCATATATAGACAAGCCGCTGTGGCCGGAATCACATATACATTAAAGTTATTCCGAGTTTTAACCTGCTAACTGGATTAGCTTTATCTTTGCATCCATTGTTTCAAATCATGTAGAAACGCCGGCGACACACTACAACGAAAATCTGTAGCACAGAGGCTTCTTTACAAAGAAATGGCCTTCCTTATGTCGCTTTGTACTTTCACTAAATGATTTACAGTGTATTTTTCGTGTTTGCTCTTCATTGTCATTATCTATATACAGTCGTAGGCATCTACTTAGGAATGATTTTCAATATCAGGGAAATAATAGGGGTTGATAGTTTGTTTAAACTAGCAAAATTATAACCGGATCCGGATAGCCAAGCTGCAGTGGCAGTGGGCTGGGCACAAAGCTCGAAGAACCAATGGCCGTTGGGGCAGAAAGGTTCTGGAGTGGCGGCCACGTACCGGACGACGCAGCAGAGGTAGGCCCCCCGCAAGGTGGACCGACGATCTAGTCAAGATCGCGGGAGGCGGTTGGATTGTTTAAACTAGCAAAATTATAACCGGATCCGGATAGCCAAGCTGCAGTGGCAGTGGGCTGGGCACAAAGCTCGAAGAACCAATGGCCGTTGGGGCAGAAAGGTTCTGGAGTGGCGGCCACGTACCGGACGACGCAGCAGAGGTAGGCCCCCCGCAAGGTGGACCGACGATCTAGTCAAGATCGCGGGAGGCGGTTGGATGCGGGCGGCTCAAGACCGGTCTGTGTGGAGAACCTTGGGGGAGGCCTATGTCCAGCAGTGGACGTCGTTTGGCTGATATTATGATGATGAAATTTATAACACGGTTGACAGCTAGTAGCTTATAATGGCGCACCATCAAAGGAAACAGAAACTAGCACAGAATCTCTCTAGCGTCCGTCTATTACAGGCGGCCCGGTAGAGCCCCGCTCTGGTACAATTTAGAACATAATTGGTGCCTCACCAGAAACCTAACATCGAACCTACAAAGCCGTAGAATAATTATATAGTAACTGTTTTTGAATAGTAGATCCAAATGAATCATTATATCCTTAGGGTCCGTTATTCAAAAGTAATTCGGGACAAACTTGTTAACACAATATCGTCAATTGAATGTCCAATTAGGGATATTTTTCCTACATACCTATATCAATGTCCTCCATTTTTTGAGAGGGTTTTATAATATGGTTTCGTCTCTACATGATTTCTAAGCTACTATCATAATTTGACCAATTAGTCATTGTTATAATAAGCGACAATTTTGTAAGCTGGTGAAAGGTAAACTCTACTAAAAGATTTTTGTTTGATATTAGAAGCGAAGACTGGTTGTTTCTTTCATTTCTTATTTGATAGATTCGTCCGTAAAAGTTTACTTCATAAACGTTTATTTAAAAATTATAGACAGATAGGTACATCAAACAATGTTTGAAGAATAAAAGTCTATTGAAAAATTCGTGAAAAATAATGTTTATCTTATAATACTTAAAATGGTTATTATTTTTGTCCTAATTTATTCAAATATTGCGATTATTTACAAAAAAGCATACAAAACTGCCAATCTCGCGAGATCTCGAAATTGGCGAGATCTCGCGAGATTGGCTTCATAATCTCGTGAGATCTCGCTTGAGCCCAAATCTCGCGAGATTTGCATTCCCTAAGTGTATGGCGTAAGGCGTACGGCCATGATGGCGATTTTGGAGAGCGTAATAAAAAGGAAATATTTTGCTAATTGTATTGTGTGGCATAACTACCAATTGACTTAAAATTGTAGTTTTGCCATATTAACTATTTTAAAGATATTCAAGAAGATTATGAAAATTAACCGATCTCCGTCTCCCCTTCCGTCTAATTTTTGAAAGAATACAAATATAAACCGTGGGAGAGCCATGCTTCGGCACGAATGGGTCAGGCTCGACCGGAGTGATACCACGGCCTCACAGAATACCGGCGTGAAACAACGCTTGCGTTGTGTTTCGCCGAGTGAGTGAGGATACCGGAGGCCCAATCCCCCAACCCCCCCCCCCCTATGATGGTGCAGTTGAAAAACTTTTTGCTACCCCAGGAGGGTACCAACTGCGCTAGCGTTGGAGAATCCCTCTCGATGCGTTGTGTCCTGGACGTCCGCGTTCAGGACACAACGCATCTAAGCGTGGACGCCCAGGCCGCCCCTCGTACTCTGGGGGGGGGGGGGCAAAACTGCGCTCAAAAAGTCCCTAAAAAGGAGCAAAAATATCCTGGCACCCCCTGCCACACTGGCCGTGGACTTCTGCAATATCAGGGGATAACACACCAACCTTAATGCTGTCCACCACCACCTCGAGACAACAAAGCCGGCCTTGCTCTTCTTGACTGAGACGCAGATATCGCCTCCAGCAGACACATCCTACCTTACTTACCCTGGGTATGGACTTGAACACTCCTTTCTGTCCAAGGCCGGAGTGTGCGTGTATGTTAGAGACGATATCAGTTCTCGTCGACTTAGAAATCTTGAAGGTAGGGACCTTTCCACCTTATGGCTACGTATAGATAGCGACAACCACCCCCGCGTCTATGCTTGCCTTTACAGGTCCCATAGCGGTGATACCGAAACTGACCGACTCATTGAGCACATCCAAATGGCTTCAGACTTTGTGCAGCAGCAGATCCCGTCAGCAGAGATCATCTTGCTTGGCGATTTTAACGCCCATCACGCCGACTGGCTCAGTTCCAGAAAAACTGATCATGCGGGGAGATCTGTTCACGACTTCGCACTGGCTTATGGCCTGACACAACTGGTTACCACACCCACGCGAATCCCAGAAGTTGAAAGCCAGAATCCTTCACTGCTGGACCTTCTGCTGACTTCTCATCCGGACGGCTACAAGGTATCCGTAGGCGCCCCACTTGGCTCCTCAGACCACTGCCTTGTACGGAGTGTGGTGCCTCTCACGTGCTCGCTGCGATCGCGGGCTACACGCAGTCGCCGTGTGTGGCACTACAAGTCAGCAGATTGGGATGGGATGCGGAACTTCTTTGCGTCCTATCCTTGGGGACAAATATGCTTCTCGCCGGATGATCCCAACGCCGCTGCTGATTCTGTTGCTGATGTGGTGCTACAGGGTATGGAACTTTTCATTCTATCCTCTGTGGTCCCCATTGGTGGCAAATTTCGACCTTGGTTTGTATCATCTTCCAAAAAGGCTTCTCGCAGGAAGCAGGCAACTTACAAAGCCTGGGCTGTTGCGGTGGCGGCGGGGGATGAAAATACCAGCGCATTAAAAAACGAGTATAACTTTGCCTCCAGGACCTTCAAAAGAGACATTGCTAGTGCGAAGACGAAGCACATCGGTAGAATTGGCGAGAGGCTTGAGCGCCTTCCATCGGGAACTCGCGCATTCTGGTCTCTTGCCAAAGCTATCAAAGGGAACTTCTGTAAGCCATCCTTTCCACCGCTACACATGGGAAATGACTCCTTGGCCCACGACGCAAAGCAGAAAGCCGATCTCCTGGGCAAACTCTTTGCGTCCAACTCGACCTTGGATGACGGGGGACAGGAACCGCCTACTATACCGCTGTTGAAGGGCTGTATGCCGGATATTCGGTTCACCAACGCGCAGTCCGTATGGCACTTCTGTCCCTCGATATCCATAAGTCGAGTGGGCCTGATGGAATTCCTCCTATTGTGTTGAAGTTCTGCGCTCCAGAGTTGGCACCAGTTTTGACACGCCTTTTTCGTCTCTCCTACTCATTTGGCATAGTCCCAACATCGTGGAAGACAGCATTGGTCCACCCGATCCCTAAAAAAGGCGATCGCTCTAATCCGTCCAACTACAGACCCATAGCCATAACCTCCCTCTTCTCGAAGATAATGGAGTTCATTATTAACTGCCAGCTCCTAAGGTTTCTAGAGGATTATCAGCTGCTTAGTGACCAGCAATACGACTTTCGTAAGGGTCGGTCGGCTGGTGATCTTCTAGTATACCTGACACATCGTTGGGCACAGGCGATCGAGACAAAGGGGGAGGCTTTGGCAGTCAGTTTGGACATAGCGAAGGCCTTCGATCGGGTCTGGCACAAAGCGCTTCTTTCGAAGCTCCCTTCCTATGGGCTGCCCGAGAAATTATGCGAATGGGTCACCAGCTTTCTTACAGACAGAAGCATAAAGGTCGTAGTTGACGGTGAATGCTCTGACGCCTTGTCTGTAAATGCTGGTGTTCCTCAAGGCTGCGTGCTATCGCCTACTCTGTTCCTCCTGCATATCAATGATATGTTGCTAGATAGCGGCATTCATTGTTATGCAGATGACAGCACAGGTGATGCTTTATATACCGGCCACGCCAACATTTCTCGGGAAAAAGTCATCGAGAGCCGACATAAACTTGTGTCTGAAATTGAGACCTCCTTGGAGATGGTCTCAGATTGGGGAAGACTTAATTTGGTCCAATTTAACCCCACAAAGACACAAGTCTGCGTTTTCACCGCAAAAAAACTGCCGATGGTCGTATGTCCTCGTTTTGAGAGCACCCTCTTGACTGCCTCCTCCAGTATTGGAATACTTGGTGTCGACATATCGAGCGAAGTCCAGTTCCGCGGTCACTTAGAGGGTAAGGCTAAGTTAGCCTCGAAGAAGCTTGGCGTGCTAAATAGATCGAGACGGTATTTCACTCCGGCCCACCGCTTGCTCCTTTATAAGGCGCAGATCCGGCCGCATATGGAATACTGTTCTCATCTTTGGGCAGGGGCACCCCAGTACCAGCTTCTCCCTCTAGACCGCATCCAACGGAAAGCCGCTCGAATTGTCGACTGCCAAGATATTTGCAATCGGTTAGACCCCTTGGCGCTGCGTAGAGATGTAGCCTCGCTATGCATCTTTTATCGCTTCTACTATGGGGAGTGCTCCGAGGAATTGTTCGGATTAATCCCTGCCGCATCTTTCCGCCATCGTTCTACGCGACAGCATTTCCATCCCCATCATTTAGATGGTTGGCAATCCACAACGGTGCGTTTCTCTAGAAACTTTCTGCCTCGCACCTCTAAACTGTGGAATGATCTGTCACCTGCGGTTTTTCCGAACCAATACGACCTTCAAACCTTCAAAAAAAGAACGTATTCCTTTTTAAAAGGCCGGCAACGCACTTGTGACTCCTCTGGTGTTGCGGGTGTCCATGGGCGGCGGTAATCGCTTAACATCAGGCGATCCGTCTGCTCGTTTGCCCCCTATTCCATAAAAAAAAATATATAATTACTTTACTTAAATATTGCAGGAAACCTTATAAAAATTCTGCGGTACCCTCGCATAGAAACACGAAATTAACTTGCACTTCTGCGGTTTTGGTAATAACACAGATTTATTAGAAATAAGTCCTTTATACTTGAAATAAAGGACATAGACGTCGTTCTGTCTTCGCGAAGTATATTTCAATCACACATATTATTCTAGTGCCGCACGAACGTGCAGAACGAACCTACAACAAGTAGCGTCATGAAACGGCCATTTTATTTACTGCATCATTCTACACGGTGTTTCAAATTATTCACAAAATGGAGAAAGTTAACAGTCACGCTTACCTTTACCGAACAATATAGTTCGTAAAATAAAATATTCAAAATGTAGGACGATAAATAGGCTATTATTTTCAATAGCCATGTGCAATTGTGCACATACTGCACAGCCATACGAGCTCGTATACCTACCAATCCCTACGTGATTCCACTTAAAAGCTCCGAAAGGATTTCTAATAACGTTTTCGTACCGTAAAAAATTTCCAAAAATCCTACTACGTACGCCATTGAAATACCTTTTGATGTATGGTGCTCGCATGTATCAAATTTATTCCACTGCGTGATACCTAGAGCGTTCTGAATATGTTCATATTAAATAAACAAAGTTGTTCAAATAAATATTTTCATTTAATTATATGAAAAGTGCGCAGGTATGTTTTGGCAAGGCAATTTACCTACATGAAGAACGCTGTGATAGGCGTGTTTTATCCGCTCCATTTTGTACGTCCCCACTGACGTTATTTGTTCCGAGCCTGATCTGAATCTCAGCGGGTAGCGTCCGCGTAATACGGCCTCTTTTCACAATTTTAATATTTTATTTCTCTAGCTGACGTCATTTATGTGTAGTCCTTTTTGTCTGACGCAGCTTAATAGCAATGATTGTTAGCGTGTCAACCTGATAGCGATTCTTTAATTTTATTTAAAAGGAAATGTTTATTTTGCTCCAAGTCTTTACACGATTTATTTTCATTTTACTGTGGTTAGGGAGGCTTGCCTCAAGGAGATAGAAATCATTGGATTACATTTAGCTTGTATGTTCAAATAATTAATCAAGTTTATAACTTGTCAGTTGTATGGCTGCTGGCAAATAATGAGACGCTAGAAATCAAACTGCTTTATACGGATTCTATCACGTTTAGTTTAGGTTTCACTGCTTTTATTCTTCGTGTTCATTGAGAAAACCGAATGTCATCTTTGTTTTAGACTTTGTCATAGCTGTCAGTATTGTAAATAGTGTGTACTTTCTGATATTTTCAAATTTCAGTATAAATGAATCTCTGTTACAATGAAAGGTCTAAAGGTATACGATTTAAAATACAGTTTCCAACTACATTTTACGTTACCCATCCATCTTTATAATCTAAAAGCAGATAAAGCAGTTTTAAATCAGCACACAGCATGATTGATTTGTTACCACGTAAAAATTCGCTATTCTTTACTACGCAGAGCTAAATTTTCGATTCCAAATGCCCGGTGAATAGAATCAAGAAAAATAAAAGTTGGAAAAGGAATTGACAGGTGCAAGTTCGTCCGGCGGCGTTCGTACGCAGCGACGAACTCACACTATTTATTTCACTTTGTGTGTCAGCCGACTCTGCGACTTTTACCTATATTTATCATACTCACACCGAGATCAAACAAATTAACAGTATCAAGGGTTTATCATTCCACTTTTGCTGTATGCCGCCATGACGGAGTACCGGGATATTGGAGTCATAAAAGAGACGTGTCACATGTGATTGACCCGCCTTCAATGCACTTCTTGGGGCGTTACTCCCGCAACAAACAAACGCGTAAATACAACAATTACACACACACACATGTCCACACTACACATGTATGCATAATCATTGTGTGTGTAAATATTCACTGCAGAGTTATAGAAGTCATCCAACTTTTATGGGTAAGTGAAAATTCCTTCCTTATTTGCATTATGAAAAATATTTGGATTTGTATTGTTGTCACCATCAATCCGCGAAAAATATGAAGAAAACGTTACCGTGATCAAAATAGGGCCAGCTGGCATAAATAATTATGAGATACCTGTAGCCGTCGGTCTATTGTTTGTGGATCAAATTCGAATGCAAATAGGTAAATTACCATCCTCTAATTATTTTTAGTTGCTAATGTCTGTGTCCACTATAATGTGTCCACTATAATGCATAAATATACATTATGCAAGTATCTGAACTGGAAAATGAAGCTGTGAAAATATTTTTTGGAACACTCGCCAAGTTGTTAATTTGTCACCTCTATTGTTGTATCCTCAGGGCATAATATCACTTTGCCGGAATATACAATAACGATATAGGTAAACTTGATATTGATACTTCTACTGACTTTGTTCATTCGAACTCAAATATGAGTAAATAGGTAATCTTATTGATTGTAATGCACGGTACAGAACAAAGTAACAATATTTGCATTGTTTTCTAAAAAAGAACTCCACAAGTTTTTGTTTTAATATATCATGTAAACGTGAGACTGCGAAATGTGCCGAGAGCAGTATTAAAGTAATACAATGGCAGCTAATTTTGTGTATAGTTACGTAAAAAGTTGGCGACGTGGCGTGTGGTCGCGACCGTATCTCAAATTAAATCTCACCAACAAATCTTCGCGGGGGGATGAATCGGCCCGGCCTCTACTATCGACTTTTTATATTCGTATTGTATACCCCTCGACATGTCACTTGTGTTCCAAGTTTCTCCGAGAAATACTCGCTCTGATAACATTATTGTTACAACTTAACTTTTAGAGTGAAAAACGGTTATTAAATTATTGTAAAAGTTTAAGTTTGAGAGCTTTATAGGAGAAAGCTTTGAAGAACTTGTTGAGAATTTGTTTATTTAGATAATTTCCTGCCCTATTTCTAGTTGCGCAATGTGGCTCTATAACAAAAGGAAAATAATTAATTGTAGTAGAAAATGTTTTCAATTTGTAGTGAGTATATAAGAGTGTTTGTTGTACCGTGGTATGGGCGAAAGCTCATCTCCTGGTTGGCTGCGAACGTTCGCAGTCGTAATTTGTTCCCGTACAGCCTTAAAAATCCGCATTTTATTGTTCCGCCTCTCATTTCAACTTGAACTGTGCCCCGCAAGGGTCTCAATGAGCTCACCCATGCAAAACTTTCTTGTTTTTATAACACGAATAATGATGCAAATATCTATTTAATTTTGTCTTATTAAATTCGATTGTGACTTTTATTTCCGCTCAAACTTTTATCACCCATTTGATTACCATGAGCTCGGCTATTTGAGTATTCGTCGTGTTAAAAAATAATGAAATAAAGGCGGCGAAAGATCGACGAACTTTGCGATGACAAGTAGCTAACCGTAGACTAATTAACTAGCGTGATTATACCACTCAGAAAGACTAAGTTGTTAACAGAAAACATATTTTAGCTCGAAATGACAACTCTTGAACTAAGAAATTCCTGAGACTTATGTAGAAATCGAACCCTTGAGACCTGACACACAAGCAGTGTTCAGACAACCACTTAAACCATAACACTATTCGTGCCATTTTCACGTCTTAATATTGGGTAATCTTATTTGTATGTTAAGGACTAGTAGCTTGAAACATAAAGTTAATTAAATATTTCACATTTCAAACACTACCTCAAGGTTAAAATTATTTATCCTTATTGAAAATTTGTATTTAGTAAAGTTTTCAAACAGTAAAGCAATTTAGCGTTTTGGAAAACATACTAATTTGTGACTATTTGATTCAAATTAAATTTTACAAAAAATCTATACTAATATAATAAAGCGGAAGAGTTTGTTTGTTTGTTTGTTTGTTTGAACGCGCTAATCTCAGGAACTGCCGGTCGGAATTGAAAAATTTTTTTTGTATACGATAGCCCAGTTACTTCGGCAGGCTATAGGCTATATAACATAACGCTTCGACCCTTCGGGGCCGGGCAAAAGGCTAAAAAGGCTAAAAGATAATGTTGGCTAATCTCAGGAACTAGCAGTCGGATTTTAAAAATTGTTATTGCCTATGATAGCCCAATTATTCCGAAAGGCTAAATGCTATATAAAATTACGCCACAACTTTAAGGGGCCAGACAAAAATAATAAAATGGTCAAACGAGAAGGGGGTGGGTTGGGTCAAAGGCAAAAAAAGGCTAAACGATACAATTTATATGGGTATCGTTTTCGGCATTTTCGGGACACTGATTAATAATATGAAATTTATTTAGTGATCCAAGATGGCGGACGGGAAATCAAAGATGGCGGATGGGAAAATTTTAAAAATCAATATGGGTATCACCTCCGATATTTTAAGGGGTGGGGAATCGAAATACAACATCTATTTCGTGATCAAAGATGGCGGATGGGCAATCAAAGATGGCGGATGGGAAAATTTAAAAAAATCAATATTGGTATCGTCTGCGATGTTAAAAGGGATGGAGAATCCAAATACAACATCTATTTCGTGATCAAAGATGGCGGATGGGTTTTTTTTTTTAAATCAATATGGGTATCGTCTCCGATGTTTAAAGGGATGGGGAATCCAAATACAACATCTATTTCGTGATTCAAGATGGCTGATTCAAGAACCTAAACCGTTAATTAAACCACGTCTATTTCTAACACTAGATCTGGGTAAAATGTAAAAGAACTTATTTTCTATTAAACTAATCATATACTTAATCTGTTCACGATAAACGTATCGTTCTGAATACGTGGGTCGTAAGGGGTTTCTTTCGTATTTCGCTTTAAGACAAGTTTCGCACTCGTTTATATATTTTTGAATTTCCAATGGTAGTTTTTCCGTATTCTGTTATATGTTTCTTGGACACCACGATGGATAGTTTTTCCTTCATGATATCGTTTTATTATTTCTATTTGCTCGGATTTTTCATGTACCAATGTTATTCTAGTTAGGCAACGGATCAGTTTGGGACCGCGTTGATCGAAAACGTTATCATATACTTCGCAAAATAAGGGAACAATTCTTCGTCATGGAAATATATATGAAACGTTCTATCGGCTATTGTATGTTCTCGTAAAAATCGAATTATTTCCTCTTTCGTATTATTAATGGGTATGTAAACGTATTTAATTGTATAATTATTTTTAGATTTATCCTCTACTCTGTACTCTGTTCCGGGTGACTTTCTAACATGAAACTGCTTTAGCTGTTTATCTATTGCGTCGGGACTATTCGGTATCTTACTGGTATTATTCTCAGATGATCGCAGATTTGGAGGTCATCGGTGAGGCGGCGACAGGGTTCGTGAAGGTAAGTAAACTTCTTATTACTCAGTATAAGGTAAGGTGCTTCGGGTATACGGGTAAGGTTGTTATGATTAGGAATGGAATATAAGTGTAAAAGGGCTTATAATAGGTATGTATAATATAAATGTAAGTGACGTTAAGGTACAGTATGCCTTGACCGTAATACTATTTTCTAACAAGTGTATATTTTCTCTTCTAGGTTCAAAAGGTAAGTTAAAGTTTTTACTTATTTTAATTAATTCTGCTAATAGATGTAAAGGGTCTATGATACTAGGATGTAATATACCTAAAGAAGCAAAAGAGATTGCTGTCTCTAATGTGTTTACTCTATCGTAAATTTGTTGAAAACTATTTTCAATTTGAAAGTGGATATGAAGTATATCTATTCGCGAGTTAAGCGAAGTTAAGTTACTGTTAATATTATTTAAGTTAATTGCTAATAAATCTAAGTTATTCTGAACTTTATGTAAGAAACTTAGATAACGAAGATGCCCTACGTTTTGAAAATGAAATAGACAGTTTAAGGAAAAATACATTCACGTTAGCAAGTAATCAGAAGAATACTATTAGTCTTATGAAGCAGTATATAGATGAATATACCGAAAGCTTACATAAAGTTCAGAATAACTTAGATTTATTAGCAATTAACTTAAATAATATTAACAGTAAATTAACTTCGCTTAACTCGCGAATAGATATACTTCATATCCACTTTCAAATTGAAAATAGTTTTCAACAAATTTACGATAGAGTAAACACATTAGAGACAGCAATCTCTTTTGCTTCTTTAGGTATATTACATCCTAGTATCATAGACCCTTTACATCTATTAGCAGAATTAATTAAAATAAGTTAACTTTAACTTACCTTTTGAACCTAGAAGAGAAAATATACACTTGTTAGAAAATAGTATTACGGTCAAGGCATACTGTACCTTAACGTCACTTACATTTATATTATACATACCTATTATAAGCCCTATAACCTTTGACCTTTTACACTTATATTCCATTCCTAATCATAACAACCTTACCCGTATACCCGAAGCACCTTACCTTATACTGAGTAATAAGAAGTTTACTTACCTTCACGAACCCTGTCGCCGCCTCACCGATGACCTCCAAATCTGCGATCATCTGAAATTAGAAGACGTCGACAAGAGAGCCGACTGCATCGTGCAAACCATTCGACATACGCCCGCAACCAATTGCAAGTTCGCCCATGTCGTCACTAGCAATAACAAGATAGAACAACTTCATGAAAACACCTGGCTAGCAGTCATCCCGAAGGAAGACATCATAAAAACGTCCTGCAACGACGAGAACAGTTATCAACGGATAAAAGGAGTCTATCTACTCACCACTACTGAAAGATGTACCATAACTATAAATAGTATAGTACTACAAACCCACCATAGTACTATCACTATTCCAGAGACCATTCCGTTGCCTAGAAATGAAATAGCTCAAGAAAACGTCACTGTGCACAACATAGAGTTGCAAAACATACAGTTGGATGAACATCACGCCGATCACCCCCGGTATCACCAGTCAACCCAGCTGGACTTCAATCGCCGCATTAGCCGCAGTACTAGCCCTCATACTATACTGCGCCTACAAACGACTCAGATCAAGCCTATGCAGACGCCCGGGACTTCAACCGCCGCCGTGCGTCACCATGGAGATGGACTACGCGCCGCGTCCGTCGGAGTCAGCAGCAGAGCCTCAGCACAGCGCTTCACCCTTGCATGGTCGGCCCTGCGTGCAATCCTCCTCCGTACGCAGCCCTTTGGGAAGGGAGGAGTTACGTACAGTAAATTCATAGTATTAAGCAATAAACTGTAACCATATACTCCCCTTTAGAGATAAGAACCGTAGTACCATAAGTTAGCTGTAAGACATTTGTATTGTATTAAATCAGTTGAGATTAAAGACTCAAGGAGACAACATCGTGTCTTTTTTAAAAGCTCCCTCGGTTCGCCACGAACATATCTTAGGGCAATATTTTTTTTATTGGTCACGTTTTAATTAAAAGGATCTATACATTGAGGTCAATTAAGTTGAGGGATCCGTAAAGAATTAATTTACCACACAGATTGTACGATTCACGAAGTTATTATTAAACCTACATCACCAATATTTGTCCTTAGCTGTTATAATGGCAACACACAATACAGCCAACGGACAGCATTGAAGTCTTACGTCCCAATTATTTGAATATAGTATGTACTTACATGAACATAATGCCAGTCATTGTGCCGAGGGTTAACCTCAGTTATTGTGATAACTGATCTATTATTGTAATATTATTTATAGTGTTTAAGGGCCATTTAAATCTGATGGTATTTTCGCCTTGGTATAACCGAAATCGAGAAGGTTCCCATTTATTAAGTTTCCGTAGCCTGATGGCGTAAAACGGTACTCGTATAGATTCGTCATTCCATCCGTATGACACAGACACTTTATTTCTTATCTAACCTCTTCACTTTATTTACAAAAAATAAATGTAATACAATTCTGCGAGGATCATTGACATGTCTGTAGAAATAAAAACAAAAGCGACTTCAATATTGCGTTTGCAAGAATAATTAAAAAAACCTTGGGTCTTATGATGAGATCTTGTTCATTTATTGATGAACATTTACTTGCGGCTTGTTCTTGCCGAGATGGCTAAGATTAAAAAATATATCTACAAATGTCGTTTGTGCCTAAGTGGCTAAGTAAAATTTAATGTAGAGCCACACACTAGAGAAACACCACTGCCGTTCCGCGCCAAAAAACTTAAACTAAAATCATCAATTTCTAAGTTGCATATATAGATGGGCTTCAAAAACTTTTTCAGTTATTTATTAATTTTGATCTATGGATATATATAATACCCATACATATAATAAAATAAAAAACCTTAAATATAGTAACAACAACATCATGATTCTTTCCCAATGCAATTCGGGTAAGGCTCGTTTTTCCTAATTCGACTTAATTATGTTAATAATAATATTTACTAGATTGGAAATCCTTGAAACGTAACTATACCTACTTACTGAGCAAATAGGTATTTCCTAAAATTAATATATTATAAACTTTCAAAATTTACTCAATGAGTTTACCACGATTTACATTGCTCATATTACTAACACAACGGTTGGATTTAATTAATGAAAGTATATTTGACACGAAGCAAACAGGTTAATGTAATCGTTCTATCAGCCTTCAGCTGCATTCTGTATATTGTTCATTGAAATACATTTCAAAATGTAAACATCAAGCCTGAAGCTATAATAAAGTAGGTAGGTATACTTATAGTAGCTAGTTAGATACACAATATTGATCAACATTAATTATTAAACTGAATGTTAGTTTAAAAGGCAATTCACGCGCAGTTCATGCTTCATTAGGTGCTATACTGAAAGACATATTTGATTGCTTTTTGTTATTGCTTTGAGAAGGTTAGTAAATTGTGAAAATAAGCACAGGTTTACCAATATTATTTATGAAATGAATCATAAGTTGACAGCCTCGCTTTGTTTAGTAACAGGTTGCCAGCAAAACTATCTGTTAAATAAAATAGCGAAGGTCCTTTCCCTCAAACAACTTTTACGACTTACAAGATGATAAGCACCGAATGGCCTTCCATGCAGAGCTTTCCGTCTAGATTATTTTGTCGTATGTTTACATTTGGAAGTTGCATGCCGTTTTATATCGAGCACGTTTACTTTTGCTCTCCACGTATTATTCTTGTAATTTAATCGTGCATCGCAAACAGTCATCTTACAACAAATCCACATACAGAGTGTACTTCAATCAGTTTTATTTAGATACGTATACGATCGGTGCCTATCAAAACGTCGATACACAGCGTACCGTTCTGCTTGTTTCACAACTGACGTACATCCTCCGTGACTCCGCAGCGGTACGCATAGCAAAAAAAAAATTACGTATTTCACTTTGTATTGTGTTGGAGTGACGGCGGTAATTGTCAGGTAACGAAGAGATGTGCCGCTGAAATATTAATGAACAACCTTTACCTATATTTTATTGACTGACTGATCAAATATAGTCATAATAATGTTGCTGTGTTTATGTTCTATTTGATATAATTAAGAACAAAGTAGTCCACGATATTTATAACACACATGGTCATCTAGGAGCCTAGTCAGAGTTTGGGTACTAGTAGATCGGACTTCTTGGTTCGTGGAAAGGAACATTTTCTCATATATTTTATAAAGCGTCCCTTGTGGTTAGTAATTCCCGCGGCCCCGCACGCACGTGCGAGGAGACACCGGGGTGGTTTTAGCCGGTAAGAGTCCGGCACGCCCCTCCGCCTTTCCTCAGGCGGAGGTAGTCCATGAGGATTTCCCCCCGCAAAAAAAAAAAAAAAAAAAAGGTCAGTAGAGGCCGCAAGGGCGCTTTTAGGAAATGTATGGAAGAATGTTTCTATCGACTACTAAGACTAGGCCCACTGATCACAAATACTGGAGAAATAAATAGGGTTGCATGGGAATCGAACCCGCTGAATAGAGACGTTCGTTAATTAGACCAACAAGTCAGTCATCAGACCGGAAATCGTAGCACAGGGTAATCACTTATAAAGTCTACATTTTACTTACCACAAATCTCAAACATGAATATGTCTAAAGGGACGTATTAGAAGCAAGTTCCGTCATCCAAACACAAGTAACAAAGCAATAGACTCTATATAGAGGAGGTATGTTAAATATACCTTGTAATTATTGCTTTCAGACATAAATTGCTTACAGTAAAATCTATATAGCGGCGAAAGCCCCCTTATTAAATAATAAACCTGTCGATATTAGATATAAGGCCAATACGTCAAAAAACAATCTTGATCGTCTAGAAACTCGACGTAATTAGGTAGGCGGCACAGCCGTACAAAATTCAAGACTCAAGACACGTATTCCACCGCACGTCATTCTCATAAACGTGTCACTTATCAAAGTCAATTTCTTTCAATTTATTTTATTTTATTTTCAGACTCAACAAGCAAAACCTGGAGCCGCGGCCTAAATTATTTATAGCTACAATATTGCACAATTGGTATCAAATCGTCACTTCAACTTTCGATAAAATTTGTTAACATTTTGTGATCTGGTTTTCACAAAGAGAATTTATTCAGTGTCATATTTTATTCCGTACCCACAGGAGCCCGCCTACACAGTCGATATAAAAGTACCCTATATTTTTTCGCTTTGTAAAGTTCCTCCATATAAAGTTTTATTGCCTTCCATGAAATAGAGATGTGACAATGTACTTTATAAATAAACAAACTAACTTTCGCGAATTCACACTTCTAAGTGTGAAATGTTAGTGGAGATCTATTTATTACACAAATATCGCAAAAATTACGTGGTTATGAAGAAATATGAGTAAATTTAGACAAAAGGTGAAGTTTATTCTTAGAAAACAAGATCACAATGTACCTATTACTTACATTTTTTTAAGTATGACATACATAGTTTGAGGGCTTACCTTAAACTGTGTATTTCTTCCTGGATTCAAGAAGGGAGCCCTGGCGCCGACGATTTCTGAGCGAGAGACATTGGCGAATTTGGAGAGAATCTCCCTCATGCCGATCATTTCACCGGCCCATTCTTCATAGCCCTTGTCTTGGAGACCTTGCTGCTGCGATACTGTGCCTGTCGCTATCTGTGAAATCATTGCGATATTAAAAAATGAATACCAAAATGAATCTTCATTCCTCGGTACTGTACTCCCAAGGAATGTTTATGTCGATAAAGTTCACCTACTGCCCATGCAGTCTGAAGTATTTTGTATCACCATTACGTAACAAACATTTACACATTTTACACAGCTCAAAATGTTCATTCACCGTGTACAAACCGTAACGCTTATTAGACTTGGCGTGTCTTACTTCCAATATAACGAAATGCCGGTAACACATATTATATGCTTGACCTTTAAATTTGGAAGTTTCATTGTTGTTGGCACTTGCTGTGTGCGCCTAGGTCCATTGCGAAAAACATAGTAAATTATAGTCAAATTTAATCATAAGACGGACAATAATCATGTGTCTAAAGTGATGAATAAATTAACCTTTAACAAATAGGCAATTTAATCGAACAAACTATAAATATATAAATATCTTAGGTATTATAGTAAGTTCGGTAGGTATTCACGGAATTAGAATTAGAACTCACCATCTTTTGATGGCCAGTCAATCTCATTGTAATGGATTGGCTAGGATTATTCGAACAGACGTTTCTTTGATGATTTACAAGGATTGATCGCTAAAAGCATGAACTTACTCAAGCGGTACGTAACTAATTCGTGGTTAAATGCTCGTGACCGATACATAGATAATACTTTTTCATTGGTATTATTTCCGTGAAATGTGAAATGAATTATGCATGGAGCGGATTTATTACTGAACTCTATAACAAGCATAATATAATTGATTTTTGTTACTTTATTCAAATTCGCATGCTAGTAAGCGCATCGATCGGCGTGAACATCTTTGGGGTCCATATACAGCAATGGCCGTCATTTGCAAAGGTGATACGGAGGTTTATCATGCTATCGTATGTTAAAGGTTTCCAAGACAATAGGAGCCTTGAAAAGTACGTTTCAATAGAGGGCTTTACCGGGAAAGCCGATTCGCCGATTACTTTCACAAAAATAATCGGCGATAAAAGGGAGCAGGTACTTACTTATTTCACTATGATTTGGTAGTACTGTTATACATAAAATTTAAGCTATTGTGTTATTTGCAGTGATTGAGAGTACAGAACCAAGCGGTCCCGATAGTCATGAAGATCTTTGACAGCCCATATGGGCACTAAGTGCATAAGTACACTACCCATGAATATACTGGCACCAGTATAAGCCATAGAATATCGCTATCCTTATGGACTGCCAAGGACAGACGAGAGTCGCTCTGCGGAAAAACTAATTTTCTGTCGTATATATGATAAATAGCTCATAATTTAGTTATAGCAAACTGTTTGTTTTCCTGTTATAAGTAAATAAAAAAATTTATAGGGTTCTGATATTCTGTCGTGTCTAATCTATAAGCCAGAATTGCTAGTTGTTGGCTAACCTGCTTGAGAAAACAATGAGAACAACTGGTATAATTTTAATATGTTTGTATTAAGATAGTACTCACCTCATGTCCGTCGTGCGCCAAAGCTTGCACTTGCACGTAGTTGCTACAAAGAAGAAAGTGAATGTTACCTTAGACTATTATTTTAGTATCCTTACTTTTAGAATGTTACACATCATAGGTTAGTCATGACACGTGAACTTTGACGTTACAAGCTGTGAAGTTATTTATTGCATTTGAAAATATCAGCGCACGAATTTAAAGTTCTTTGACATTTCCAATTGATTGCATCGATTTACAGTAGAAAATAATGAACTTTTATGTGCAATAAAATACAGCATAATTTGGTCAAAACTAGTAGCAGTAGAATGCCTCGACGTTGTTAGGTAATCGATAAATTCATATAACATGCCTGTCAAAGGTTTTAATCACGACAACCTCATTTATTTGATTAGATAGTTTTAGACGAAATACTTTTACAAATTTAATCACCTTAATTACAAGCAGATGAACTAGAAATACTGCCTCAGCTAAATGAAGTTCTTACAATATCAACCCCGAGGAAAAATACTTGCAGAAAATTAAAGATTCATAAGAAAAATTCTTATGAATAGAAGTAATGAGACATTTCAAATTACCTGTACTCGTGCGAAAGGAAAAACGTGCCTCTTATAGGGCAGCCGTTGGGGTTCTTAATTTTCCCATTGAACACTTTCTTGTAGTGTTCGAAATTGTTCAAGTTCACAGCTCCGTCGAATGTCAGTATTATCATCTGGGGCGTCTGAAAAACAAGTACATGGTGCCGTTTCTTTATTTGATTTTTTAGCAGCGATTTCAGAACGTCGACGGAATCGAGGCCGAGTTTTTATCATTGATTGAACATAGCTGTAGATATAAAGTTCTTAAAGGTAGTGTTAAAAACGATAAAAATCTATACTATATAATGTTATAAAACTGAGATTGTTTGTTTGGTAGAACGCGCTATTCTCAATAACTAGTGGTTCGATTTGAATCGTTATTTTTGTTTTGGATAGCCCAATTATTGAGGAAGGCAATAATAATATACCTAACATCACGCTATGAGCCACTGCGATAGCCTAGTGGAGAGACCGACGGACTGCTACGCAGGGTTTCGAATCCACGGCACGCACCAAAGACTTTTCGAAGATAAGTGCGTATTAAGTTGTTAATAATCGCTTGCTAAACGGTGAAGGGAAACATCGCGAGGAAACCTGATTGTCTGAGAGTTCTACATAATGTTCTCGAAAGACATGTACAGTCTGCCAACCCGCACTCGGCCAGGCGTGGTGGACTATGGCCTTACCCTTCTCATAGTGAGAAGAGGCCCGTGCCCAGCAGTGGGACAGTTTATATACAGAGCTGATAACTGCTATGAGCCACCAGTGTGGACCAGTAGCCCTAAATAAGGATATAACCAAGGGCTTAGCTAGTACGAGGTATGCTTGGTGGCAATTTTTCATCGTGTCTTCTATATTTAAGTTACTTACTGCCTCGTGTCTAGTTGTTGCTGCGTATTGAATTTGACTTTCCGCAACTAACACGCTATCGAACACAAAATTTGATTTCAAGGACGCACTGGCTAAACCGGAGATTAACAAATTAAAAAAATATAGTCTTAAGCTTTATTATATTTACTTTGTATGGTCATGTGTTGCCTATGCCAGTTATCGGATAAAATAAACGTTGAAGCCATTTTTCTATGCAATTAATCAAAATATAGTAATCCATTTAGCTATTCGGCGTATAAACATTAAGCACTCGATTTTTTGTGTCAATCTTTTTTAACGAACATTAAAGTTAGAAGACATCACAGTGCATACACATACTATATTTATGCTAAATATAAATTGTGTCTGTAGAAAAAACCAATGTACATTCCATTGGTACGAACAAATTGATGTTCGTATAAACAAGCTCTTTGGCATTTAAGTCGTACCTATATAGGCCTCGAAGAAGGACATAGGCTACTATCAGACGGTCTCTTAACCCGCCTAAATTATAAGATGGGTCCCTAAGGTTCCAAAACGCAGTGCACACTAGTAGGGTGTGTTGCGGTGGTGATCACACGTACGATAATTTGTATGCATGTCGGGACACCGAGCCGCTAATGGAACGGCTAATGATCGCTAATGCACGCCTTCTGAATGTTTAGTTTGCGGCAATCATCATTAAAGACGTTGGCTTTACCCCATCATACGACAACTTAATCATGGGGCATATAATAAACTAACTGTTGCGTACGCCTGTATGGAAAACATTTTATTTCATAGAATATATAAAATACCTATCCATATCTGTATCCCTGACATAAAAATATATTGTAACTTTCAACGCAACTGGACCAACCTCAGTAACTAAAAGTTCTATTTAATGATTACTATGATGATCATTTATCAAATTTGACTTTAACGTGCAAGATGAAATTAGAAGTAATATACCTATTAAAAATAAAGCAATTCATACGTAATATTCATTAGTGAAACTTACATAACGATTTTGGTATAGACAATAGGAAGAGAATTTGAAAGTTAGTCTGTGTACTTTTTTATATGTATGAAAGTAATAGTCATGTAGAGTTAGAATCAAATTAGTATCAAGTAAGCGCGATTCACGTACAAAATTTGCTTCAAGTGTTTTTATTTTGTCTTCACAGACTGTTAGATGTGTTTAAATAATCTGGCAAGGAAGACAATTTATTAAATTTATCCAAGCTACATTGAGTCTCCGCTCTACCTGAGACTAAAAACGACTCGCGCCCCGTTTTGTTCTTTTTTGGAACATAACACTATTTCTTTAAATTTATGCTTCTTTACGAAACGTTGAGCCTAAGTTGCACGTAATGTTTGTGTACTAATATTTTATATGTTTGGAAATGGGTAATAGAGCGATAAGCCTATCGGAAAACTAAATTTCCGTAAAATATTATTTGTGGTAAAAGGGTAATGGGGCGATATGTCTATCGAAAAATTAAATTCATCTTCTGTAATAAAATTATTACTAAATAGATAACTTCTATTACTAAAATAATATACCTACATTAAAGTTGCTTAGACTACCTAGCGTTTTTCAAAACCTGCTTAACAGCAGGTTTTGTAAAATATTTACACAATTCTGCCGTCGATAAATATTACTTGGTTATTAGTGTCAGACTATTATAAAACAGGAAGAACTAAGTACCTATTTATAAATGATAAAACAAGTAATTACATTATATACTGCATGCAGTTATGGTAATCACTGTCATGTATGTTTAAATAAATTTACGATTTTCTGTGCTACTGTGTTGCTGTGAACTTAGGGTCCCAAGCCAACTTCACCTGCAAGTGGTGCACCTGCCGATCAACGGACGAGGCTTTGGCAAACAAAATGTCCCAATAAGCGGCAATAGGCTCGCCACCTATTACGTGGGATCAAAACACTGGCGAAAAGTGGGCGTTTAATATGCCTCTGCCTACCTCTTCGGGGAGGCAGGCGTGAGTCTATGTATGTATGTATGTACATACTAATGCTACGTTAATGTAGATATACATTAAAAGTGATATTGCTGAAATAAATAGTGATGAATAAGCAATAAAAAATATAACCACTAGACGATTGTAAAAAACGTCTCGTTTATACCTTTCTCGCGAAACGGTTGAAATAGGATACCTTGCTGCAAATTCCTATGAAGAAGTGAAGACAGCCTACTACGGCCCCCTCAGTCTGATTAACACGCTTGTAAGTTTTCGATTCACTATTTGAAGTAGTTTATACTAAGGCAGCCATAGCTTAGTGGAGATACCAACAGACAGCCATGCAGAGGGTATCGGGTTCGAATCCACGGCGCGCACCACTGACTTTTTTTTAAATTGTTAATTACCGCTTGCCCCGTGCCTCGGAGAGCACGCTAAGCCGTCGGTCCCGGTTGTCATGAAAATCTTTGACAGTCGTTATAAAGCGTCAGTACCTTCTAAATAAACTGACACTAGTCTAAACCATGGAATATCGCTATCCCTTCGGGTTGCGGAGGTCAGACAGGCAGTCGCTCCGTGGAAAAGCTAATATTCAGCCAAATCCGGTTAAACTAGTAAGCGGACCCCAGATTGAAACTGGGATAACGCTAGGAGGATGATGATTCCAAGTAATTTATACTTTATTTTATATTTTCCACATAACTGTAAAATATTAACTACGCTAGTCAAACATTTCTTTATGTATAACTAGTCTAGCTATAGTACCCAGTGTACCCACCTACATATATCTCGATAGTATCATTACCTGTTAACACTTAGCTTTACAGTACCATTAGTCTAACATTACCTAGCTTGTAATGTAATTTCCTTCGAATCCTTAATCGCTGCTTAATAGCATATTATTGCTAATCCTATAAATGGAATATAAAGTTATTACTTAATGCGAATTCATTAAAAACGACTCACCATTAAATTCACTATGATGTTTACCCACGAAGCGCTATACCAATTTAAATAGCTTTTGAAATCACTTACGACAACAAAGCTTATAGATGTAAAGCATGCTTAATCCATTAAGTCTTCAACGTATATTAAAATTAACTCATTATGCTACGTCATAACGTTCGTTATAACTACAAGTTACATGGTGGATCAGGTAGATACATTTTAGTTCTATAGGACGCCAGCAGCTACGCCTGCATTTTTTTATATTTACCCGTTTTGGCCGATCCCGTGGAAATTTCGGGAAATCCCTCGTTATTGCACCCCTATGGTCCCCAAGGAACATACATGCCAAATTTCAGCTTCCTACGCCCAATAGTTTCGGCTGTAGCGTGTCTGTCAGTCAGTCAGTAACGCAAGGATTTTATATATTAAGATTTCGGTAAAGGTGTCTAGCTGGGCTGGACCCAGGGCTACATGAAATTAAATTCTATACTCTATACCGTTTTCTGTACCCCTGACTATTATTAATACATAATTTGAAGATGGTATGTCAAGTAGTTAAAATACTAAGTTTATAGCGTACCAAACAAAGGATCATGGGCATTTTTGTATGAGAGCTGGGCGTAAAACCAACAGAAATAAAAGGTGTTGTAATTTACTTTATTGTACTTCTAAATACCCCCTATATACTTGTTAACCCAAATATCGACCGGGTATCACTGCAAAAAAATCCCAAAAATTGGTTAAATAAAACACACATATTTGTTAACAACTACTATATATTGATACCTTTTATTCAAATATCAATGGTTATCATCAACTATAACATCTAATAAATGTTCTGCGGGTGGAATGAAAGGCTCGTGCCGTCCTAACCCTAAAAAACACAAAACTGAAACTATGTGGGCACAACTTTCTACTGTTTTTCTGCCTGTTAAGCAAGTACAGTAATGCTCAACTATCGCATTTCTACCGATTTGGTCCCTATCGATCAAACTGTAGGTATTATATGTGTTCGATCTGACATGCCGCGACTGAGAACTTTTAATTCGAAGAAACCACACATTAGTTTGCAGAATATTACATCTGTTTAAGAGGTGGATATACGCCGTTGACGTTGCTCGTACTACTGGTTAGTAGTCCACGCGCGATTTGCGAGTATCGGTGACGTAAAAAATCCTTAGAAAATAATAAGTAAAGTTATTTGCAAAAATAAGCTGAAGGTTCACTTGGTGCTCTGATATATAAGAGGCTGATTCAATTTAAACAATCTTATGATTGATAGATTAGGAGAAAAAGGTAATAACTACAAAACCAGAGGATTCTTTGCATATTTTATTCAGATATTTAATTTAGATTTGTTTTTAGGATTTGGTACCGAAGAGAAAATGCTTTATATGATGTAGATTAAGACATATTTCTTTTTATTTTTTTCTATAACAATTACGGAGAAAAACGGTTTTAATTTACCCCTAATGACGCCCAATTCACATATGTCCTCGCCTTAAATCATCTAATGACTCCTCTCTATATAATTCAATTAAATATGAATAACGACTGACGCGCATTGCCCGGCCTGCCCGCACGCTTGTTTTTTGGTTGGCGCCTGAGTAAGAGAGAAGTTAGAAAGGGCTGGAATGTAGTAATTCCGTTAGGTTACCAACCAATAGATTGATTTCATTGGCTTAGCTCTGCACAATATCGTGTCGTGTTATCTCCGTTGTATTAGTGATTGTTTTGGATTCTATAAAAAATACGTTTGAACATCACTGAATATCTCTGCTCACCGGTTGTTTGGGTGATTGTCGTCATTGTATAAAATTAAGTAATGGTCATTAGCTGTCACATAAAATATATTTTAAAGCTGTTGGTTTTACGCCCATTTTGATCGTGACCCTTTACATTCTATTTTTATTTATCGCACATTCTATCGATAAATTCTTTACTTCTTTCTTAACTATGTACCTAAACAATTCAGATATTTTACATTTCGAAAAATCCCTTATTTTATCTTATATTGTCACATGACCATGTAAATACAAAACATTAATCATTTAGTGGAATATCTTTAAAAGGACTAAAGATTTAAGACCATTATTTCATTCTAAAGCCATTTCTTTTTATTTTATTTATAAGGTCAAATTCCCATGATATCTTAAGATGTGTACATGTATACTCACGTCTTCTGGATCAAGACCGCCAGGGATAAGCGTGCCGTCTTTAGAGCAGAAGCAGTAAGGCAGCTGAGACATGGCCAGGTCGCACTTCGTGGCCAGGTCCAGTGGCGCCTCCGTGATGGGCGCGGGGGCTAGGGACAAATAGCCAATTAGACATATCTTTAAAAATAATTTCAAATTATTTTAATTTCACTTCTACTGTACGCAGGGCCGAAAATTGGGTTCAGTTGCGGGCGATTGGAAAGGCCTATACCCAGCAGTGGACTATAGCAGGCTGATGATGATGATGATGACTTCTACTGTAATTCAAGTTATACTTCTAGTGTAGCTAATATTTCGTCAAATATGGTGAGAGCAGCGGATCCCGAACTCCAAGACGAACATTGGTTTAGACTAGCAGCGGACCCAGGACGCCAAAGCGAAAATCTTTGCAACCGGGGTGACGCTGGGACGATGATTATGATATTGCTATTGCAATTAAGTGTTGAATTAAGATATTATATTCTAAATTTAAAACCCAGAAATATTCTATTTCAAATATACATAATTGATTTGGTTATAATGGGTAAGCATATTTATTACACAGTTATGAATAAATTTCTTATAGGTATAACGTTTATTAATACATGAAATTACGATGTTAATATCACTTCGTTAAGTATTCAAAGCAAAACCTGATTTTCTAGAAGCGCTAAACTGATGTAAAAACATTCCAACATAATTGAATAACTTCCGAAAGTTCCAAAACAATGGACAAAAGAGCTTGTTTTATCTCCAAAGACGTAGTTGTCAACGTCAAATAAATTGGCAGAGTTTTAAAAACAATATACTTACTGGTAGCGATGGGGCCACATCTGGCCTCCGCTTTGAACGTACAAAACTTGCTAATGTCGTCGAAGTATAATCCCGAAGGACATATGTTTATATAAGGGTATCCATCGACGCACTGAAATAAACGATATATTTTGTAATAATAAGAAAATCTACCAGACCAACTCACAAAAACAAACAAATCTGATCCCAAACTAAGCAGAGGTCGTACTATGATAACCAGATATTTTTTTATAGTAATAGCTTATTATTTTCCAAGTGACTTATAACTTAAAAGATGACTAAATGTTTGCAACTAATAAAATAACTTGCTAGCAATTAAACATTTTCGCGACTATTATATTAAACTAGAGGACGCCCGCAGCTACGCCCCCATATTATTTTATTTTACCCGTTTTTTCCCGATCCCGTGGGAATTTCGGAAAATCCCGTCTTAGTGCACCCCTACGGTCCCCAAGGAACATACATGCTAAATTTCAGCTTCTTGCGCCGAGTAGTTTCGGCTGTAGCTTGTCTGTCAGTCAGTCAGTAACGCAAGGATTTTATATATTAAGATATATAAAGAAGAAGAAGATAAGATTCAAAACTAAGGGTGTTATAAAAACTAAAAACTAGCAGCTGCGTTTAGGTAGCAAATAAACTATACAAGTCAATTGAAATATTAGCCGAGGAGCTGTAAATAATGACGTGGTGACTAATAATAATGTTAGTTGTAGGTTATGTTAGGTTTTCTTGTGACCCTGTACCCAAAAATAGGAGCCCTGCGATGCAGGGCTCCGTCAACTTGTCTTAAAAGTCTGAAGCGTTTTATTTACTTATACGAAACACTTCATTTAAGGAATTTAATTTAGCCAAATATTGAAATTTGTATTATTTATGAATGCCCATTTTCTATTTTTAGTCATCATCAAGTTTCTGCTTAGATACTAATTCAGTCCCAAAAAAAAAATTACTGCTAGTTTAAATTAAAACGATGCTTATAACTGATATATTAATATGCTAACTTTTACTTATTACGATACTCATTATTAGCTGCCAACCCATTTTATATGGTAACCACTCTATTTATTTTTGAAACTTGTATTCTTATTACTTAGATGCTGCATTAAATACATGCCTATAGTAATAGGCGGCAAACGAGCAGACGGATCGCCTGATGGTAAGCAATTACCGTCGTCCATGGACACAAGCAGCACCACAGGAGTCACATGTGCGTTGCCACCCCTTGGGGTTGGGGAAAGGGTTAGGATGAGGAGTGGGATGAAAAAGAAATAATAGGGTATAGGGCTACCGGCACTCTCATTCACCGAACGAAACGCAGCAGTTTAGGTAGTATTTTCTGTGAGAGGGTAGTAGGTACTTCCCCGGTCGAGCCGGCCCATTCATACTGAAATCAGAGGGTTATTCACCAATTCGACACAAGAGACTGGACACACGTGTGTCCAGTTGGTGAAATTCAAAATTAGTACTACTAATTATTTCGTCATGTGGACACGCCATGATGTTTAAGCGTGTCCACATGGTGAAACCTAAATTAAATCACTTTAATGTTTTCGTCAACTGGACACACGGTTATATTTTACCCGAATTCTTGACAAAGTACAGTCACGCATATAAATGTTTTTGACACATTTATCAACTACTCCAATTTTATTAAAAGATGGATACAAATATGTACACTTAAGGAAAAATAAAGATGCATCTTCAATGTGGTGTTGCTCGAATAAGTAATCTTCAGCTATAGGTATACGATTCATGTCGATATTGGGAGTACGAAATATCATACGAACATTACTCCCACCATTTATGCTCTGGTGCCCAATAGCGCAGAAGAAGCGTACAAAACCTTATTTTCTTTTAAAATTAAAAGTCAAATACCTGAGTGGCACCCAAAAACTATGAAGTCATGTGATTTTGAAAGGCCACTTATGAAGTCATGTGATTTTGAAAAGCCACAAGCTTTACAACATGAATTTCTGGATGTGAAAATTGTGGGGTGTTATACTCATTCAAGAGATGTCTGTGGCGAAAAGTAGAAACGTTGCACCTAACAAAGTCGAAATTGAGCCGAGAACACATAAAGAGATGTTGTACATTGCCACTTTTACCGATGGATGCGCAATCAGATACCTGGCTATATATCACGGCTGAATGCTTAAACACGAAACTTCACTGAAGATATAACAACATTTAACGACTATTTTAGTAAAACATGGCGCGATGACAATTCCTGTTATGCAAAGACTTTTAATTGCTATAAAGAACATCATCGAACCAACAATTCCCTAAAGGCATGAAATTCCGGTATAGCTAAAAAATTTAAACGAAAACCAAATATGGTACATTTTCTCACCGCAATAAAAACGGACATGAACGATTTTCGGCGCCTATGCACAGTGGATCTGCGCTCTAAGAAGGGCGGTCATAGAGGTTTCGCTCAACGAATGGCTATTGAAATGCATATTATTGCATGGTATTATAGTATTTTTTTAATAACTGAGGTAAAGATTAGTAGAAATAAAACAGATTATATCAGAAAAATTATAATTCATTTCATTCATTGAAAGGTGAATTACAGCTACTCTGAAACTTAATTGGCATAAATTACTATTACAATAATACCACTTAACTAGACTCTTACTAATGACAAACACAAATATTCATCAAATAATTACAATTAAATAATTTTATAGGCACATTGAACAAATCTAAGCAAATCAAATAATTACAATCTAAAGTTTACTAAACTACTTATTAAATGGCACAGATTTAAAAGGACATTAAATTTAACAGGTCAGCTGATAGAGCAGACTTCTTCTTTCGTGGTAATTTCCTTAAACTAGAAAGGTATGGATCCAAATTAAAAAGAAGTCTGTCCATCAGATCGGTGTTCGTGACAAGTCGAGACATTTTTCTTGTATAATCACGCCTAAATCGTTTAATTAATTTATTACACGATTCAGCGGCCTTTTCCGAGAGCTCACCGATAGATAACAAAGCAGAGTAATTCTAATTTCCAAGTTTTTTGTGTCAATATTTTCGATATCTGGCAGATATCGAAAATATTGACATATAGAAGAAGATTACTTATTAGAGCAACACCACATTGAAGATGCATCTTTATTTTTCCTTAAGTGTACATATTTGTATCCATCTTTTAATAAAATTGGAGTCGTTGATAAATGTGTCAAAAACATTTATATGCGTGACTGTACTTTGTCAAGAATTCGGGTAAAATATAACCGTTTGTCCAGTTGACGAAAACATTAAAGTGATTTAATTTAGGTTTCACCATGTGGACACGCTTAAACATCATGGTGTGGCCACATGACGAAATAATTAGTAGTACTAATTTTGAATTTCACCAACTGGACACACGTGTGTCCAGTCTCTTGTGTCGAGTTGGTGAATAACCCAAATCAGAAAGGCTCTACTACCGTGAAAACTGACATAATTATGTTATAGATAAATTGTGCCTAGACAAAATAATCGTGCTCATCACATAAAGATTTGTCCTGGGTGGGCAATTGGGAATCTAATCCGCGAAGCTTTGGCTTAGCTGATAAGGTAACCTAGTGGTTAACCTACAGTCCAACCAGTACCGACTATATTACTAAGTTTGAAGTAGCAACAGTTCAAACAAGGCACTTTATACAAAAAGCTGATATTGCAAAATTCTTAGCTACGCCGTGAGAATTTCGTTTTGTATTCATTTCGTTCCTTTAAGAGATTTTCCTTTACGTTTAAGCTCAAAAATGAATACAATAAGAATTTTATTTCTAATTTTGCTGTATCAAATTTGTTAAACATAATGGAAATACGAAAGCAAAAGAGTCTTTGGACTTAATTATGTGTATGTTGGTGTACGTTTAAAAAAAAAGTAATTATTAATATTTTCATACACAGGATGGCAACGTAACGGAAATAACTCAAGCAATGTATGAAAATTGTAGTATTCTATTTGAATATTTTATATCACCGTTTTTTATGCCGATGTTTCTAGTTATTACCAATATCGAATATCATTCTAAAGTTATATGTATGTTTTGACGAAATGATCTATAACATTTTCAACCCCATATCAAATAAATGGTAAGACTATATTTTGTTGTCACTTATAAGCCACGGCTGTAGATACATTTTCAATAAATTGCAATACTTAGAACTTAGTAATGAAAATCTAGTTAGCGGTAACAAAATTACTACTTTCCCGAAATGTACCAGTTAACGATAAATTTACCAACATGCATAATAACTTACTTATATTATTTTATTACTGCGCATTTTATGTAACAGCCTGTTTATATATACCTATACGGAAATAAACTTTATACATCAACTTCTTTGATCACACTAGTACACAGTATTTCTGAGAAATTATTATAAATAAAGAAACGACCACAATTTCATAGTAATAATAAACGTTTCAATCATTACAATCTACTGTGAAGTGGCCACATAATACCTGCTAGATAACACAGACATTACCTAATTACCGTTATGAGTAGCCATTTTTATTTTTGAATCCTTCCAATTTCGCGGACGTAACATAAACTCAACTGTAATCCCACGAGGGTTAGTCACGCAGGGTAGCGTTATTACATACAACGGCATACGAAAAAAGGAATCCAACGTTTTATGCGAAAAATGTTCGGTGTTTGTCCATAAAAATATGAATACGGCTCTCATACCTACCTACTGCTTCGCAGGATATCAGAATAGTAATAAGTACCTGTCTATTCGTGTATAGGTTTGTGGACTAGGTACCTACGCAAAAAGTATGCGAAATGTTTATAAACTATCTTGATCTTCACGGATGCTCTCAATATAGTAAGTTCGAAGATTATCAAGATCAAAACCAATATAAAGTTCAGAAAACTCGAATATTTTTGTGAATCTTTTTATGAGTCCGTAGTGCGCAATTCTCATAAAGACTGTACACGTTAACTGTGTCATGTCCATTCAGTGCCTGCACTCGCGTATTAACAACGTTGACTCTGTTAGTGGAACTCCGACTTTATTTAACTACTTATTTGTTTTCTTTATGATGTAATACACCTTTAGATGTAACTAATGTAAACAGCATTATTTCAATATCTATGTATTTCTCACAAATATTAAAGCCCGTCTCTTCAAAAATGACGATGTCCGTTATTATATAATTGCTTGAATTATTTTCCACTTTCAAAATTCTCTCAATAACAGCAGACGTTCGCCGCAATATTTTAAAGAACGTCTGTTATACTTCAACAAACATGGATACTTTATTCGGGACTTATTAACATTCAACGAACATAGGCAATAAAGACGCATGAATAACAAAGAAGCCGTAGAAATCCTGCTAGCACAATATAAAAATACCAATATTTGTCGATTAATACTTACTTACTTTACTACGCATACAAAGAAGTGAGGTCAAATTTTATTTTTACGTTCGAAACTGACACCACGATATGGTGAACGATACCGTCAACATTCTTGCTCCACAAGCTGCTTCGAAACCGGTCGATCGACATACGAAAATGTCAAATAAAAGTGCCAAAATATTATTTCCTCAATGGATGTTTGAACGAGTTTATTAATGGCGTTATAAAAGCATGTTGTATAAGAATTGAATCACTGAGACCAATTTGGTATATCATTACTGCTTAACACACTGCGCTACTAGATGTTACAACTTTTAACGGTACTAGATTTGCCATGTGCGCTTTCGTTCAAAGCATCTTGCTTTTATTTGAAGCAGTATAACATCGCTCGTTTAATACTAAAATGAAATAACTCAAAAAAGCACTTTTGTGGAAAATCGCTGTCAAAGTTTTGAGCTTTTGCCGTGTCAGAAAGATTGTCTCGTCGTTGACGTGTTTATGATGCTAGATTAAAGTACTTGACCTTGAATTGTAGGGCAACGTGTAGCGCATATTAATAATTAAACGAAATAATTTAATTGATTGTTTAACGATGAATAAGAGAGGTTTTTTTCTTGAGTTCCTACTTATTCCAGTTTTGTTTTAAAAATTGTAACAAATTGTTGAAATATTCCTGAAATAAAACATAATAAATCAGTTTTGTTTTAGATATTCCATAAGTTTAATTTGACGTTTCACACTCATTACAGTTTATCAGTAAAGTAGAAATAAAAATGCAGAAATATTTCGTGAAAGTTCTTTTTATTCGTAAGTAATGTCGTAACAATTGGCATTAAAGTTTTATCAAAACTGCTTTTGTATCCTTAAAATAATAATAGTTATAGTAATCAGTAATTTCAGATTTTTTTACTAAGAGCTTTCCCAGCTATACACAAGACATCGTGGCGCGATAGATGGAAGAGCTATTTTGTACACTCTTGCTTGTGTATAAATGATACTGCTCTTGATTGCGCTTACTGATTAAGTCAGCACCTAAATTACTTATGCAATAATTACTGATCAAAGTCAAACTTTCATAGTATTCATCACAAAAAATGCTTCTTGAGATCTAGTTTCCATAAACTTCCTAGAACAAATAACGTAATGTACCTATATATATGTACTTTAAAGTACGAACAATTTCTTATTTAGGTAAATATTCAGGTAACTTGTACTAAGTAAGGTAACAACTTTTAATCTGTAACTGGTACGAAAAATTATAAATTGGTTTAATCATTAGTCTTAATAAGTCTTATAGGTTGCAACTATGTATATCCGTAAAAAATACTTTTTGAAAAATTGTCAAAAAATATTCTTGAGCATTGAAGTAAGTGCTTAAGTTAAAAAATTGAATTATAAAAGCTGGCATAATACGGAGGAATCAGACTTTTTGCAATAAGCTCTTTCAAGTCCTTCACTTTATTGGCGTTTATTAGCTGCCTCTCCGTGTAAGCAGGGTTTAACTTGATCTCAGTGGCTGACTTCATCTTCCTTTGTTTATTGCGCACACTCATTTCCCTGTAGTTTTCTTCCTTGTATGATGTCTTATAGTAGAACAGCAACGGATTTTCGGAGGCTGTGTACATTATTTGCCTCATTCTGAGTGTGCCCACGGATCAGAAATTTATGAGTGATGCTTTGAATATTCAAAAGGTAAACGGCGTACATGTACAGCGTCATTATAAACATATTTTTATTCTGACCGCCACAATTGTCAGAATAAAATATTATGTTTAGTGGATTCCGTGTGTCCCTGCTAACTTCGTCTAAATATTTCCAAACACATGTACCTATCTCAATAGCTCCACGCTTTGCATCAGATTCAGTCCAAAAATAGCTATGTACAATGTCTGTCATAGGCACATTTTTTATAAAGTTGAGACAACTCGGTGACAGTCAGATTATAACTATTGAGTTTTGACTAATAGAAAGCCGACGAGTAACCACGCGGACACTGCAGCACAGCTAGCAGATCGTAAACGACGACTTTGTTATTATCAGTAATATTTTTTCGGTCTGCCTTTTTTTCACTCCTACTTAGTAATTTTTCTTCGTGATGTAGGTCATATTTTTCTTAAATACCTCTTTTCTGGTCAGCAGTAGAATTTTCGTAAGATAAACATAGATCCCACCTGTCTTTTTTGGCTGAACATATATTGAACTCCTTTTTAAAGGTGTTGTAATAATTCATGTAACTTCCTGTATCTTTTCTTTTTTCCTATATCTTACCTTTGATCGTCTTTCCTCCGTTTATGTACTCTTTAGTTGAAGTAACCCTGCAATAGTGAGATTCCATCCGAGGGATGGAGTTTATGTGGTTTCTGATATCTTGTATTAAATCTGGATTCATTTTCTTATGACTCTTATGCTTTCCTCGTAAGTCTTCTTCCAAAAAGTTATTTTCATTTGTTTTTTGTTGTGTGGTGAATATCATTCGGTCCGAAACGCTCAGTGTGGCTTTAAAAAATGTTTTACAACCTCTGATTTGTCGATTATCAATAGTGAAATAATGGCAGGCAGCGATAGCCGAGTGGATATACCAACAGACAGCCATGCAGAGGGTATCAGGTTCGAATCCACGGCGCGCACCAATGACTTTTCGGAGTTATGTGCGTATTGAATTGTTAATTATCGCTTGTCCCGTGCCTCGGAGAGCACGTTAAGCCATCGGTCCCGGTTGTCATGAAGATCTTTGACAGTCGTTACAGGGCGTCAGTACCTTCTAAATAAACTGACACTAGTCTAAACCATGGAATATCGCTATCCCTTCGGGTTGCGGAGGACAGACAGGCAGTCGCACCGTGGAAAAGCTAATATTCAGCTAAATCCGGTTAGACTAGAAAGCGGACCCCAGACTGAAACTGGGATAACGCTAAGAGAAAGAATAGTGAAATAATATGCTTTGTTTGGCTTTCGGGGATTTTCTGCAATAGTATATTGGTACTTAGGTTTGATATCCACCATGGACGATTTTATGAAAACCCTTTGCTTAGACAGGTTACTCAAACTCCAATAGTATTTAAATAGCTGATATCTAGAATCCGTACCAATTTTATTTGTGCATTCAAGTTTGCATCTCTCCGTACTTGGTGGCTGCAGACAGCGAGCTGGAATCTTTTTCTCGCTCTTAGATGCGGAGGTGTAAGGCTTGCCACTATTACGAAGACGTTTGGCCTTGTTTTGTTCCATTTCGAAGTATCCCTTACTCGTTTTCGGCCTCTTTTTACTTCTGTATTTAAAGTATCAGAATCGGAATCATGGGAACTTGACGAAGGAATAAAAAATATCTTCTGATTGTTTTTATAGTTTGGCTCGTGCACATAGGTAGGATCATCGTCACTCAGATCCACGTCACTCTCATCAGGGAAAACTACCGAAATCGCAAAGCGTTGAGGCTCACTCCACGGCTAGTCGGATCCTAAAATCAGTCAAATGATTGAGTACAAACGCTTATCACTATTATTTTATTGTAATAACTTCTATTTTATGCATGTATGTATTTTTTATTATTTTTATTCAATGACTTGTATTTGTACATATTTATAATGTTTATTTATTTTTTCTTATGACTAACTCACTCTGAAGTACTTATATTAGAAACATTTGTATAAAAATATAGATTATCTATCATCTTACTTACTCTTTGGTGTTTTTCGGGTCTCGCCACAATGTCAGACTCTTCATCAGAAAGAATACTTTGCTTCGGGTTTGCTAGTTATTGAATGTCACAATTATGGCAGTCGTCTGAATCTTGAGAAGAAGAATCAGAATATGAAACTAAATTTCTCGCTGTGGCGTTTGTGGTTGTGACTTTGTCCTTACACTGAAAGAATAATAGGTTTACAATTATCTATCATCGCGTCTTTCACCCGCATTGGTCAGCTTGTAGGAACTACGAGTATAGCCTACTGTAATAAAGAGAGTCCTGTGTCCCAGCTGTGGTTTGATGAACAATAAAAGTACGATCTAACTTACTGCGATTTTTTTTTCACAAGGCGTGGAGGAGTGTCTTCTATGACATCATCACTACCAAAGTCTGCATCATTTAATTGGTTTGATTTGAGTTCTTCAGGAGTAAGTGAGCAATTATCAGTTTTGTTGTCAGTGACAAGGTTTTTCACTTCATCTGCTTCTATTTCATGTTAATTGTTGCTTATTTTGCACTGGTCTGATTTAGCAGATAAAGCTGTGGAAGTTGAGCTTGAAGACGAAGAGCTGGAGGAACTTGAGGAAGAGGTAGAAGAGCCTGATGATGACGAACTTGAAGAGCTACTGCTTGAAGATACCCTAGATTCCTTGCCAGGAGTTGGTGGTCTTCTTACAGGATGACCTGGACTTCCTGCAGGGTGATTTGGACTCTCTGTGAGGTGGTGTTGACACCCTGCTGGGTGGTCTGGACTTCCTGTAGGGTGATTTGGACTCTCTATGGGGTGGTGTCGATAGCCTGCTAGGTGATCTGGACTCCACCTGGTGGGGAGAACTGAGTGCCGTGATCGGAGACCTTGACTTTTTGTGAGCTGTGCTCTGGTCGTGGGTTGTTTCATAGAACAAGCTCTAAAATGTGAAAAAATAAGGTGTATAAAACAATGCACACAGCCTATACCAATCTAAATGCTTTATTAATTATGCTAAATTAATTAATACCTCTACAACTTGTCCTTCGGATTGTGTATTACATTTATCGTTACTCATCGTAACCAGTTTTTGGCATCTTTGTCTTCATATTGTAGACGTCATTTTGTGTAAATATCTATAGGAAAAGAAAAAAACAAATTTTATCACTAAAAATCTAATCGGAAATAAAATGCGTATTTATAATAAACTGCAATAATTGCTACAGTACTTTGAGACCTTCGGATCACTTTAAAAATACACAGGAACAAACACCACACATTTTTGCATTGTCTGATGGTTTTTGTAATAAAGTGAAATAAAATTTAATGTTCCCAAACATTAGTTTATAATTTAATACTAAAACGCACTAACACATAATGTCTCATAGCTATTCACAGATAATTTAATGATAAACTGCAATTAGTCATAATAATTCACGTTGAAGATTAACACCATTTTCGACTAAATAAAGATAAATCAAAATAATGCTTGTTTAGTAATAAAAATGAATGGAATAAACTTACGTGCGCTTGCAGGTAAAACGAACTATTTCGTTTTACTTCGTCGTCGTTCACAAGACGTAACGTCAACCTCACATCATGGTCGCCGCATAACAGAATGATTCACTGTCTCACGAAATGAATTGTCGCGCGCTTTAGTAAGAAAGAGAAGGGTGATCCATCAAATCCGCCACAGAGCTCTGTTTCGCGTGGCGATTGGACTGTACCTAATCTTTGAGCTGAGTTAGATCGTTCTATAAGTAAAAGTAGAAATCTCCGAATTTTGACATATTCCGGTTTAATATTAAACGAGCGACATGTTTGTTTGACTATTTTTGATATTACCGGTAAGCTAGTCTAGGTTCAATACATAACATTTTACGCAATCTTTCATGCAATACTTAAGAAACGAAAGCTGGGCCATCATTGTAATTGTTTGTAGGTACAATAACAAATGTAGCGGTTTCTTGGAATTAGTCCACGCAGAATTTGAATAACTATTCTGAATTGATGTTGCACATACGCCCAATGTCACAGACAGAATTCTACGTAAGTAGTATGTAGAACATAGTTTTCAAAGCGCTTGATTTTGCATACAAAACACGTCAATGAACTGGACGGAAAAAAGCGCAATGACATTCTTGCTTACCAACTGAACGAGCATTAAGTTTGACACAACTTATTCTGCTAATATATTACAGGGCTTAGCCTATGTATGCAGGCATTTATATAATATTATCATTACGTTTATACGCTTTTCTTCTAAATGAATCCTTCCAATGAGGTTACGATTTTACGACCGCATTTTGCCGTCAACTCCTTGAGCCTTAGAAACGAGAGGGCGAAATCTTAATTTTACGTTATGTTTATATAGGAAGCAGTCTATTTCATAAAAAGATGTGAAGGGTTGTTTCAACGTTACAAGGGTACGCGGAAACTCAGTTATGCCAATTAAGAAGCCGATGTATTTTCTATTAATTTTACCTCAGGCAGGTGTATGCCGCCATTTTTACTCGAAGTCTAAAATTATATTTATCAATTAATTAATTAATTAATTGTAAAGTTACCTTAATGACTTATAAGGCATTACTAATTTATGCACGGATTGAAATAGTAGTTAATTTTAGACAAAATAACATAAATTCATTTTCTTACTAAGCTGACACAAGTTCCCCACAAAATAATTATAGAATTACCTGATAAAATCGTCTACACGTAGCTGGATCTGCAAAATTTCCATTTCCTTGTGTTCCTTCAGGACATACAAAGTCTTCACCTTTATCTTTCTGTTGATAGCTTCCTGGAAAATAATAAACCCGGTTTAGTAATGTAACCAACAATCTAAGTAATCGTTACGTCACTATGCGTTAAGTATTTAAAGTTCCGTCGTATTTGTTGACCCCTACCTGAGGCTAAATGTCAAACACAAACTGTCCTAAGAATATATGTACCTATATAACATCTGCAGACGGATATTTCCTTATTGGCGTCTGATATCCCGCTGCTACAAATCAAGCTCATCTTGGCATCGTTGTTTAATTATGAAGCCAATCAGGCAATAGAGCGATTAAATTTACTAAGTTAATACATAGCGAATGATTGCTCCATTATCGTTCTATAGATATGAGCAAATGTACTTTCGACTACGATTTAGTATTAAAATATGAAAGGTGAAAGTGGTTATACAACACATTTCGTAGTCCCGAATTGATCGCATACTATACAGATAGGGAAGTCACGATTTTGATATGCATTAATTTATTCGAGATGCCTTATTGAACAAATGAATGAATTCCTCAACTAAAATATCGTTTTATCCATATATCTATTGATTGTAGGTGCATAGGGTTCCCACCAAGAACTTAGGGTCCCAAGCCAACCTCACCTGCAGGTGGTGCACCTGCCGATCAACGGACGAGGCTCTGGCAAACAAAATGTCCCAATAAGCGGCAATAGGCTCGCCACCTATTACGTGGGATCAAAACACTGGCGAACAGTGGGCGTTTAATATGCCTCTGCCTACCCCTTCGGGGAAACAGGCGTGAGTCTATGTATGTATGTATGTATCTTTTGATTCCAAAAATAGATACAAAGCTTAAGTGATATATTATGTCTACACAGTAGTTCACAGTACCATCAAGAAAACAGGCATCCAGCACACGCATTTCAACATATTGTTAAAGTTGCTGCGTATTATACCTTTAGTGTGCCTCTATTACTGCCTAACGTAGGTTTAGCTTTCAATAGTACCCAGAAAACTATAATGAATTGTTAGTCGTTACTGCTTCTATGCAACTGCATTAAAAGTCACAGTATGAAATGTATAATTGATAAATTATACATACGTTGAAGTCTTCAACAATGTAAATATTAATTTGTTGAACAACTATCACATAATCTATACGTAACAAACGTAACAGTGACAACCTTTCCATAAATATAGTAGGTTTATTACTATTTATTCAAATATCCTCAGATACACTATGTGTGCCTATGAACTGAATACATACTATTACTTTTATTTCGTGGTAATCACCTAAATTTATTCAAGGAATTCCCTTTAAGATGTTGAAAACATATAATGTATGTTGAAATCATAAATATAATCAGGACTATCTACCAGAAAATTAATTCTTTTAACATATAACATATCTTCACGCCTTTTATCCCCGAAGGGGTAGGCAGAGGTGTATTACACACCCACACTTCGCCAGATATGTTTGGGTCCCAATGTAATAGGGGGCGAGCCTATTGCCATCTACCGGGCACATTTTTAAGCGAGCGATAATTAATATTTTTATTTTAATACACACATAACTTCGAAAAGTCATAGGTGTGTGCCCGGGGTAACTGGGGATCGAACCCGAGACCATCGTCTCGGCAGTCGGTTACGTACACCACTGGGCTATCGCAATAATTCTTTTAGTTTAAATAAATACAGATATAATGCCGAGAGTCGACATTTGCACAATATAAAAGCTATTAGAAAAGTCTGACGCTGCACTGTCTAGACTTCTTGCCAAATTACGGCCACTTAGAAGACGTCGTCTAACTTCTCAGTTCTTGGAACATCGCAAACTTATATAAGCACATAAGCATTAGAAAATATTTGTTTTATTCTACTGTCAATAAAATATTAATCATCCAAAATAAGATACACATTTTATTATAATCTCCAAATAGAATATTTTAAACAAAATATTCAATGTGGATCATATTTGATTAATCCGATAATCCGAGCCTAAACTATAGGCGTATTATGCCTGTAACATACCTCCGCTGCGAAACAACAACTGCGAAACCGCTGCGCGAGTTTCGCTGTGCAACAGTACTTCACTTACGCGAAACTATATTAGCGAAACCTAAAACTAGAACAGTTGAGAAATAACAATAGAAAGAAAATGTCGTCGCTTTCGGAGTCAGAGGAGGAACTAATCTTACTGTGATCAACAACTTTAAAAAGGCGTCGTATCTGGGTGCATCATCATCCTCCTAGCGTTATCCCATTCAATCTGGGGTCCGTCGTATCTGGGTGCATGATATCAATAAAAAGAGAAAGAAGTTGGGAGAAAATACATTATGTAAAGAGTCTCTCTCTGGATATCCCTCCATGCTTGTAGTTTTGTTAGTTTTATATTTCTCACTGCTTGTATAAGTTTTTCAGTAAATTCCAAATCTATCGTTCTTATTTCGCTCATAAAAATTGTCGATTGCTACAGCCCCGTCCGAGTCACACGCGGAACCGCTTCAAAATGGTGGACAACGGGCGGAGGTGTAGACGGCGCCTGATCAAAAGAGCGAAATCATGTTAGAAAGAAACAACATCATAGTCAGTTTTGTACGTTAGAGCAGGGAATTTCTCTACTGTTTCGCCCCCAAAGAACTCACAACTCACAGTAAAAACTATTGCGGTTTCGCTCTTTGAGTTTTGCAGCGGAGGTGTCCTACAGGCATTAGTCTTAATTAGATGCTGTAATGAAAACAGTCGACCGCGTCGAAAATACAATAATGAAACGACAGTCCTTAAATTATTCACCAACATTTTTCTTACAAACAATTATGTGGGCACAATGAGTCTGAGAGTTTTTAAACAGTAAGTACGTTTCCTGTTTATTCAATAGAAGATTTATCTTTGAGTGGTTATCTCACAGTTTGTAAGCAAACAGATAAACACAGCGCATAGCTCATTTATTATTTATTAGCTAACTGATTACTAGATTTTGTGGGGCTTTGGAGGCTTGTGAATTGATTCTGTCTGTTTTACAAGCCAATCAATTGTTTATTACCCAAACTACATAAACGTATGTTTAGAAACCTAAATTAATTGCTTACAACTATGTATTGTTTAAAGGTTGACAAGTCCTTAGTTATTTGTTAATAACAACTACTAATGTTTGTCTAGAGCCTTTGCCTGCCCAAAATATTTTACATTATTTTATTAGTTGTGTGATTCATTGTCAGAGGTTGATTTGTAGCCGTAAATCAGTACAAATCGGTATCAGCCAACTGTGAAGGCAGTTGTCCGTGAGTACGCGGTAGGCAGACATCTCTGGGTTTCGTAGGAAACCATAAAGTCCAAAAGGGACTTGGCAATCCTTTTGAGGATGCGCAGATAAATGGGTTTCGTAGAAAACCATAAAGTCCAGGAGGAACTTGGCGATCCTTGTGAGGATGCGCAGATAAATGGGTGGCAACCGAGTGACTGGTTGAGTACCTGGTTTAGTAACTGGAGGTTACTGAATGGTGGCAACCGAGTGGCTGGTTGAGTGCCTGGTTTAGTAACTGGAGGTTACTGAATGGTTATGAATCACATATAGAGCTTTAGTTATTTGATTTGATTATAATGTGAGTCTATGGAAAGTGACTGTATTGTCAGTGATGCTCTGAATCCAGCTCCATTAGTAGTTAGGAAAGTAATGTAGAAGGTAATTTTGTTATAAATTTGATTGGAATCCTAACAGATTAACACACAGGGACGTGTGTCTTGTAGGATGGCCGTATCGGAATGGTCATGAGTACGGGACGTCAACTGACTACGAAACGGAAGTGTGAAGATGGCGCGCTTCGTCAGAGTCTAGTGTGACGTTCGCTACAGATGAAGAGGGGGGTGACCATTGACGTTGAACGGAGCAACACAACTATCACTTCTCTTGGAGACTCCGGGCGGACAACAAGTACCTAGAAACGGTCACTCGTTTCGTGTTCAGTAATCCAAAATAATTATAGTCAGTTTTGTTAATTTGATTTGGTGTGAACTTATAACGAACTGTGAAGCGTTAATACCGGCTAAAAAATCAAGCAACCCACCGACATATACAGGGTGTCACAAGACCCATCACCAAGCCGAAGTCTACTCGTTTTGCACATCATGCCAAGTCATACTACCCGAAAATAATACCTGGGAAATAAAAAAAATATTAAGCTTAAAAAAATTTACAACTTTTATTACCGGCAATGTATAGCGCGCACTTGCAGACATCGTACCTGCGCCGGCCGTATCTACCTACACCGCGCGGTGGCGGAAGTTTATGATCACGTGGTCGTGCGGCCGAGGGGAATGACCTCGCAGCTGATTGCTGGTAGGCATACACTACGCGTCGGGACCTTTAAAGCCGTTTATTTTAGGGAAATATTGAAAATACGAATAATAATCAACAAACAATCGAACAAACAAACAATCGAATGATAGAACCCTGCAGAAAATGCAAAAAAGTATGCCACAGACGGTCAGCCTGTACTCGGGCTTGAGCTCCTTGTTAGGGCCTCGCTAAATCACCATGCCTAAAACATTGTTTAACTATTTCAGACTCATAAAGGGCCTATTTATAGAGCAAAGGGCCACTTACATAAGTGTTCTCCAGGTAAGTTGCTTATCGCGACGCACGTCATTGTTTATGTTTCAAATTCCTTAGAGAGTCAAATATTTAGTAAAATGTTTAATATTTTACATACCTTTCCATAAACTCTATTATAACTGCAAACTGTTCCCGGTGGTTATATCACACTATTCAATAATTGTTTAAAGATAATATAAAGATACCACTACTACATATATTCTACTAAATTTTATAACAATTTAAAACAAATCTTCTGGTTCGAACTTTTGTTTCACTCGCATTAAATGTTTACATTACTTGGATATTTGACGCGCTTAATGCTTCAAACAACGCAAGGCATACACTAATAACCATGTTGTGTGGCAGAATGTGCGTGTGACACTAACGCGTGGTGTTGGCTACCAATTTTGCATTTTCTTCGATTGCAAACGCGTTTGCGTTTGAAATCGGAGAACGGCGATGGAAACGATACGTTTGAGTTTTGGCTAAGCCTGCTGGGTTGTTTGTGCCCAATTGCCCGGGAATAAAATCCACGAAGCTTTGGCTTAGCTGTTAACGTAAACCAGTGGTTAGCCTGCAGCCCGGCCAATAGATACAGAATATTGTACTAAGTTTGAAGTAGCAACAGTCCTAACAAGGAACTTTATACAGAGTTACAGCACAGCTGATATTGCAAAATTCTTAGTTACGCATTGAGAATTTCGTTTTATATTCATTTCGTTCCTTTAAGAGAGTTTCCTTTACGTTTAAGCTCAAAAATGAATAGAATATGAATTTTATTTCGAATTTTGCTGTATCAAATTTGTTAAACATAATGGAAATACAAAAGCAAAAGAGTCTTCGGAGTTAACTATGTGTGTGTTGGTGAAGATTTTAAAAAAAATATTAATATTTTCATTCACAGGATGGAAACGTAACGAAAATAATTCAAGCAACGTGTAATGTCCAAATTCAGAGGTATGAAAATTGTGGTATTCTATTTGAATATTTTATAGCACTTCGGTACAAAATCAAGACATAAAAGTAGATATATTATATTGTTATTTATTCAATAGTTCGAAATCTTATAATCTCCCATGTACGAATCTTTCGAAGCTACTCTGTACCTTATCCTACTTGAAATAAGGATCATTATAGCAGCATTGTATTTAACGAAATTGCGCTAATGAATTCTTAGTTGTAGCTATATGATATACAGGGTGTAAAAAGACCCTTAACGAAAACTAAAATCCCATGTTGTACTAATCACTACGAACATTTTTTACTTCTGCACCATACCTGGGAAATTACTGGTCAGGAGATATTGAGGCTCAAAGTTAGTATGGATTTTTTCTAATTAGGTACAAAATCGAAGCATTTACCCCGCCAATATGTCTTTTAGATGCCATATAACCCCGTGGATAAGTAGGTATTTCGAGCATTGCACGCGAGCGCTTTTAATTGCGGCTTAAAAAGTGTGAAAACTTAAAAAAAGAAATCGTTTCCCAGGTATTATTATTAGTTAGTATGACTTTGCATGATGTCCACAACGAGTAGACTTCGGCTTGGTGATGGGTCTTGTGACACCCTGTATATTTGCGGTGGGCGCATTCGATAACCATTGTACTGTAAAACACATTTTATCATTAAAATTATTTTTATAATAATAGTACTTAGGTATTACAATAATTGTACTTTCAATAATCATTACATCAACATTTTTGTCATAACATTCTATACCCACTGCTAGTGGGATACTGTAAGTAAACAATTAAGGAATTGTAATCACTATTGTTTTTATTGAATAGTAGCAAATAGGTATGTATATTTAAGGCGAGGATTTCCGAGCGCTCAAAGCTTTTGAGGCTCCCCTCTTCCCCAGTTCGCGAGTATAATTACGATCAATCGCGATCGCGACGCGAGATGCGACGCAACCTGCCGCCATATTATGTAGGTATAACACTTTCGCGCCACAGTATAGAAAATTGAAGCAGTATATCAATTGAAATATAAACTTACTTATCGAGTATAAATAATTTGCGAAGTTTTTGTTTTGAATAAACCTTTATGAAATTCGAAAGTAGTTTTACAAAATTGCTTTTGTTTATAGTGACAATAGTAATCAGTAGATAATTTATGAACATTATGTTTGTTGTTAATTATAAAAAAAACTTATGATCGCTCGCAATGCGAAAGTATTGCTTGTTCGATATCAATCTTAGGGAAAAGGATTAGATTAATATAAATTAATTAATTCGTTGCTACTGTCAGCAAAACAACGGCATAGAACCAATAATACACATAAAGGGTAAGATACTCATAGCTACTTTTAATCACCAATAATTACATTTTGTTATATTTAACTATGCAATCTCTAAGATACTACTCTGTCAAAAAGTACCGGAAAAAGATCAATAATACACAAGATTTTTATTACAGGGCAATAGTTATAGCAATATAATACTCATGCAAACACACGTGCATGCATAATAAAGGAGATCACCCAGCTCCATACAAATTTAGGCTATTCTAAAAGTGCCGGCCATCGATATATATGTACTAAATATATGTCAATGGTGCCGGCCAACTAAAATAAACTTATAGAATATTACGAAATAAACATTTTTTATTACTACACTAAGGTTCTAAGTGCAGTCTGTGAGATCATATTCGAGCTCAAAGAATCTATTCTGTTCCTAAAATAAATCCTAAGTAATTACTGTTATTTTTTTGCCTAAAATAACGTGCATGTTGCAATTTAAATGGCATCAGGTAATGACAGGTAGTAAGCCAAGAGCGAAATATCTGATTGATAAGCATTACTGCCTCACAGAAAGAGACGCAGACGTTCCAAGCCATCACGCACCAGACTATGGGCAGGGCAGGTAGCAAGGATACGACTATTAGACTACAGGCCCATGTCCAAAATGGATGGGTCATATGAACCACCAGGTGACGTATATAGGACGATATAAGAGCATAAAATAATAAGATTCAGCACTATGCCGTCACTTGTAAGCTGTCCAACTGAGTGCTGGTGAGAATTCAAAAGTGCAAGTAGAGTGAGTACGAATTTCGGTCATATATTTTTGTACGGCATTATGACCTTCGATAGATCCATGATAAATAATAAGAAAGCGCGCAGTGCCGTAAAAAAATGGTGCGCTACAAAGTCGGTATTTTTTTGCAAATTGTCAGAAAATCTAATTCTCACCAGCACTCAGTTGGACAGCTTACAAGTGACGGCATAGTGCTGAGTCTTATTATTTGATGCTCTTATATCGTCCTATATACGTCACCTGGTGGTTCATATGACCTATCCATTTTGGACATGGGCCTGTGGTCTATGTAACAATTGCCGCGATCAGTTTACGGCCAATTCGAAACATGACCAGTGAAAACTCCAGCGGAATAACAATTGCAGTACGATGTACCCGATTAGAATTCTTCAATAAATAGTTTATTATACCTATGGCAAGAAATAAAGATGGGCAAAGCAAACCAAGTGAACAGGATTGATACATGTATCCATTTGGGTTGGGCTGCTTTCGATAAACTGGCATTTGCTTTTACGAAGCAACAAAAAGCAAGAATATTCAACCAGTGCGTCCTGCCAGTGCTCACCTACGGAGCCGAAACTTGGGTTACTACAGAGGCAGCGCTACAGAAACTTGAAGTCGTTCAAAGAACAATGGAGAGAAAACTGGCAGGGGTGACACTCAGAGACACAAAGAAGAATAAATAGCTCCGAAAAGAAAGTCTAGTACTAGATGTTGCCAAAAGAGTAGCGGCCGGACATGTAGCCAGAAATCCCGAAACATGGTGCAAGCAAATATTAAAATGGCAACCATGGGATTGTAAATGACTAGCTGGAACGGCAAATAAGATGGAAAGAAGACATCATAAAGATAGCAGGCAGTAATTGGTTGAAGACTGCCCAAAACAGAATGGAAAGGAATTTGTTGTAGAGGTCTACACCAAAATGGTCGGAAAAGGCTTAAGATGGTGATGTTCACGGCGCTGGGACGCATAAGCGGGGCATTCTGCCAACATTTGTAGCGCCGTTTCTTGGACAATGTTGCGGCTGCTGTCACTATAGTGATATCCAGGTGTTTCCGACTGGCCTTTTCTCTACAAGAACCGGCCGAAACATTGGAAAGTGAGAACGTCGCGACGCAACATCTCTTCAACCACATGGTGCCATGCCTGTACATCATGCAAGACATCTGTACCTGACCGGTCATAGACATTCCTACTAAAGGTTTAGACGATATTTTTATATTTGGTCAGGAGTATTTAAAAATATGTTTTTTACTTTTTTAATGAGTCCACTGCATTTTAAGGCTCACGTATTTCACGTTAGGCTGAAAACGTATAGTTGACTACCGTTACACCTCTTTGATTTACCACTTTTGTCAAAACAAAACTGCTCTACGGTACTTTGAGACATACATTCAAACCTAAATATTGTCTCAGAGAATACGCTTGTATCCTAAAATGTAATTAGTGATTGATTCGTTCCTTTATTAGATGTTAAACTGAAATACCTGATTTTTCTTCAAAAACAATCAGCAATATTAATAATTAAATTATTTTTAAATAACTTTTTGACTTTGACACGAAAACGCTGTAAACCATCATAGCGGTTGAGTGATATCACAAAGTACAAAACAAAACAATCCGTCAATGAAGTCTGGTCTGATGCACCCACTTTTATTTTGTTATATTCGATTTGACAGGTAGAAACTTTGACTTTTTAGTTGTATTTACTACTAAAACGTCAACAACATGAATGGTGGACGACGTGGACGTACTGTTTGACGTAATATTCTCTGATTGGTGTCCACTGTCACAAGAATAAGTAAAAACATTATTTTTTAGTTTTAGAATCCTAAAAATTAATTATATTATTTATCTTACCATTTTATAATAAACTAGAAGACGCCAGCAGCTACGCCTGCATTTTTTTTTAATTTACCCGTTTTGGCCGATCCCGTGGGCATTTCTGGAAATCCCTTCTTAGTGCACCCCTACGGTCTCCAAGGAAGATACATACCAAATTTCAGCTTCCTGCGCCCAATAGTTTCGGCTGTAGCGTGTCTGTCAGTCAGTCAGTAACGCAAGGATTTTATATATTAAGATAATAAACTTTATTGACATCTTAAAATCATAATGGATCTATAGATACTACAATCAAACCGATTTATTCTTAGTGGACACAAGCCTATTGACTTAGAAGTTTGGTGTAATAGTTAAAATGTTTACAACAGTGTGTTCTGTTAAAATAACACAATTTATTGATTGGCCGGCAAAATAAAATTAGCCCAATTTGGGTGATCTCCTTTAGGCGCTGCCATCGGCAAGTAGTAGTGAAAAAAAGTTAAAATTTAACATACATACATACATACGTACGAAATGATACTCCTACACCCACAACGCTTATTTTCCGCCAACCAATAATAAACTCTAGTTTTCGTTATTATTTGTCGGTCAAATTGATATACTTACCTACCGAACACCTTACCTACCTTTCTAAGCTGTGACACCAGTGCATTCTTCCTCGGCGTGATAAATAATTACTATAATATTATTAGGTGTCCATTGTTCCGTGTTTGGTAATAGTGTGGAAATCAATGATATTATTGGTGGAAATAGTCAATTGAATTATTGAATAGACGGAAATTCATTTTTTTTGTTTTTGATCGCGCTAGTCTTAGGAACTAGCAGGCCAATTTCTAAGATTTATTTGCTTCTCTAGCCTATTTGTTGAGGAAGGTTATACCAAATAACATCACGCTACTACGCACGAGGGTGGGGCAGTAACCATAAATACCACTAAGTAGGTAACTGCGGATATTTGTATTTATTTAGGTAGGTAGGTACCTATAAAATTCGCTTGTATAGCTTTTAGGCACATCTCACATTTTATTTCCGTATATAGGTACACAGAATAAAAGTGTGAATTATTGTATTAGGTAGGTACCCAATACAACAATAATACTATAAATCATCCACAATATACAATAAATAAATATTTTTCTAAAGTATTGTTACCTAACTATGCTGTTGTTATCAAGTCGTTATCTTGTCCAATAATCAAAACGATATTTTTAAAACTATACTTCTTACTTATATACACTATTATTACTTACTAAAAATTTACAATACCTATTTACAAACTAAACCTAGAAGTAATATATTTATCAATAAGTGATGATGACATTCGTAACTGACGATAAAATAATTCGTAATCCTGCGGTGCGCTCTGCAAACTAGCGATACGTCCTGTCTCCATTACATCCCGCTCGGGACTGAACGACGCCGGAGAGAGCGCGTCGGCAGTAGGAAATTACGTATTTTCGGTATTATATTTTTGTATATATTAAAATTCATAATGTAATTGCCGAGAACCATCCGCTTTTACATGACCTTTCTTTTGGTATACTTTTGAAAATTCTAATCCCAATACAACTCAAATGAAACGGGAAAAGTTGTTTAAATAGACCTATATTCGCGATTATTTTCTATCGTATCAAATGACAGTAATCGTGTTTCGAATGGCCGAAATATAAAGATCTAATGCTGTAGAATAACATTTTTTTTTTCCGAATTGAAATCTCTGTTATTTACAAATAAAACGCGTTTGACCACGCTAGATAACACTGTATTTTGGGAAATCCTCGCCTTAAGGATTTATGCAAGTAAACCTGCAAATTCCCAAAGTGATATTACATGTTGGTAATTTTGTAAATAAAAGCTTAAATATTTCATGTACCTAATATTTCATTATTATCCACCTTCGTCGACGAAGGTGGATAAAAATGAAATGGTTAGTGATCGATCACTAACCATGAAAAACCCGCACAGAGGCCTGCAACTTACTAATTATTACAGGAGTTGCTGGACTCTTACCGTAAGTAACAATATGTATAAACAAGGTTGATGGGTAACATAGTAATTACTTCTTGACAACGCTTCGTGTAAGCCACAAAATATTGTTCGGTGTCTGGGTATTCCCTGCCCGTTATTTGGATGTTTTTATGCAGTCTTCCGCGATACAGGCAATTTCCAAAGTGCGCACGATGTGTTTAGAAAAGCAAAGTTCTCCTGTTCTCCCTCTTATTTTAAAATGACCCCTTACTTAGATTTCATCAAGTAAGGACTGCGATCTGCTCTTTATTTTCTTTTCACGTGATAACTCGTCACATTCATTTGTTGTCGAGGTCATAACGCACTGACTTTTCTGTATTACCTTAAGTTGACTGTGGAAGAAAAATTGAAGAAAATAAATATTTACGGCACAGTGTGACATACCAAATTTTAATTTCCTCTCGCCTAAGTCAATTACACGTCATCACGTCACAACTATACAGACACAGATAGACAGGTAGACAGGTAGACATGTACAACTAAGCGATTGCAATGTCACAATTGATTAGAGCAGGGGCGTGCTATTTTCAAACGTTCAAACGTTGACAACGTAACGTATTTGGTGAACGTTTGGTTTTAGCACTGAATACAGATGATTTACATTAAAGAAGCTTATTTCTTAAGTATGTCATGTGCCGATTAAAGTTGGCGTTTTGACGGTTGTCATTAGTGTAGTTCGTAGTTGGTGCCGTTGGCGGCGCTAGCGTCGTTCGCCATCTGTCTTGCATTGCTTTGGCATAAGAAACAGACAGCTGTTGCACTGACACTCACGCGACTGTTACGCCGCCAAGCGGCAATTTGGGTCGCAGAAAGTTTGTCTTAAAAGCGCCAATAAGAAAAACATATCTATAAATAAATATCTATGCTCTATGGTTTTAGTTTGGCTGATGTCAAACATGGTGTCGTGTTAAGGGCGGTTTCAGATTAGTGTTTTATACGCGCGTAGAAGCTCGTTTTTGGAAGCGCATGTAGGCGCGTGTAGGCGCACCTTTTGGCACACGCGCAACTCGTATAGCGTTGACGCGCTTCTAAGCTCGAATAACCGCGAGCCGTCAGAATCCATGTTGACAATGACAAGATGTCACTACCGTTTCGAGCGAACACGCCGACTTACGCGAGCCCGGTTTTTTGAAGCGCATAATGTAGCGCGCGTGTAAGCGCGTATGATAAAACGGCCGTATACGCGCAGAAAAATACGCTAATATGACACCGCCCTAATTGTATTGAGAGTTCGAACCGTAGCCGTTGGGCTTACGTCAAACGTTTAGTGCTTGACACCGGCTTTTGAAAATAGTAAGTACTATTCCTATATTAAATAGGCTGTAGCGACATCGCGGCATGACTTTTTAAAATAGTGCTTGCACACTATTTTAAAAAGTCTTTATGTGAATGTCATTGAATGTCAATGAATATTATAATATCCTTAATCTGTTAAAACTCCTTACGTCACTTTTTATGGTGTATTATTTGGTATGATGTTTTGGTCGTATACATGGCGCGCGTTATCGCCACGTATGACTCACTTTAGATAAATATTCATAAAAAACAAACGAGACCACTTATCGTTGTTCTGTAAGCTGTGTTGTTTTTATGAATAGTTTTCCTAATTGCAAATACCAAAAAGGCGACAAGTGTATCGTCATAAGTTTCTAATAAGATCTTATAAGATTTCGTAAATGTGTTTTCAAGTCTCTAAAAGGTTAGGACGATATAAATGAATGTTTTATCCATAAATGTCGTAACTACTTATTATAACACCATTAACAAGAACCATTCTTTAATAAACAAAAACGATAAAGTACGTTTAGTCTCACAGTTTCTATAATTAGACCTTGAAATACGATATCGAGATAAGACAAGGCGACGGCTGTGTACACGTCGCAAGTTAAAAGCCATGAAAATAATTTTTACATGGCTTACGACATACAAAATTGCTATGAAAGACTAGGTAAAATATTATTTTTTTCCTTTCAAATACCTTCTTTGATAATAAATGAACGAAATTAGTGTAATAAATAAATAAACTAAGCAATGGATCAAATTACAAAGCTCTTCTACGTTCACCCTATTATGACCCATATTGCCATAGCGGTAACGATCATAACTGCATCACTGCACTAGACGCAGACACGCCTCATATGCAAATGAAATGTGACATTTCATCTTTTTTTTTTGGCGTGTGCAAAGTTGCTAGTGCATTTATTCGTTTTAAAACACAAGCGAAATTTATCTACGGTTTCAATAAAAAAAAATCGTTGAACAAAAATCAACTCAATATATTAAAAAATTGGGTTTTAAATGCATCGCACCGGCGGGAACGCCGGCGTTCCCGCGCACGCATCGGTGAGCATATCGAGATTATTAATAGCGGGAAGTGCGGAACGCCGGCGTTCCAGATGCCGTGCAAAGGATTATGAAATCATGAAATAATTTTATTCAAATTATACGGTAAGTACCAAAATATTGTTTACTGTTATAAGTTAATTATGAAAAAACATTTAATGATCACACTTGGTCATGTAGAAGTGGTTTTTATTTCACTAGATTAACGAAGGTAAATTCAAATGATGATGCACCACAACATAGTAATGTTGAATGAATGAAGAAGAATGAAGAAGCTGCAATTGCAGTAGCAATTGCAGCTTCTTCTGCTATTTGTCAAGCCCAATACGAATTTTATATGATCGTTAAAATAAACTACAACTATTTTTCAGATTTGGAATAATATATAGAACAGAGATAGATGCTAAATAAACCCCGAATTATCAGCATTCGGCATAATAGTCATCCTTTCTATATAAGAAGAGATGGACGAAATGCTGGAGAATTTGAATTTGGCTGACTCTTACTTTTCAGGTACGCATTTCAATTATAATTACGTAAGATCCTACAGTATTTATTCTCATTCTGAACTTGTCTTATAATATGCATAAATCCCCAGCAAAATAATGTAAGTATATAGAAACTCAAACACAAGACATAGCGCACTCATATGAGAACAATATTAATCTTAAGTTAAATGTCAGCGGATTTAGTTATTTTGGTGCGAAGTATATTTGAGTAAATGCTTACTAAATAATTTATGTTCAAATTTTGTTCACAGTAGCCGAGGAGTAAGCAGAATAATAAAATTAGCCACTCGTTAGCACAACCACATGGACAATACATAATTGGAAGTTTACAAAAATGAGGAATTTGCTATGAGAACAAATCGAGACCATCGACACTTCTTGGACATTAAACAAAAATATACTATTAATTAGTTTACTTAAATAATGTAAACCAAACCAAATACATTATTATTACTGTGAAGTTCACGTTGTAACAATAGCCTAACAGATGTTGATTGTTTCAACTCTACTTAAAATAATATTTTGTATCAGATTTAATCATCTCAACATACTGAATAAATAAAACCAAAATGCGAAATTGGAGCTTGCCTTTTAATATACATACATACCTACTCTATTCCTTTAACTATATATTGAAGTGGTCTAGTGGTAGTCTGGGTAACACTGGATCATCAGATGTTGGACTCTATACCCGATTAGAAAGTACGCTTATGTATCACATCCTGCTGGGTTAGTCTCCCTTGTAGAACGGCCTATTGGTCGAGTGGTACCTAACCCTGACTGCTAAGACGATAGTCATGGGTTCGATTACTATCCCAGGATAATTTTTTGTGCGATGAGTAAATTACCGTAACTATAACACTCGTATGTGTATAAAAGCAATATTTATGTATATGTAAGGTTATAGTTGTAAGATAATTAAAAACAAATTGTAATTCTATAATAAGTTATATATATATTGAATAAATATACTATTGCATTAAAATGTATTTATAAAACAATTCTGACACTTCAAGTAATCGATTCCTTCGACATCCATTTAACGATTTATTTAAGGTAATTTTAAAAATGTTATGGCAACACTGTCGGAGGAAGCGATGGTTGGAGTGGGGTAGAGTTAACGTCGAAAATGAAAGATAAGGTATTGAGTCAGTTGACCGCAGGTCGCCAATAGAGGAATAAGTGACAAGTGATATTTTTACGGTGGTGTAAATTTGGTTCTTGTACAAAAGTGTGTGTGATAATATATCGAAGTGTAATTACCTGCTGGAGTTTTATTTATTGTATAGTCTGAGGGACTATACTGTGGACCCTTTTTCTACATTTCAGAAGTGGCACAACGCACGTAAGTAAAATATATTTTATTTAAATTGTTAAGGGCCATCGGATATGTTTTAAAATAACATTACTGACGGTAGCAGTGACATGAAATATTTTAACATTTTATTAGATTGTAACGTATTCAAAAATAATGTTATACAGCTGTTAATAAGTTTAAATTGTTTCGCTGCAAAGAGAATATAGTAAACGTTTGGATAACCTTGCAAATTCAACATGTGTGTTGTTTTGCTATTATAGGATTGTATTATCAAATCTTTACCACTCTAATTATTGCAACCATTGGTTTTCAATGCACGCTTGTTAAACAGTTAGACTTATGAGCACTACCTTCACATGTGCCTAAACTTTCAACTTATATCCATAACAAGTATTAGTGCATTATTATAGGTACAAGGTTTAGTTGGTACGTAGTTTATTATACTATCGATTGCACCCTACCACAGTGGTAGTAACTATCATGGAAAATAAATAACATGTTTATCTAATAAACTAAGAAATAAATTAAATGTATTTTCATGTTTTATTTTATTTAATTGCTAACGTTTTAGTAGAGGTAATGATTCACAATATTATCACAGCTATAATTAATTGGATTTGATCTTCTACGTCCTATATTTATGATTATATAGTCATAAAATAACATTTGTTTTTGTTTTCGAGTTCTACAACACGGATGAGGATGGTGAACGACGCAAATTAGAGACACCGTCGCGAAGCCGAAACCGAGGTGGTGGCGACACAGGTCCCAGCCGATCGCGCACCCGCAGCCGTAGTCGTCTTGGGCAGAATCGAGACCGAGAGCTGGACGTAGACCGGGAACGAGTCCTGCGTCTAGAACGATAGCTGCAATGCGAACGGAACTTTAACGGCAGCACGAGAGAAGCTCGTCGCGGACGAGCTACCCACGATTGGCGGAGTGTCGGGAGGACTGCGAGCGTCACGATAGCCAGCATCCTGGACGTCCCGCATCACATACCAGGTCACGTACTCCTTCTTTTTCTACTTATGTGGCTAAAATAATTAAATCTATAAGGCATGATCTTGAGTCTCAACCAGTACAGCAACAACAACCTCTACTCAATAAAAATATAGATCACAAGAATATTCTTCCGAATTTTGACCCGGCTATTTAAAACCAGTGACCATTATTTTTATTTATAATATTCATCATATTTGGTTAAAGAAAGTCAATGAATGCGCAGCAGTATATGGTTGGGACGATAGAACCACAACACATTTTTCCCTGCAAAAGCTCCAGGGATTGGCCAAAACATGGTTCGAAAGTTTAGACACCCTTATGTATACTTGGCAAGAGTGGCAAGAGAAGCTAACAAATGCTTTTCCTCACGAACATAACTATGGCCAATGCTTGGAAGACATGTTGAGGAGAAAAGTTGATTCAATAAACCTATAGCGACATATTATTATGAAAAGTTGGCATTACTATTTGTGTGGTATTATCGGTAAACGCGCGGTCGATTGCATCATTCACGGAATTAGTGATAAAACCATGAAGTCTAGTGTGCTAGAGTTGCAATGTGCTTATCCAGAACATTTTTTACAATTTGTAATGAGCAGTAGGGACACAATGAGTTTTCTACAATCTTATAATTTAAAAAATACGAATATAACAGATAATAGTGATGGTTCGGCGGCAAATTCTAAAAACAGTCCAAGTCTAGGCGGTTATTGTTTCAATTGCAAGGAACGGGGGCATCCGTATCTGCAATGCTCAAAACCCTTTGTAAAGTGTAGTACATGTCATAAGATAGGGCATAAAACGGAAAACTGTTTCAATAGATCAGGGAGTTCATCTGCCAGGACGCATACGGTCCATAAGACGATGCGTATCTCTATCTCCAATCCAAGTGCAAAGAATCAATAGCTCGTAAAATAGGTCAGGCCCATGACAATATGCCAACCGTTATGAGGGGTTTTGGCAATGGTCCGGTACAGTTCCCTGGTAGTGTAGTTTTTGATCTTGAGACTGATGGTGTCTGTGCAAAGGTAGTGTGTAAAGTCGTAAATGGTCGCTTTTTGGTTAAACTATTTTTAATCGGTCAGTTTTTCACGGAACAGCCTCATATTACAGTGTATAAGAACTCTACTAGTTTACGATTTCTAGACTTTGGCTCAGAACTACCTAAAATAGATCTTTGCGCCGACTGTGACCGATAAGTATAAAGAAGCTGGTCCCGTTCAACTGTTTGATACTGCAAGCGTTAGGTTATTTACTGGCTCGGGGTATGATGGTGAAATATTAGTAATGACTAAGTTAGTGGGTAAATTATATAACCGGCATCTTATTTGTGGAGGTATATACCCAGTCAGAAACGGACAGGCACACGTGATTGTCTCACCAGTTACTGTACCGGTTCACTTTGCGACGACTCCATCATATGCTGAGCCGAAAAGATTAAGGTCGTAAATCAGGGTAATCAAAGTAGCTTCAGAGACAATGTCTGATAAAGATCATGAGTAGCTAGGAGATAAAGCAATTCGTCAAATTCAAATTTAAATCGGACCAACAGTAACTGAGGAGGTTAAACGCTAACTTATCGAACTATTAAATCGTTTTAATCATTATTTCGTTACGTGTCTTCTCGACCTAGGTTGTCGTAACGTTACCGAGATGAATATTAAATTAAATACTCAAAAACCCGTTCTCTATAGGCCATACAGGCTTTCTCATTCAGAAAGACAAAAAGTTTGTGCCATGACCAAGAAAATGTTGGAAGCCGGAATAATTAGAGTCTACGTCGGACTACGCAAGTACAATTATTCCAGTGCGTAAGAAAAACGGCAATCCCAGAATATGCATTGATTATTGAATGCTAAATTCTAGGAGTGTGATAAACGGCTTAATTTCAACAACGCTTACAACGTTGTACTTATATTGAAAAGCGCGCTTTTGAAAAAGCTTTCCACTTAAAAAGCTTTTTGCAATTCACTGTGAAAGCGGACATGCTGCCGCTTCCCGCTTGTTAACTAAATTAATTTAATATAATTATATAAAATTTAAACTATTTTCGCACGTAAAAGTTCCAATTTATATTATTTACGTACGTATGCACTTACGTAATAGCCGCGAAAAGCATACTAATAATACATTGAAGAAAAAACAAATCGTTCAAACAAAAGTGTATGAAACTAAAAACAAAATACTTTTTACTTTAAATATTATTAAGTAAACAAACAACTCGTAATTTAGAAGCTTAATCCTAATGTTGTTTGTTTGTATATTAGTCTCTATGGTCACATACATTGAGTTCACTTTCAATATTACTTTAAAAAAGCAGTGAGCAGTGCGGCCGACCTAACGTTCGCGAATCGTTGTCGTTCAATGCGCCAGCCGCCAGCAGCGTCTAGCGGCAGCGTTACAGTTTGTGATGTTGCTTTCCGTTTAAACGAAATCGGCCTGTACTTATAAACGAACGCTTATGCTTATGTTGATAAGCAGATTGTGTTTACAGCTTTTCGTTTAAACGCCCACTACTACTAAATTCTGTAACCTTAAAAGAGACATACCCTATGCCTGTTATTGAGGACGAAATTGCAAGGTTGTCAGGTCAGGCATGTTTCATTACCCAGGATCTCATGTCTGGTTATTACCAAGTCCCAATAGCTGAGAATAGTAAACGCTTCACAGCCTTCGTTACCCCGGACGGTCAATATGAATTCAACCGTATGCCGTTCGGTTTAGCAAATGCGTAAAGGTACCGAGTATATTGTTGGCCTATTAATTTATGGTAAAACGCCGGAGCAATGTTTGGATAGGTTGGAGGTCTTTTACACATTCCGTAACCCTGATAGGCTAATTAGTGACCGAGGTAGTTGTTTTACATTTCACCTTTTCAAACCGTTCTGTTTCGATAAGGGTATCAAACATATTTTAAACGCGGTAGCTAGCCCAAGGTAAAAAGTCAGGTGGAGTGGTTCATTTTGGACTCGCACACTGCACAAAATTTTAATGACAATGAAAAGGATTGGGATAAGAAACTAGGCATGATTCAATGGGGACGGAATAATACTATACAAAAGACAAGTATTAATAACAAGTAATGTTTGGCTTAAAAATGAACAGAGTTGAACCGAATTATGAATTAAATCGCGTTGCCAAAAAAAAAAAACCCTGACTTGATTTCCATTCGTGACGAGGCTAAGGAAAGGGTAGACAGGAAACAAGCCAAACAAAAGGAATATTACGATAGGGGCAGGAAACTAGCTCAAACATATAGTAGCGGTAATCTGGTAAAAGTATTAAAGCCATCCTACAACAATGATGGTAAAAGCACAAAACTCATTCCTTCTTTTGAAGGCCCCTACAAACTAACAAGAGCGTTAGGAAATGAACGATATAGGATCGCACCGATTCCCGGGTTAAGGCCATGAAAAATAAGCGTAAAACTTCTGTCGCCGCGGATCGCTTGCAACCGTGGATACACATCGTGACACTCGAGGTTAATAATGATGAATCCGATTCTGGTAATGATGCAACCAATAGTGAATGATGTTAGGTACATTTATATAACTTTACTTATTTTAACAAATGTTTAATATAACTTGTTATTGATGTACAAATCGCTAATAAAACTAAATGATAGCGATTGATCATATACATATTATGCTTGGTAATTTATTAATATATCTATTTAATTATTGAGTTTATTAAGTATTTTTGCTGCAGTATGATTTTTTTTCCTTTGCAGGTCAGGAGCGAGAATTGATTGGTTCGCCCCCTGATCTGATGATTGATTCGTTCTTAGACGATCAAAGTCCTTGAGAAGTGATTGGTTCAAGGCAACTACATCTGAGAATTGATTGGTTCAGGTGTAGTAGATGATTGATTCGTTCTTAGACGATCGAAAGTCCTTGAGAAGTGATTGGTTCAAGGCAACTACAACTGAGAATTGATTGGTTCAGGTGTAGTAGATGATCGATTCGTTCTTAGACGATCGAAGTCCTTGAGAAGTGATTGGTTCAAGGCATCTACAACTGAGAATTGATTGGTTCAGGTGTAGTAGATGATCGATTCGTTCTTAGACGATCGAAAGTCCTTGAGAAGTGATTGGTTCAAGGCAACTACAACTGAGAATTGATTGGTTCAGGTGTAGTAGATGATCGATTCGTTCTTAGACGATCGAAGTCCTTGAGAAGTGATTGGTTCAAGGCAACTACAACTGAGAATTGATTGGTTCAGGTGTAGTAGATGATCGATTCGTTCTTAGACGATCGAAGTCCTTGATAAGCGATTGTTTCAAGGCTATTATAACTGAAAATTGATTGATTAGATTTTATATCCCTGAGAAGTTATTGGTTCAAGGCAATTATAACTAAGAATTGATTGTATTGATTGAAAGTCCTTGAGAAGTGATTATAGAATGTATTATGTATGGATATAGAGATTAATAGATATGAATTGATTAGTATATGGTATTTTAGGGCCAAATGTAAGGTTATCAGTTATCACTGATTCGTGTATGAGGGCATACACGTTGTCAGGACGGTCGAATGTAAGGTTATAGTTGTAAGATAATTAAAAACAAATTGTAATTCTATAATAAGTTATATATATTGAATAAATATACTATTGCATTAAAATGTATTTATAAAACAATTCTGACACTTCAAGTAATCGATTCCTTCGACATCCATTTAACGATTTATTTAAGGTAATTTTAAAAATGTTATGGCAACACTGTCGGAGGAAGCGATGGTTGGAGTGGGGTAGAGTTAACGTCGAAAATGAAAGATAAGGTATTGAGTCAGTTGACCGCAGGTCGCCAATAGAGGAATAAGTGACAAGTGATATTTTTACGGTGGTGTAAATTTGGTTCTTGTACAAAAGTGTGTGTGATAATATATCGAAGTGTAATTACCTAACCTGCTGGAGTTTTATTTATTGTATAGTCTGAGGGACTATACTGTGGACCCTTTTTCTACATATATTAGTCAATTGTCTGACTACCATGCCACTAGGTTGTACCTAGTTTGAGATCACACCGCCAGGTGTGGGTTGACACAGAGTATAATTTTTTTCTTATATTTCTCTTCTTCAAAGATGTTTTCTTAAAATTTACTTAGAAACTCACCCGGTCTAAATGGTCACTAAATACGAAAGGCGGCACCTACCCTAACCACTCTCATACTAGTATGAGCAGGTGGTACTTGATGGGCGAACTAATTAGATATATATTCTCTTAACAGACTCCAAGGCTTATCACTTTACTATATTCGACGGCGGAAAGCGAAAACGTAGTAATCCACAAAAACAAAAATGTTCACCAGAGCAGAAAAACATTTACACTTTCTACAAAAAATCGTAGTTGGCATGTTTTTTAACTTAGGCTCATGATTTTTTGATATTGTTGATTGATGACTTGTTATTTTTTTCTAAATATAGTTCTATCTCTTTACCCTCATTGTTACAATTATTTGCCAACATATTTTTGACTACAACATTTTAAACTATTTTTACAAAACGTAAAAACGCTGTAATATATCACCATCGAATTATGGAGCTGGGCTAAATCCTTTTTTAAGGCAAGCGAAAACGTGGTAAGCAGCAATAATTGAAGCAAAGCTACCCGACTGTTCACTGTAAACTAACTAAACTAAACTAAATCTCTTATATGATTCTTCTTTTTCCGTTTGATATTTGATTACTATATTCATATTTTCTTCAGAATTACAATCGTAGATTTAGCGACAGAAACGTAGTAGGCAGCACGGCAGAAACGTAGTTATCAACGTACATCTTTTTGTACGGAAAACCGAATTGTTGTAATCGATATAGTATAACTCATAGCTGATTTTTTCTGTAATCTACAGCTTTTTTGAATGCAGGCATTAATGTTTAAAGCCATTTTTTCAAAATGTTAATTTTATAACTATTCATCGTAAAATTACGAGACTCGGACCATTTGATGCAGTTTTTTTTCTGATTCGAATAATGCAATAATATTTATTTTTCATAATTTTTGGACTACGGCGTTTTCGCTTTCCGCCGTCAATATGCAAAGTGGGCAACACTGATGTTTTGTCATATTGGGTCTCGTGGCAACAAAGACCCGGGGCTGGTTTCCCCATGAGTATGCCTTTGAAAATTACACCAAGCGCATAGCTTCTGTGGCTTTCCCTTCGTTGATCGGCCAAAGCAAGCCAAATTTAAGAGCCCTGAACCAACTAGCCAAAATAGGCTGGCCAGAGACTAGGCTCTGGCTGACTCATTGAACTATTATAACTCACACGCACATTGAACTCGCTGCCACCCAGCCCTAATCTAAGACTTAGGTCTGTTACCCGAGGTAGTGACTTGGATTCCCAAACACGACAAATCTTTGTATCTTGGTTAAATTCCATAATTACAATACCTATCTAGGTACTTAGGGAAAAAATTAATATAAATGATTGTTTATCAGTCGTCTACTTACTGTATACAGGCGCCTGAGAGCGCAGTGACCGAGTAGGCAGACTTTTGGCTTAAGCCACCTATAGAACCTATAACTGTAACAGTAGTATGTGTATGGTACACGTATGTAGTGTAGAGTTAAGACTTTAGTATATAACCAATGCGACCTGTATTTTATAGAACACAATATATCTGCGTCGTTGCGCAAACAACATCTTTTATTCCCTCTTTTAAATGGCACCCTGCCAGGATATCGCCATAATCATAGTACAAAAAGAATAGTAGGATAGCTTCATACAAATCGGCCGCCACCGGTTTGAATGTACGCGTAAGTCGCCGGCGCGGCGGCGGCGCCATGTACGCACGGACTTTTCACGCACACAATGTCAGACGAGCGCGGCTCGGCGCAGCCCGCGCCGCGGCCTCAGTACGGGATGCGCCGCGCGTAGGTAGGACGCAAGAGTAGTCAATTAACTCGCCGATCGGCCTTAGGGCCTGTGCAAACCACGTTTTTTAAACGCGCCGTCGACGCGCGTTTCAAAAACGCGCGCGCGCTTTTATCCTACAGAGCAGTTTGTTGTCGTTTGTATCGATGCAAACGCGCCGCACCGGCGCGTCTGTATCGATATACACGCGCGTTAGTAAAGCGTTTGCTCTGATTATTACAGCAAAAGGCAGATGGAGCGCATTCATCAAAGTGAGGCAAGTTGACAGCTATGTGTGCGTGACATTTGGCGACTGCACTGTACGGACACGAGCGTCTATGTGCATGTAAAGTTGCCAGATTATGAATAATCTGCCACTCATCATCATCAGCCTTTAACAGTCCACGGCTGGACTAAGACTCTCCTTTGAAAGGAGGAATTGGCCTACTATACCACGCTGGCCAAACGGGTTGGTGTAGGGTTTGTATCAAGTTTTCCTTCTCTTACAATGCTGTTCTCTGCATAATATGCTCCCTCCGTCGGCTCTTACGACACCCATGGGATGATATGGCGTGGTGACATTCCGTGTTCTTAATCCGTTACCCAATTTCCCACTATTTTGCACATAGTTTTGTAATGTTTTTATGGAAGTTATATACTGACATTAGTTTGCAGTCTTGAATAATTTACTGTATAACTGTAATAGATTTTATTACGTATAATATTCATGCACCGGAGACAGTGAACATTAATGAAAGCGACGTACACTATACAGGTGAATATAGATCAATTCTCTCACCCTTGTAAAGGTATTCATAAACCGGCGAAATTTTGTCATGTACACAATAAAGTATAAATATTATGATTTGTAGACAACACTAATATTACTATTAAAAAGAATTAAATATTAGAAGCGCAAACTCATGGATATGATTGTTTATTCTGACCATTCCAACGTACGGTTCTCAAACCTGGTCACCTACCCATCTTCACAGGTCACGCCTAGGGGTCTGCCAAAGAGCCATAGAGCGCTGCATCCTGGATTTTAAACTTAAAGACAGGATACGGAACACCGAGCTGCGTTCTAGAACAGGCATCAAAGACGTGGGAAGAAAGGCTGCCAGTCTCAAATGGAACTGGGCGAGCAGCGTCAGACGTATGTACGAGGCTCGTTGGGCAAGAGTATCAACACTGTGGGTACCAGAGGATAGACGACGTCGCCGAGGCCGGCCACGAAACAGGTGGTGAAATGACCTAGACGCCTACCACAAGAGCTGGCTTGAGATTACGTGCGACAAGCATACCTGGAAAGATTTGGGGGAAGCCTTTGCCCAGGAGTGGGACAACGTAAGCTATTAAAAAAAATGAATGCCTGCAATCAATTATTTCTGTTTCTACACATTAAGTACATGAATATTTAGATCTTATAGGGATCGAACCCAAAACAATGTATACATATTGGAAAGCCTATAACAATATTTGCTAATAAAGATATATCTAAAATATACTTTTATAATATGTTAATATATTTTTCATTAACATGACAATTCTTATTACTTATTACATTAATCAATTGACAAGTGCATTTTCCTAAACGGCGTCGACGTAAACTGGCAACACTTACACATTTTTTGCAGAAATACGAATTTTATCGAAATTAAATTATGAAACAGTCAAATAATCCATAGATAACTGTGTGCAAAAACAGAAAGATAGAATATCTTTTATATTCTATCTTTCTGTTTTTGCTTTTGGAATCAACTTTTACTTGACTTTTACAATGTTTAAAAACGCATGACGGCATTTTATGAATTTAAAAGTTGAGTTGATCGGGGCGCGTGAACTGTACGATGCTTCGTTTCGCACCGAGCCGGATTTGTATTCGCTTTTCAATTTGTATTTGCTTTAGTGGCCTCACGCAACTGTTTCGTGCGCTCCATCTGATTCTTGTTCTATAATCTGAGAGCGTCTGTATCGCTACACACGCGCGTGTACATCGCGTCTATATCGCTACACACGCGCGTTTGAATTTATACAGGTGTGCAAAGGTCTACAGGCTGCGTCCGACATGCGTGCGTATCGCGTCTATATCGGAACAAACGCGCGTCAACGGCGCGTTTAAAAAACGTGGTTTGCAGGCCCTTAGCTAGCCTACTATTCTTATTTTACTATGCCGTAATATTGTTTCAGCCTTTCAAAAGCGAATGTCTAGGAAGGTATCGCGTCGAGATGTAACCTTTTCGATGAGATGCCTTCCTAGACATTGTTATAAATATAGGGCCAAGCAAGCTTGGCGCCAATCTTGCAATAATGAATACAACCGCAACAATAAGCTTTACCAAAGAGATATCTATAAAAATTGCCTTATATGAAAGAATGTTGTTCAGTCATTTAAGTAACAATCAAACATATTATAAGCATATGCCACTAAATTGATAAATAATACAAAATTATCTTAATAATTTTCTCAAATTTAAAATATTATAAAATTGTAAAGTTCGTTGATAGGAACTTTTGGTTTGACAACGTATGAGACGTCCGCGAACGTAACGGTTTTGGTTTAACAGCCATTTTCAATATTCGAACTATAGATAGATCTGTAGATTTTAGATTCGTGTTTGACATATTTTGTATCGAGCTTAAGTCAAAAACTGTCAAAAACGAATCTAAAATCTACAGATCTATCCATATTTCGAATATTGAATTCCGTAGTAACATAACATAACATAACATATCTTCACGCCTTTTATCCCCGAAGGGGTAGGCAGAGGTGTATTACACACCCACACTTCCCCATTCCGTAGTAAAACGTTGTCAAATAATAGCGCGATTATGGCGATACCATGCAACAACGAGAGTTCGCTCGCACGCTGTCACCTAACTGTCACTGAACGTATCTGCCCTACAAAAACCAAATCGTTTACGTTTAAATAATTAGCACGATACGAAATTTGCATAACGTAACGTTTTCGGTTGAAGTTTGGTTTTGGTAAATACGTTGACGTTTAGCACAATTGTCCCCCAATTTTTTCCATTCTGAAAGCGATTGGTTCGAAACGTACACAGGATTAATACGTATAGGGCTATTTATTTGTCCGTATAGTAACGGATTGAGACTACTGAATGTACCCCATTTTATACCGTGAGTGTCGTAAGTGGTAACTAAGGGGCGGGTTCTGGAGTGGCGACCACGTACCGGACGACGCAGCAGGGGTAGGCCTCCCACAAGGTGGACCGAAGATCTGGTTAAGATTGCGAGAAGCGGTTGGATGTGGGCAGCTCAAAACCGGTATGTGTGGAGAACCTTGGGGGAGGCCTATGTCTAGCAGTGGACGTCTCTAGGGTGACATGATAATAAAATATTATTTGCGAAGAGACTCTCCTCATCATTGCAAAGAATATTCAACCTAATAATATTATACCTGACATGAAACCCTGTACTAACCCACCTTGTCAGCATGGTGTAGAAGGCCAAATCTGTCTACTGTCTCACGTTGCTACAGTGAAGCGAATTAGGAGAAGCTTGAGTCCAGCATTGGACTGCGAAAGGCTGTAGTGATTGTTTGGACTACATACGAAATCGCAAACGGCCGTATTGTTACACCTGTGTTGGCTAGGATATACTTTAAGTTACAGTAGATAAACGCAAAATTACTTGATTGTGAGAAGTTACTCTTGTCTATGCTTCCAAAAAGTTAACTATTAAAGCGTAATTTTATAAGTTGCTAGGCCGGAGATCTTTAGTTCGAATCCCATTCAAGGTCTACTCCGAAGTGGCATACGAATGGATAGTATTCAAACCGTTCATCGATGGAAACATTTTTCCATATTCTTTTATGTTTTATAGTCATAGGAGTGTCATAGGAGGCTTATGAGAAGCCGAATGACGGTAAGTGATTATCGCTTAAGGATGTGGTGTCCCTCGAGGGGTCACAAGAGCGTTGCCGACCTGGTTGGAAGAAGGAACAGGAGGAGTAACGGGATGCGGGAGAAAGAAAACCACCTTACAAAACACAGCAGTATAGATGCCGTTATTTTATGTGGATATCCAACATTCGTTTTCTATAAGCATTTAGCAACACTAGTGGCTGTCAGCGACGGTTTTACAGAACGTGGACTATAATAATATTCTACCACATTCACACAACACCATCTAGTCCCAAACTAAGCAGAGCTTGTACTATGGGTACTAGACAATGGATAAACATACATATTATACATAGAAACACCCAGACCAAGACAAACAGCCATGTTCACGCACACAAATGTTTGACTTGAGCGGGATTCGAACCCGCGAACTTCGGCGTGGCAGTCGCTTACATTTCCGCTACGCCAACCGGTCGTCACACTGCCAAATTAATACGCACATAACTTCAAAATTAAAGTGGTTAAAACAGAGACCCTCTGCGTAGCTGTCTATTTGTTTCTCTACAAGGGCTTTGTAGCGTGAACTAAGTATTATTTATTTAATTATAGGAATAGCCGGCATAATCTAGAATAGGGTTTTGACTTGTATAAGTGTTGTAAATAACCAAAATGCAGAAATAAATTTGTCTTTAGGTCAAGTAATTGCATAAAAGGTCAAGCGATTAGCAAATTCAGTTGAAGAGAGGCTGCATAGGTTTATACAATGCAACCTTTTTTCAATGGAATTTTTAAATCGCGTAGAAATTCAGCTCGTCAATTTGATAAAAATTATACTTTAAAAATGTTTACACAACACATTTGTTCAAACTCTGCTAACGACGTTTATTGTAAAATATTGGTTAGATACTAATTAACAGTGATAATTGCTACTGTACTAAGCAGTTTCAAAGGCTAATAAATTAAACCGATTATATCGTTTCAAAAGATAACGGAACAATGTGGCGGGATTACTATTTGTTATTTACTGATAATTGAAACTCAATAGGCTTTATTATAAAACAAAGGTTACATATTCTTACATACTTAGACCTGGAGTTTGATTATTTAAGACCAATAAAAGAATATAGCTATATATTGAAACTCGACATATAGTTATGTACAGTAAAATGAGTCTACGTGCAGTAAAACTTACCTACGTAAGTATACCCTGCCAAAAATAAAGACAAGGCTAAAATAATATTCAGTTCTTGTTTTATAGTAAAAATAATTATCTTATTTATATGGCTTTAACGTACTTAGGTATCCTGAACTGATTACTGAAGTTGTGAAAGTAAGTATGATACATCTACACATATTAATAAAATTGGAGTGTCTGTTTGTAATATTAAAATAACCGCTTTATACTAAATGCATATGGATGTATACACGGTACATATACCGAAATGATTTTCTTTTACAATTTTTTTCTGTCTGTCTGTTTGTTCTCGCTAATCTCTGGAACGGCTGGACCCATTTTGACTGGACCTTCACTAGCGGATAGCTGACGTACCAAGGGGTAACTTAGGCTATAAATTAACTGGGTGCGCGAAGTAATTCCCTCAGGACGCGGGTAAACCGCGGGAAACAGCTAGTCTCAAATAAAATTGCGTGCAAAGTGAAGCCAGCGGTAGCTTGACGTACTATCTACTAGAGTGTCAAGAGCAGACACTTGCTTAGTTTTGCGTATTCCAGTACGTAATATATCATAGCTTAATGATTTAGGTCGACGCACGGTAATATTATCTGTATGGTGTTTTTAACTTCATACAAGCGGTCAGAATGCGAGTCATGCCTACAGACCTCGAGCTCGGCCAGCCAACTACGCGCGACAAACTTTTGTACCTCTTATACCATAATACTAAGGTATCTTAGTATTGTGGTATCTACATCTCATGATAATAAGGCTCTCATAGTCCGACACGGCTAAAGATACGAGTTTTTAGCATGTCGTGGCAACACGTCGCCTGCTAGTGCGGTCGGCGAGAGATTGGTCGTGGGGTCAACGGCTGAACGTACTATTCTAAGAACGTGGGGATCTAGAAGACAAGCTGTTGGAGGTGTTAACGCTTTCATCTCTAAGCACAAAATTCAATCATCACTTTTTGCTTGATGCTGAGAATTGAACCCAAGATCTCATAAGTCGCAAAAAGCACAACAGCTTACCACCACGGCAAATCGAAATGTCTATTTTTATTTTGATGGGTCCATTAATGGTACGAATGAATACAGAAATAGTTTAACAGAAAAAATATAAAACATTGTCGCAGACAATCTTCCCGAAAAACTATCTACTACGATTATTCCCTAAGTTTATCTTAGAATTTCCCTCCCAAAATGTTGTTTATTTCGTTCATACTCTAAATAGAAAAAAGTAAAACACGTTGAATAAACCTTATATAATCGAAAGTGGTCTGTTAAAAATATAATCGACACGTTTCTTGCAGGTGTTTAGTGACTACATATTATTATAAAACAATATTTTTTTGAATTTGCTGTGTCCGGCCTCCTTTCTGTCACTATCGGAGAGACAATTTGAGAAAGGTAAGGTCCACCACAATGGCCAAAAGCAAGTTGGCAGGTTTCACTTATTTTTCGAGAACATTATGGATAACTCTCAGACATGCAGTTTCGCCGTTTAGCAAGCGGTTTCTAACAATTTAGCTGTCACTATATCATAAATACTATATTCTAGGGAACTTGCCAGACATATAGCAAACGGACACATGGAAGACCGGGACTCGAAGCAATTAATCGTGGATCATACAAAGTGTTCTTCGGTGTGGGGATTTATTTAAATAATGGATTGAACCCATAAGACAGGGAAGTGTTAAGAGACAAGACGGCCGCTTAACAATTGAAACACATTACAATCGAAAATATATATTTTTAAATTATGATATTTTACATATTACATCCTTTTATTTGTTAGTTATTTAAGTATAGAAATTATTGTTTTAATTTATGTGTAAATAGCCACTTAGTTTAGTTAGTTTTAATGCAATTATAATGTACCTATATTTGTTTATGAAATAGTCAGTTGAATAATAAAATGTAAACATTTTGATATTTTACATTGAACTCCTTCTGTTGTTATGATTAGTTATTTACCTATAAGTTTAACAACTTACTTATATTGTATTTTCTGTCGAGAAGTTTTAAGTAGCGCCACAGAAAATAGCGATATAAAAAAGGCACTTCTTTTATATTTAGCAGATTAAGTACTGGCAGCTAAAAAATATATACACCCCTCAACATAATAATAAATCCTGTCGAAACTAAGAAGCTTATATCAAAAACATTTCAAATTGCCTAGATGCCTTATACAACCAAACACGGATTTCATTATTCGAGTGGTAGTATCGCTAGCACCCTCCTTACAGATACGTTATTGAATTGATAGTCATTACTACGTCTAACCTAATTGTTATCGTACCAATTAAACTACTGATTTGAAACTAGAAAGAAACATATTGCCATGTTGAAATAAATCAACTTAAGGATATTGCAATTGGTTACTTCGCCGCTCGTGAACGGTAGCTTAGTAACATCTTATTTCTGTCGTTTCATAAAGGAAGCTTTGCATTATCATACATGCTATTCATAGAAATCCAATATTATTAATGTAACATCTGTTGTATAGGCGAAAACAGTGCTTGGAAATATAAGCAACAAGCTTTTCTTTGTGGTATTACTCGCATTCAATTTAATATATTGAGAGATTGTGACCATATTTTTATTCTATCGCGACATAACAGTACCTATTTTCGTAATAGTTGTTTAAATTATTAATATAACATTACGCTCCGGTTAAAAACTAGAACTACTGAATTTAAATCTACTCTGTTGGTGCATGTATAGAAATGCAAAAATAGAAATATGTATCTATAAAATATCATTTACAAAGCTCATTATTTATTTGTCCTTCTTTCACGTCTAAACGCAGCAATGTTGGTATCTTGTGTGTGTTAAGATACTAAGTAAGTTGTAGAGCGGCATAGGCTAACTTTTAATACCGTAATTGTCATATATCTAGTAATTTAAAATTGAACGTAGTTCTACTACAGTATAATTTCATTCTAATAGAAAATGTTCGCGACAGACATTCAATACTGTGATAGTGAATAGTGTGTAGTAGAGTGTGAAAGCATTCGAAACCGCGAGTGAAATTCGTGTAAAAATTGTGTTATCCAATCGTGCGGTACACCGGGTTCGATTACCGGACGCGTCAAACTGCAAAAATAACGATAGGACAGTGAAATTTCGCCAATCAATAATAAGAAGTGTCGTGTAGTGCATAAACATTAAAAGTATACGTGTGCTAACCATAGGGACTCAGATATCGACCATAAATAGTGTTATCAGTTGCCATAGATAAGAACTGATAGTTGATAAAAAGCTGTTTTATTTACATAGAATTTTTATAGTTTTATGTGTGTTTTTTCGCTTGGAGTAGGGTTGAAATCATATCAAAATGCTTTCTTTTTGCTAGTTATTGGTTTATATAGTCGAAATAATAGTAATAACAAACATTTGCATGTTTATCATAAACATTGTTTATGTACGATAGTGTTTATCTAAGATAGTTTGTATTTTCACTTATGCATCGTAGGTTTTACTGTATTATCTTAGAATTCGATAAAGATATTTTCATGATTCTTGTTTTATTACATGCTCCATATAGTTGCACACACGAGCTCACCAAAATTACATATTTATTTTTAGTATTTAATAGTTTTTTTATAGAAAATATAGTAGGCGGACCCTTGTGTGACAACAATATTTTATAGTTTTTCGTTAATAACTTAGTGATGCAAACAGATAGGTTTATCTATTGTGTACCATTAGATAGCACTTTTTAAAGCCTATTTAGCTATATATAGCACATATGTATACAGGTACCGTAGGCTAAGATAATTACATGTATGTACCGTTTTGAAAATAAGTATCGAAGATAGTTTGAAGAATGCTTACGATGCGTTCAAGAGGTCCTGTTCCCGAGGTCGCTGGGGGAGCGGCCGGCGCCGGGCCTAGTTCCAGTAGTACCCCTGCCCGCGCCGACGCCGCCCGCAATCCAACCGCCGCCGCCGCGGTCGTCCGTCACGACGGGCCGCCGCGATCGCCGTCGACAACAGTCGGGAGTGACGCGCCGCGTCATCGCAAAATAAATTTTTATCCCATTGTTCCCGGGTCCATGTAATGTGTTCCCTACACCATTCATTCCGACGAGCGCGATTCCCGTGACGTATCGGTGGGCACCTAATTGGCCGTCGCGCTCGTAGGCCATACTCATGCAGTCGATTTCGCACAGTTTGGCAGCAACAACAACACAACTTGAATTTTGTAGCCTTAAACCTATCTCTCGGGCGGTTAACATCGGCTGGCGTTTTGCAGTCAGTTGTATGTATCGATCTTGCCGTGTGGTTGTACACCTTTTTTTTTTCTTTTTTTTTTGCGGGGGGAAATCCTCATGGACTACCTCCACCTGGGGAAAGGCGGAGGGGCGTGCCGGACTCTTACCGGCTAAAACCACCCCGGTGTCTCCTCGCACGTGCGTGCGGGGCCACGGGAATCCAAATTCTTCCGCAGCCCCACACTAGTGCTGGCCGGGTCTGTCCGGGCCTCGTCTCCTGCACGGGGTAGTGAGGTGTTGTACTACCCCGTTCATCGCCTCAGAGGCGCGCGCCGACACCCACGCGCGCCTGCGCCTCGGGTCCATCGAATAGGGGGCGAGGACTTCCCCAAGTCCCTCGCCCCTGGACCCATTCATGGGGCCCGGAAAAGGGCGTTGTCCACCCTTCTCCTGCGCCCGGTGCGCCTTCTGCGGCCGGGGAAGGGAGTGTAAGGTTGTGAGTTCGGGGAGATGAGTAATACAAGTATATGCATTGGACTAATGTTTATTACTGCTCCCTATAAAAGAATTTCAGTGATTTATATACTATTGCTTCTTAATATTAGGATACATGCATACATACGTAAGTCATACACACTACACGCCCACCGGAAAAATTAAATAAAAATAATGGATACATTTATTTTTATATTATATTGTAGGCATCCAGTAATATTGTATAATGCAATAAGCAAACGATATAAGAAAGACAAGTAAAAACAAAATAATAAAGTATTTTGTTACATACAAGAAAACATATGTACTTAGTTAATTATTCATTATAATAAAAAGTATAATAGAAAGTTACATGAACTTACGAAACAATGTCAACAGCTAACAAAAAAATCACTTGATATATGGTCTGGTTCTATTTTTATGAACAATTAATTCATTACCTTTATACAATATTAAATTAGGGTTACAATCTTCTATTACTTTATACGGTCCTATATATAACGGATCAAATTTGTTTACAGTTCGTTCATTCTTAAGTAGTATCATGTCACCAGTACTATATGTAACAGGATTTGTATATGAATCATATCTACATTTTCTAATCTGTTTACTAATAATTAAATTTTGTCTTGCGTCATACTGTGATTTTTGAAGTTTGTACTTGAGTTGTTTCGGATAGTCATAAGGGTTATACAGCGGTTCAATATCTGAAGTTAAATTACTCGGTAAATTGCACAATTTTCCAAATACAAGTTCATAGGGAGTGTATTTAGTTTCTGTATGTACGGTCGTATTAAAAGCAAAGCACCAATACGGAAGCCATAAACTCCAATTTTGGGGTTGGTTTTCTGTTTGTATGCGAAGGAATGAAAGCAAATTTTTATGAGTATTTTCTAAGCCTCCTATGGACTGGTGATGGTATGCAGTGGATGTTATTTGGTTTATATTTAGAATCTTACATACTTCATTCATAACTTTCGAAACGAACTCCGTACCGCAATCAGATATTATGTTTCTTGGAATGCCATAGCGTAATACAAAGTTATTAATGAAAGCTGTTGCCACTGAAATTGTATCTTTATTTCTAAGCGGATAAGCTTCTACGTACTTGCTAAGATCACACTGTAGTGTGAGTACATACATGTAATTATCACTATCCTTAACTAAGGGCCCAACTAAATCTAAAAATACTCTATCAAAAGCCGAATGACCTGTATCCGTCAGGACCATTGGCTGTTTTATATGTCTAAAATGTTTTTGACGCTGGCATTTATCGCAGCGATTGACAAACTCCGTGACGTCCTTTTCTAATTTTGGCCAAAAATAACGCCGTTTTATATTATTTATCATACGTCGTATACCGGCGTAACCGCTAGTCGGTAACAAGTGGTAGTCATTTAAAATTATACGTTTCGTATCGTGATCACTTATAACTTTTACACCTTTTAAAACATATAAGCGTGGTCCGGACCAATTAGGTGTAATATTTATGTTATTAATTAAAATCTTTTATTAAGTCAATGTTTTCATTACTCTGTACAATGTACACGCTATCGAGTTTCAATTGATTACAGTAATAAGCCAACTCCCGTACAAAGGCATCTCGTGCGCATTGTAATCGGTAAGATGGGTTCACTCTTAATATACAACTTGATGCTTCATATTTAAATAACATATTTGATTGGTTAGAATCTTTTAAACTAGTCCACGCTTTTACATTCACAAACCTTAGCTCTGTGCAATCCTTTGGTTTTTTAAGCAACTCCATAGCTCTTGGCTGATCAGACCAATCGTGTGTAGATTGCTTAGCAACCATAGGGTTGTCACTCACACATTCTTGACTTCTTGCACACATACGCTTTTTCTGTCCTCTAGTTAATACAGATACAACGTGCTGATTAATTTACTTCAATTCATCGCTTGTTATTCGGATACGTGACAAGGCATCTGCAGCTGCATTGTCAGTACCTCGAACATATTCTATGATGTAATCATATTCCTCTAATATTAAACGGAATTTAGTCAAACGACTAGATGGATTTGTTTGATTAAAGAGGTAAACTAGGGGTTTGTGGTCGGTTTTGATAACAAATTTTCGGCCGTAAAGATAGGGTCTAAAATACTTTACAGACCATACGATAGCGAGTAACTCCTTCTCTATCGTAGGGTACCTAATTTCCGCTTTGTTAAGACTACGACTTGCATATGCAATTGGTCTGTTATCACTATTGCATAGAACGGATCCGATTGCATAGCCAGACGCATCTGTTTGTAAAATGAATGTATTGTTTTCATCAAAGTTAGGATATTGTAATATTGGTGGAGAAATTAACGACTCTTTTAGAGATTCGAAAGATTTCTGACATTCATACGACCATTCAAAGTTAACGTTTTTTCGACACAGTCTGTTAAGAGGTAAAGATATTGCGGCAAAGTCTGGTATAAATTTCCTATAAAAGTTGACGAATGCTATGAATCTTTTTGTTTCCTCAGCATTTTTTGGAACTGGATAATTTTTTACTATGTTTATTTTCTCTAAATCAGGTTGAATTCCTTCAGATGAAATTACATGACCTAAAAATTGCATTTCCTTTCTTAGGAAATCGCATTTCACTGGGTTAAGCTTCAAGTTAACTTTTCGCAATCTAGTTAAAATACCTATCTATAAGATTTTTATTATGAATTTGTAAATTACGTCCAAAGCAAATCAAATTATCCAAATAAACAAATAATTTGTCGTATGTGAGGCCCGACATGGCAATTGTTATTAGACAAGAGAATGCACTTGGGCTTATTTTTAATCCCATAGGTAAACGGGTCATTTGATATTGGCCCGAAGGCGTAGTGAAGGCTGTATACTTTCTACTTTCTGGATTTAATTTCGCTTGATAATATGCTTGTGATAAATCTAATTGTGAAAAATACATTGAACCTGATAAAGAATCTAAAATATCGTTAATATTTGGAAGCGGAAATTTATCGTCTAAAATTCTAGTATTTAATTTACGAAAATCAATAACTAACCTCCATTTCTTAGAATTATCGTCAGATTTTTTGGGTACCAACAAAATAGGGCTTGACCACTCACTTTTTGCTGGCTCAATTATATTCTCAGAAAGCATTTTCTTAACCTGTGTTTCAATTTCCTTACGCTGTGAAAAGGGCAACCTATACTGTCTAGTATAAACTGGATCAGCGTTTGGTTTTAATTGCATACTTTGTTCATAAAGGTTAGTGGTAGATAATTTGTCGTTTGGTAAATGAAACACATCCGAAAATTTTGCACATATGCTTTGAATAGATGATCTTTCTTCACAGTTCAGATGACTTAAATTTAAAAGAGAAAACATGGTGCGTACTCTCACTCCATCAATATTACTATCTCGTCCAAAGTTACAGGTGTCATAGTCTGATAATAAATGTATTTCCGGTCTAAAATAATTAATATCTACTTGGGATTCGCGAGTATTTAATATCTGTATACTAATTTGTCCATTGTTTGGTTTACAGATACTTCCGGCTATAAAAACACCGTCGCATAATTGGTAAGGTTGTATTACGCAGTCTTCGTTAAAACTACTATCTAACATAAATATCTTCTCACATCTCGGCGGAATGCTTAAAAAGCAAGTTTTACTTAGCGAACTATTAATCATGGGCAGGGTCAAAGTATTATTACTGGTCTTTAACGTTAGTGTATTATTTTCAAAGTTCAAAATAGCGTTATATTTGCTCATAAAATCTCTACCAATTATTCCATGTTGTATACCAGGCAAGGTGCGCATAATGTAAAATTTGTGTACAAATTCCTGTCCATTTACGATCAATGTAACATAAACATAGCCTAAAGTTTGCACTTTGCCTCCAATGCCATTTATAGAAATGCATTCGGTTTGGATTGGAATATTCCAACGTGCCACAGTGTCGTATTTCAATACTGAGAGTGAAGCTCCAGAATCTATAAGCAATCCATATTTGGCACCTTGTACTAAGAATTCAACTGAGCTGTTATGGTTACACGCAAATATAAAATTATCATCGAAAAAACTCTAATGGTTCAGTGGTATGTCTCTCCGTAGGTTGGGGCGTTCGATTCCGGTCAGCTATATGCATACTATTTATGCTGTTTTCTTATAACGTGAATGTTATTACTACGCGTAAAAGTACGTCCTGGCCTACCGTGAGATGAACCCCGCATGTGACCACGATTAGTGTTACGCTGTTGCTGCTGAATTTGGTTTTGATATTGCCTATAATTATGAAAAGAACCTCTGCCGTTTCCTCTTTGTATAAATCGATAGTTGTTCAATCGATTAGGACGTCTATTATTATGGTAACCATAACATCCGCGATTATTATAGGAATTGCCTTGGTATCCGACGTACACAGAAGCGTCAGAATTATAACGACTGTATGATAATTCTTCATCTTTAGCTGCTCTAAAGTGTCGTAATTACGGGCCGACAAAATAGTGCAGATATCACGGTTTCGCAAGCCATCAATGAAACTTTTAATCGCAATCTTCTCATTTTGAGGGCGCCAAATTTTAAATGCACTTTGGTCATCACCAGCTTGCGCGACCGTCAAATCCACAAAAGTTGCTCGACCTTAGAACCATACTTTTCTAAAGGAGAATATCTATATACACCTATAATAATATATACCTATAATAATCGTTTTGGTTGATTTGTGTCAATTCATTGTGGATAGCCGTACTCGACTTTTTTGTAAGAAGGTGTTGACGCATTTCAATAATAAGCGACTCACAACATACGTGTTAGACAGTCTCAATTTGGCATTCTCGTTCAATCGGGTTTTTAATATAAACTTAACTAGCATTTTGTTACCTTCTTCTGTGAGTGAAGAACTGTATAACTCTATGGCATCTATTAAACTTTTCGTTACATTTTCATCACCATTCATAATTAGTAGCAAAGCCACGGCAGTCCTATAATTAAAAGCCTCCATATTGTCTACTTCGGTTGTAACTTTGACCGTACACGTACTAGGTTGAGAACTGTACGTTTTAGAGCAAAAAGATTCTATTTGGGTAAAAATATTTTCAAATAAATCACAGTATGATTGTATTTCCTTTAAAACACTTGTACTAAATTGTTTTCTTTCAATCTGTATTGATAAGGTATTAATACATTCATCAAATTGGCATTTCAACAATGTAGCTTCTTTTAACTTTTGTTTTAGAACAGATTCTGTCCTTTTAGAATAACTTAGCTTTATCAAATTATCTTTAATACTTTTTAATTGGTCATACAACAGGATAAGCTCATTTGCCATTACCATTCAAAATTAAGAAAAAACAACCACATAGGCAATAATAACTCTATAGGCAATATACATGATAATACACAAAAAAACTAATAGACATTAAAACTAGAAATTCGTCCAATAGCCGTTTAGTAAATTCACATGTTTCACTTTACGATAGAACGCGATTCACTACACTCATCACTGAATATATAGGTAACTTTAGTCACTTACTTCGGTTTCTGGTATACCTGTCTGGTACCCGCCTCGTGGCGAGCCTCCTGGCGCGCCTCCAGGCGCTGCTGGCGGCATTCGTAGCAGACACGAGTCTCCGGGGTCGACGAAACGAGCGCGATAGGTTTTGTGCGAAAACCTCATTCCTTATACACGCATAGTGGCAATTTCTGTATAGCTTATATACCGCGTAAAGACCGGCTATTGCGAGTAACGTGCAAATGATAAACATCACGATACTAATGTTAGATAAGTGATATTCTTGCATAGAGGCCGAATTCGAACCACCTGATGCACTTTGCGAAATGAAAACGTCCTCTTTTTCAATGTTAGAACGACACATTTTTCAAAAAAAGAAAAGACACTTTGACACACAAAAGATATTGTTTATAGTTAGGTACTTGTCCATCATTGTCTTTCAATAACACGCGACCGAACTCGACGACCCGTCTCGGATGGCAGGGTCGCCATGTAAGGTTGTGAGTTCGGGGAGATGAGTAATACTACTTGTATTACTCATCTCCCCAATGCATTGGACTAATGTTTATTACTGCTCCCTATAATAGAATTACAGTGATTTATATACTATTGCTTCTTAATATTAGGATACATGCATACATACGTAAGTCATACACACTACAGGAGTCGAGATCTCCCTCTCCCTTTCCGCAGTTTCCTTCTGTGACATAACGTCTTCGCAGAAGGAAACCACCGCGTCCCACGACTCTGCGCTACCAACCATCCTCCGCACTACAGCCGGCAGCGACAGACCGCCTCCTATTTTATTTGTGAGGACACGGCGCTGCTCCTCCTCAGCTACACACTCAGCGAGCGTGTGTTGCGCCGTGTCCTCCCCGCAATGGACGCAGTGGTGGCACCGAGCGTCCGGCTCCCTGTCTATGCGGCACAGGTACTTGCCGAAGCAGCCGTGCCCCGACACCCTAAACGACAGGGAGCCACGACTTCTCCCGAGCCAGTCATCGAGTACTGGCCGGATCGCCTCGACGGTAACTAGGCCGGCGGTAGGGCGCAGAAGCCTTTGCTGCCATTCCACCACCAAGACCTGACGGAGCTCCTCTCGGCGCAGCGCGATCTGCCGCTGCACCAGCCTCGAGCCCCGTGTCTGCTCTTTCTCGCGCCATCGATATAATGACGCTAGTACTTTCGCCTCTAGGTCCCAGGGCGGGGATCCGGCCAGGATGCAAGCCGCCTCGTAGGAAATCGTGCGATACCCGCGGACGACTCTGACGGCCATCGCCCTCTGCCGTTTGCGCAGTATGGCGAGAGTGCTGGCCGTCATGTCCATCGTTCACACAGGGGCCCCATATAGGGCCATAGACCGCACGATTCCCACGTACAACCGCCTACAAGCGGCGCTCGGGCACCCCAAGTTGGGAAGCAACGTTGAAAGCGCGCCTGCTGCGCCCATGAACTTGGGCGCCAGCCGCCAGAAGTGGGGCCCGAATTCCCATCGGCTGTCGAGCACCAATCCCAGATACTTCATGGTGGACTCGACAGGTATCCGGGCTCCGCTGACCACGATGTGTGATCCCGGCGCCGGCGCCCGTCGGGGGCCATGAAACACTATGGCCTCCGACTTATTTAGGGCCACCTCCAGGCCCAGGCGCCGGATGCGGTTCACCACCTGTGACACCGCAGCCGTGGCTATCAACGTCGCTTCCCTGTGCGAGCTCCCCCGGGCAGTTACGAGCGTGTCGTCCGCATAACATGTCAAGTCGGCGCCCGGCGGGAGTTCGCCTCTCAGCACCCAGTCGTAGCCGATGTTCCACAGGAGCGGTCCCAAGACCGATCCCTGCGGAACACCGCACGACATGAGGTGCCGACCAGCACCGTCACGTCCCCGATAGGTGACGCATCTACTCTCTAGGTAAGCCCCTACTGTATGGCGGAGGTAGGGAGGCACGCGATGGTAATTCAGAGCCTCCCGAATACAACTCCAGGGTAGGGTCTTGAATGCGTTGGAGATGTCTAAAGACACCGCCAGCACCACCCACCCCGGGACACCGTCTCCTCCACCAAGGCCCTCACGCGCATGATGGCGTCTATGGTGGAGCGCCCCCGACGAAAACCAAATTAGTTATCGTCCAGGTTCGGTCCCTCCCTGCACAAGTGGTTGACGAGGCGATCTGCGATAATACGCTCAAAGAGTTTGCCCGCCTCGTCGAGCAGCACTATGGGCCGATACGTGGATGGCGAGTCCGCGGGGCGCCCCTCCTTTCTGAGCAGGACCAGCCTCCCAGTGGTTGTACACCTACCTCGACCTGGGTGCTGCTCAGCAGGATCTCCCGTGTTAGTGTAACGCTGATGAAGACGGCAAATAACGCTTCTATTGAAACCAATATACGGAGATACCTGAGACTGACTTCTTTCCGCGTGCAACATCCCTACAGCTCTTTGCATTTAATCTGCGTTCAAATGGCGTCGCTCCATGACGTAAAAAAATGTGTCAAAATCCAAATTTATTCAAAACTCTTTCAAATTATTGTTTAAATCATAAAATTGATACACAATACAAAATTTTAATAAGCAAGGAAAACGCTATAAAATTCGAACAAATGCATTCGCTTTTGAATTTGTGAAAAAAAAAAGAAAAAAAAATGTCCTCTAGATAAAAAATGTTTACATAGGTATTACCTACTTGGTAAGAAATGATATAATAATTGATTAATAATTTGAAATGGTGTGTGTTGCTTAGACTTTTTTGATGTGTGTACTTCAGCGACGTGGAGAATACAGCGAGACTGAGAAGAAGTCTCAAGGGAAGAGCGTTAGAAACAATGAGATCGGAACTGATTGGGCATGCACGACCGGATGACATCATGAAGGAATTGGAGCTGCAGTTCAGACGACCGAACTCCATCGCGCAGGCCGAGACAGACAAGCTGAGGACCCTGCCACGCTGTAGCGAAGCACCCAAGGACATATGTGCGTTCGCAAGCAAGATATGAAGCGGCGTCGTCACACTTCGAGCGTTGAAAAAGGAACATAACCTCATCAATGCGGAGCTAGTGTGTGTGTTGACCGAGAAGCTACCGAACTCGTTACGTGTGCAGTGGTACAAGACGTACACCGAAAAGTGTCATTCGAAGCCGGACCTCAGCCGATTTAGTGATTTCGTGACGGAGTACGCGCGTTACTGTAGCGCGTTCGCACCGGCTGAGAACATCACTGATGGGCACACGGCGACGGCGACGGAGAACGACAGCCTACGGACACGCCTAACGCGAAGTGCAATATATGTGAACGCGAAGGACACTACTCGTCGGCCTGCAGCACGTTTCGTAACGCCAACGCAGTGTTACGGCTGCTTGCCTCTGAGTACCTGCCCACTCGGGAGCTGGTAATGTATTCACTACTTCCACTCATATTCAGACTCTTGACCTTTCTAGGACGCCATTAAACATGCATGTTCGTCCCGAGGGACGCCGCCCCGGGTTTCTGTTCACATTACAAACTTTCGCGCAAAGAGAAAAGTTTCGTCTGATGGTTCTCATTTTACCTTCCTTCATACGACGAATGTTGTTCGAGTCAATGTCGAATATTATGTTACTTTTACTTCTAAAGCATTCTCGTATATATTTATAAATCATGCATTTTTATTATAGGCGTCTTAATAGCGATAGCCGAGTTAATACAATGATGTGGCCTAGTTTACCGCGGTATATTTTCACTTAACTTTTATCTAATAGCCTCAGCACGGCAGCGTTGGAACATTATTTCAATTTATTAAATTACCAGATCTTCAGCAGCCTGTATAATGCAATTTCATTGACTTTATAATATAAGATAACATTAGGTATGCAATATTGAATCTATAATCATCTATATCTGTATACATATATAAAATTCTTGTTACTAACTGTCAGACTACGCACAGGCGAAACTACTGAGATTTGGTATATAATATGGCCCTTGAGGATCGTAGAGGTGTACTAAGACTTACAAGGGATTAAATTCTCACGGGATCAAGTAGAAGCAGTTAGCTGCAAGCATCTTCTAGTACACCTTATTTTAAAAGTAAATGAAAAAAAAGTATGGTAACATATTCAAGAATCCTACGCTGTAAATACCTAATACAAGTAGGTATTACTGACTCAGTTCTACCATTTTTTTAATAGACTCTCGCCTCTATTCCCGAAGGGATAGGCAGAGTTGTAACATTAGTAGCATTACACCCACACGTAGTGTAGCGTTCTACCATTCATTCAGGTGAATAAATAGGTACCACATCAGAAAAATACACTGGGACAGTACAAACTTCATAAATAACTTAATCAACAGGTCCCTGAAGTCGGTTTCGTAAATATATACTATTGAAAGGAAAGAAACTATAACTTATTCAGAAACCACAAATAAGATAACGAAATATGCTCCCCTTGCCAGAAAAACAATATTTCACCTAAATTATGACACTTTATCGAAGGGTCTCCGTTGTAAAACTATCCAACTTGTTCGCACTGGGTTTGTAAGGAAAAAATAAGAGGGCCGAGTTGTTTTTAAAAGTTTCTAAGTTCTTGTATTTTTACAAGATTCGAAATCACTTGTAAAATATTGAGGACACCCGTCTCCGCAGCTGCCGCGTAACTTATATTCTCATGGGGATTAAATACTATGAAAGACAGTACGCCCAGAACTTGTTTCTAACCTTTTAAAGATATGAATTTAGATTGCGTTCATGTGACAATTTTATTTCCCTGAAGATAAAACTTCAAACACATAAACAAGTCTGTATTAAAACTGCCTAAAATGAATTTAAATGTTTGTCAGCCAGTTTCATACAACAAGTGAACGAGTGTATGAGAAATCGTACCTATTTGTTGCGGATAAAAAATGTTTTATATCAAAACTTGAAAATCGAGGGTATCGGAAAGGGTTGCTCAGAAAATCACCTTCGAAACATATATATATATATATATATATACATCATTCTTATACAGATGAAGTTGGTGGCAACCGCTTGTATTTATTAATAAAGCAGGCTGTAGTTTTTTCTGTAAAAAATATGTGTGAATACTTAAAAGTGTATAACGTATGCAACTCGTTGACTTAAATTATTTTAGTTTACACTGCGCGCGTAAATAATGAATGTTCTATTGTTAGTGTCACAACAACTGCAATGTATTGTGTACAATCGGAAGTATAATATATAATATAAATTCTTTGTCTTCCTGCGGGATTAAACAGGGGTGAAACATTCGCATTTGCATTACACGTGCTGTCATTGATATAGTAATGTATAAAGGAAGGCTTAACATACTATAACAATGTAATTTAAATGCGATAAACTTCTACAGTGTTTGTAGCCGCACCCCGCACACCCGAAGCTTATAGTGTCAAATTAGATCATACTTTTTGTTTCAAATTAGTTCTGCAAATTCGCATTATGACCATGTGGGCTGACAAGTGAAATCATAGTATATCAGAATACTAACTAATGCAATATAAGACTCGTCTAATGTTAGCATAGTACATACATAGCGTTTAGACAGCTATCACTAAAACGAAACCGCGAAGATGTCGGTCCAAGTTTAGTTTTAAACACAATGTTAATTGAATTTTCTACCATGCTGTGGATGCATATATTATGCTTGATGTGAACACAGCTCCCTTAGCAATATTTTGTAAGAGAGTTTTACTTCCCCCGAAAAAAAACGATCGCTGTCGCGCCGTCATATTTATGTGCCCCTGGGGAGCGAGGCCACCAGCCAGGAGTAGTGGGAGGCAGCGAGACGACTACCACGTCACACACTCCCCCTTTTAGGCCGGAATTTTTCCTCGGGGGAAAATTCCCTGGCCCCCTGCCGCCGACAGCGCCTGGAACAGAGAAGGAAAAGTGGTGTCAGTCTTTTAAGTGCCAAACACCAACCAAAAGAAATTTGGTTATGTATAACCCCCAACCTTTCATACATCACGCATTCAATGGACCCCTTTTAATAATAAGAAAAAAATTCTTCATACCTCGCTTACATACTAGATACATGCCAACACACACAACCAGTGTACCAGCTATCATACAAATCAATACGGTTTCTGCTTGAATGCAAAACACGTCAAAGATTACACATAACTGAGATAGTCTAGAATAGTAGATAAATAGATAACATTTACTAGTGACACTGTTCAAAACAATTGTTTAGAATTTTTGTATATAAGTTAAGTTAAATAGAATACAAATGAGCTGCTCAGTTTATGAAGTAACTATTATAATATTACTGCATAAAACAATTAAAAACAAAAGGCCAGCTGCGATAACAAAAGAGTGAGTGACAGGTCATAAAACTCAACGCAGGAAGTCGAGACGAATGTAGACGAGAGTAAACCTCATGTGCGCGGAATAAGGTATTATTTGGAAGGCGCGCTAGCGGCTCGCTAAATAGAATGAGTTAAAAATATTAACGCCGAGCATAATATAACGTAAACAAGGTGATTAGTACAACAAGTAAAATAGATTCAAGAAACTTCGAACCCGTGAGACGCAGTTGATATCAGTTATAACCACTGAGTCAAAACAAAATAAGTTTTTAAAGGTAGAAACATTCGGTAGTACTATAACGACCATTATGGACTGTGGGTGAGCAGAAGTAATTATAACAAAAATTTGGCGAGATTTTTGTATGAGATTAATAATTATTGTTTGTAATTAATTCATTTTAAATCTTTAATATGCCATTCGCCAACTGGCTTGCCAGTCATATCAGACAATTAGTAAACTAAAGGAGACTTTTTAGCTACAACTTTGCATTTCATAAATTTAAGAGCGAGTTTTTTATTGAAATATTTATCTTTATCGCTTAAGTAGTAAGTACGTCGCCAAACAATATCGCCGACATTGAATTCGGCCGGTTTACGACAAAGATTATAAGAATTACAATTACGTTGGTGAGCGGCTATCAAAGCGGCCTGTACCTTTTCGAAGATAGGCGACAAATGGCCGAGGGCCTCCGCATATGTATCACGCGGTTCGAAGACAATATTAGGGTCAGATTTGTTGACCACATAGTGTGACCCACAAGTAACCAATTCACGACCAAAGACCAGAAAAGATGGAAAATAGCCAGTTACCTCGTTTAATGCGCAATTTATTGCAAACTGAACCTTAGGAACAACCAAATCCCAAACGCGCTGATCTCGTTCGATAAAAGTAGAAATAGCCGTCATAATCAGACGCTGAACAAGTTGGATCAGATGCCGTCTCGGCGAAGGGATGGAACCGAGAAAAGCATCCAGGACATCATCTCCTTATTGAAGGTGACCGACCCTGACGACGTGCCTACCTTTGTGGCGAAGGATTTGCATAAGCTGCCGCCCGTCACATTCGACCACGTCGACGTAACCAGGCTGTTGAAGGACATAACATCTCTAAAATCCAGCCTGGCCGAGGTGCAGTCCAAGTTAGAGAAGTCGGACAGCACCATAAGCGAGCTACGTGCAGAGATAGTCTTGTTACGTAACGCTATTTCTATAAATAGCTCGCCCAACGCTAACGTCAACACTCAACGCGGGGCCCAAAATGCATCGATCGGCAGTTTGGCGTCAGCGAATTTGCTTGCGTCGCCTGCCGGCGGCAATGCACGCGCCGCGTGTACTGTTGCTGACCTCGAGTCATCGACACCTGTCAAGGTTGTGACGAATGTGGATGCGACAAAATCTAAAGCTGCTTATGCCAATATTACTGCCAAATGCAAGAAGAAGGAAAATCGGCAGGAAAATAAAGGGGGTAAACAAGAGCGTCGTGAACACCCCCATCACAAGATCGTGGAACTGAGAGTCCCAGAAAAGGAAACGTGCGACAAGGACGGTTTCATCAAGGTTGAGAGGAAGAAGAAGCCTACTTGTCGAAATCTTTGTGGTACCGGGTTAGCGGGACCTAACATGCTGCTGCGTCCCGCAGTACCAACCACACTGATCTATGTGTCCCGGCTGCATCACTCTAAAAGGATGAAGAGGTCGTGGAGTACCTACGCACGAAGACCAACTGGACCTTGAGAGTCGAGAGATTGGAGTTTCGGGTGCCGACTCATCGTCTTGAGACTTTCCTAAAGGAAGAGTTTTGGCCGAAGGGTGTTGTATATCGGCGTTTTCATGGGAGGTTACGAAATAACACGCAGCCTAACATGAAAACGGTCTGAACAACAACACGCGTCTACTTTAATTAATTATTATGAAATTATTGTATATATGTTAGTCTTTAAGGTATGTATCTATGGGTTTTTCTACCTGACAATAAATGATTGAAAAAAAATGAAAATAATAGTTTTATTATAACGCTCGATGGAGTTTACATGAGGTGTATACAGCGGCGTATAATGAAAATTAGGAATTTTGTATTTAGTTATCAAATTTTTTAATGTAGAACTAATAAATTGTTTACCATTATCGAGAACAATAGTTGACGGAATACCAAGGACCAAAAAAACATTTTCTTCTAAAATTTTAGTAATTATTTCAGTAGTAGCTCGTTTAATGGGAAAGAGCATCCAATATTTGGAAAAGCAACAAGAAACAACAAAAATAATATTATTTAGCCTTCTAGAAGTAGGTAGTGGACCAATTAGATCAATGCTTAACATCTGGAATGGTTTATAGCAAGACTTAGATCTACCCATATGACCTAAGGTTGAATGGTTTTGATGTTTGTGAGCTATACAAACATCACACGAATTCACAGCCTTAACAACGTCGGAATAGATATTCGGCCAGTAATAATTTAATGCCAAGTGCTTGTAGGTTTTCAATATACCTAGGTGACCAGCCGTAGGCAGCGAATGGTTCTCAGCAATAATATTAGATCTTTGTTCAGACAGAATAACCTCTTTCCATTGAAAATCTCGGATTTAGACACTTTTTAAAACGATATAATTTATTATTAATAATTTGGTAGTCCACAAAAGATGTGGGATTGTTTAGACAACCTTTATAAATGTTTAGATACCACGAGTCGTTAGTAGACATTGGGAATGTTAGGTTAAAATTAGGAGTAATGTCATTATCATTGATAATGGCTGCAACGGGAACAGAACGAGACAGGGGGTCGGGCAATATGTTGTCTGAACCACGACGATGTCGAATCTCGAAATTGTGAGACGAAAGACGAACACCCCATCTGGCCAAACGACCAGTACGATTATTAAGTTTTAGAAACCATTTGAGCGCAACGTGATCAGTGTAAACAATAAACTTTTTACCGTTATCGACATAACAACGCCAGTGCTCGATGGCAGATAACACAGCGAGCGCCTCGCGCTCAGTAGCGCTGTAATTCTTTTCTGCATCAGACAGAGACTTACTGAAGTAGGCTATGATTTTTTCTTCGCCCTTCAAAACCTGGCAGAGGACAGCGCCTACGCCGTAGTCGCTGGCGTCAGTGTGTATTCCAAAAGGTTCGGAGTTGTCCGGACAAGATAAAATAGAAGGAGAGGACAAGCAGTCTTTCAATTTGATAAAAGCCTGGTCCGCCTCTTTAGACCAACAAAAAGGGGGAGCCTTTTTACCTTGAGAGGTTAATTTGTTTAGAGGTGACGATATACGACTAAAATTTGGAATAAATCGCCTATACCATGAAGCTACGCCCAGGAAACGACGTAATTCCTTTTTATTAGAAGGGGTAGGGTAATTAATTACGCCATCAATTTTATCAGGATCCGCATGGAGACCTTGCGAATCGACAACGTAACCTAAGTATTTTATTTTATCACGAAAAAAATTACACTTATCTAAGTTTATAGTGAGATTTGCCATTTTCAATTTTTAGAAAATACGTAATAAAAGCGTAATATGTTCTTCAAACGTTGACGATATACTTACAATGTCGTCGATAAATCAAAAGACCTTATTTTCAAATTCAGGACCGTAAAACAAAGTGTCGACTAAACATTGTTGAGTTGCAGGTGCGTTTGTAAGACCAAACGCCATCCTTTTAAAATGAAACGTGCCACGAGTAGGTACATAAAAAGCGGTATTGAAACGATCCTCCTCTTTAATTAATGTCTGCCAAAAACATTTAGACATATCTAAACTAGATAGGTATTTAGCATCTCTCAAGTTATCTAGAAATTCCAAAATCTAGGGCAAATTATAAGCATCTTTTCATCATTTCATCTTTGCAAAATCTTAGTTCGCCGTTCTTTTTAGGGGTTAGATTAACAGGGTTAGACCAAGGACTCTCAGAGGGTTCAACGACATTTTCCTTCAACATTTCGTCAAGTTGTTGTATCAAAATGCGTTGTTTATCGGGAGACATACGATAATAACGCTAACGAATAGGTGGGCTATCGCCTGTGTCAATAGAGTGAGTAATGAGAGTTGTACAACCAAGACCCCGCTTTTTATAAGAAATATCGGAAAATTTAGAAATAATGTTATCAGCGGCAGCTCTCTGTTCAATAGATAAATTATTATAAGACACAAGGTGCGGTGAGTCATCGGTCCGCAGCTCTGTAACTTGTGAATCAGTTTCATCCAATAACAACACCGACTCTAAATAGTTAGGAAATAAATTAAAAATTCACCAAAAATCCATACCGAGAATTAAACTATTTATAATCCCTGGCACTACATGAAAATTTAGGGAAACTGTTTTATTTTGAAATTCAATAGGAAGAGAGATAGACCCTAAAGAACACAATTTTTCACCACCAGCAGTGACCAAACTCAAGGGCTGAGAACAATCCAACTGATACTCATTATTTAAAAAGAAATTATGAGAATTGTTACCCAAGATTGTAACACATGAGCCAGAATCCAACAGGCCGACTACAGGTTTACCATTTACTATAACAGAAATATAGGGCGAGTATTCTATATTAGAATTACGGATTGATGATAGACTATAACAATGAAAAATTCTTTTTAGATAATTAAACCAATTATTCCACTCAGTTTTATTGAATTTTGATTTACTTATTCCCCAATCCTCGCTTATTAGTTTTGGTTTATTAGCTTTTAGATTATATTTAGGACAATCAGACACACGAAAACCTTTTAGACCGCATTTAAAACAAAAATAAAAAATGTGGTTGGCGACAATTATATAAACTATGAGAATTCAATCGACACCTGGGGCAGAACCGGTTGTCGTTTTTATTAGTGGTGGGTAGATTGATAGCGTTTATTTGTTGTTGAGCGTTAAAGTTTTTATTTATTTATTTTATTTATTTATTTTTATTAGAATAATTATAATAATTTTTTGGTTTGCTATTAGAAAAATTAGGCTTTTGAGGTTGGTGAGCAAACTCAGGCAACAAGGTATTTAGTGTGGCTTAGGAAGATTCCCGATGGTCTTTAGTTCGTTTATGAAAGGTCTCAAATTCACGACAGACACTAACGAGACTAGGGATATCGGCCACCTTAGCCGTTAAAATAGTTTGATTGTATTAGATATTTTGTGGCGTAATGTCCCAACAAAATATCTAATTTTTCAGACTCACTAATAGGCACATCAAGACGAGAAAACATACCCTGCATTTTAGCAACAAAAAGTGTTATATTTTCGTCGTCAGCTTGAAGGCGAAACCTAATTTCGTTTAAAATTTTAAAATCATAGCCAGTCGGACTAAAATCACGCTTCAAAAGACAACACAATTTACTCCAACTAGAAATCTGTTCTTTGAGCGAACGATACCAGAACAATGCATCGCCCGTAAATATCTCAAAAGCGAATAGTAACATTTTATTTTCGGGAATACACCTAGCCTGCATAAATTCATTAATTCTTTCACTGAACCCGCGAACACAAGAATTGCCATTATATTTAAATTAAGCGAGTTCGGAAAATAATTTACGGTCATATTAAAAATCGTCAGAAACCACGGGGTAGATACAGAGCAGTCCTTTTGTACCACTCGCGAAGTTAGTAAGTAGTAGAAGAAACTATCTCAGCCGAGTCGGTATCAGAAAGGTGGGCCAGATCCAGTCTATTCAATCTAAAATAAATATGGTTGAGAATAGATTCTATGCACTATTAGAGTTTTTGGTCGTATTGTGATCTAAGCAGAGAAATATTATTCGTAGCCCTAATTAAGGAGTTCCGGATAGCCGAAATTTCCTCTTCGGGGTCCAAATCCGAATCTAATATGGTTTCAGAGGGAAATTGGGACGCTAGTGTCGCTATTTGCTGACGTAAATCGGCTACCGAGCCTGACTTGTCGCCGCCACGAATAATCAGTTCATAAACCAGCTCCGATTTTACCAAATGATTGAAGTTAATTTTAAAAGACATGGCTAAGTTACGTTGAAAAAGATTAAGTCTCGTTAAAAGAAAAACTTAACAGCACCAAAAATCACTCACAGAGGGGTTACACTTATAATACATCAATAAAATAAAAGGATGTTTACAGTGGGTCATTTAAAAGAAAAATATAAGTAGCAAGTAAACCAGTTACGTTCGCAATGCGTAAGAATACACACATAAAAAATATAATTGTACAATTACAAATGAATTCCCAAAACCGTTACTTAGTCTAAGGAATTTGGGTTAGAAAATAAGTTAAGAAGTACATAAGACGTGGCGGAAGCCTTTAGTCGACTATATTGCCTAATTTATGTAAGCTTTAAAAACAATTTTAAAACTATAAAACGAACGACTTACCGACTGTGAACACACTTACACACAGAAACACAGAAAAAGGAAGCAACCAGAAGCCAAGTCAGATGCCTGAGCCCTTAAAATTGTTTGGTGCCAGTGTAAAGTTTATTCGTGTGTAGAGAGATATATATATATATAGAGAGATAAATTAGATACGTATATTGTTCGTTAGAAAATATATTAGCTAGAAAGCGTTACACAGAATAACCCGGTAGATAGTAGATTAAGAGCTAAGACTAAGACTCAGGGCAGGGTAGGCAGGCAGGCTGACGAGGCTTCGGTGCTCCAGCAGAGTGAGAGGCACTTATCTTCAGCGGCGTCGAGGGTCCGAAAAAAAAGATAGCTGTCGCGCCGCCGTATTTATGTGCCGCTGGGGAGCGAGGCGGCCAGCCAGGAGTAGTGGGAGGCAGCGCGACGACTACCACGTCACAAGGCCTATCTTGTCCAGATCGACAGCTGAGAAGCTAATAAGTAGTTTTGTAATTTAGTACGGTCGAGTGGGAAATACATATAGATTAGAGAACGCGTATATTGAGTTTCTGTTATTATTTATGTCGGTCCAAATTTGAGGTGCACTTAAGAGGTTTAGGTATTTATGTACTAAACAGACTTAAACTATTTAGTGATAAACAACATTACTTATAGATTATAACATTATGCTTATTTATTTTTGAGTTGTGTAAGGCAATGTACGGTAATTACCTAGGTACATGAATAATTATGATCTTCATCACTTTTTAATCTATTGAAGCTTTTTTTATGAAACTTTATGCTAATAGTTATCCCTCTTAGGAGGTTTCATCATTTTAATGTCATAAAATTTATAGTTAAAATCGAGCTATCGTCATAAAGACAGTTAAGGATTATAGGAATATAAGCTGGGCTACTCACTTAGCTAACGAGCATATTCACATTTTGACTTTTACGATACGTTTCATTGCACACGCTGACATTTATATAAATATAATAAATGGCTACATGCTCTAAGTCTAAAGAAATTGCACGATTTCACGGCTTAAATTTTGGTCCACAATTTTTTAAGTCGTAATAATCATAGGCATGGCTGTAAATATTTAATACTAAAGATAGATAATCTTAATCTTGCTAATCCTAGACTCCTAAGTGTCAGATACCCTGTGGTATCTGACGCTTATGATTAAGAATGAATGAGCGTATTATACGAAGTTTAGAAGTACTGACTGAGGTTATACCGGCCCATAGGCCTGGAATTAATTCACACCCATGAAAAGTAGTTAGTAGTAATCAAAATATCAGGAATATTTTTGACTTTTATTATATTTCTACGCATTTCTTTAGAACATACAGAATTTTCACATATAGAATAATTCTTGTATCACTCTATGGAGATGAAAGTGTCGAAGTCGAAGATTAACAGAACTGAAATTCTAGTAGGCACCACAAATGTCTTTTGGTAGCATTTTTACCTTTTCCTATATTTCTTCAGCACTGTAACTTCTTGAAACGATGTGTCTTTCACTTTTGCCTTCACTTAGTTTATATAATAATGATAGATATGTCATGTTCTTTACGTATTCACACTACTTTCCTTCCATCATTGTATTCATACCACCGGGAAGAAAGGCATGTTACTCGAATATTAGTCACCGTTAACGACTTGACATTCGAGGTTTACGGTAGCTCGTCCTATATTCACCCGCTCACTCATATGACCTTGAATGCAAGGTCACGTTCATGTCGCCAATAAAACTGAGGCATTAGTTAAAATTTTATTTAGCTTGAATTGTTGAATTCGTCCGTGTGGTGACGGATTAAGAATACGAATTGTCACCACCCCATATCATCCCATGGGTGTCGTAAGAGCCGACAGAGGGAGCATATTATGCAGAGAACAGCACTGTAAGAGAAGGAAAACTTGATACAAACCCTATACCAACCCGTTTGGCCAGCGTGGTATAGTAGGCCAATTCCTCCTTTCAAAGGAGAGGCCTAGTCCAGCAGTGGACTATTAAAGGCTGATGAGAAGAATTGTTTTATTTGACGAAATTTGGGTTGGTACTTGAGAATAGTTATAGCGCAATTGTAACCTTTTTGCATGAAAAATATAAAATGAAGGCAATGTGGTCGAAATGATTTGTTGTTTTGAAAAATATCGAATAAAAGTAAAATCAATTAAAAATATTATATATTGAATTTTTTAATAAATAAAAACAGCGATATATCAAATTTAATTTGCATCAGTTGGGTCATAAACCTACTTGAAAGGTAAGTTTCATGATTGTGAAATAAGTGAATAAATAATTGTACTTTGACTATTTATTTCCATTCCATTCTATAGATAACGAGTAATTAGACATGCATTTTTTTGGTCTATGCTAGGTACTCAGAAACTGGTCGCTGGTCGATGCTGAAAGATAAGAACAACACAACTTAAAAAAAACCGTTTCCGCAATTTTGAAATCATAATTATTAGACAGCTCTCGATAGAATATTTAATCTAGGTGTTGATGTGATATTATTGAGGGAGCATGGTAGATTCTTACATCTCAATTGTCTAACGAAGCAATCAAAGTTTCTATTCGAATAACTTTAGGTAAACGACCATTCCAATCTCCTACACCCGTGTCCCAAATACACTTTAAATGTAGTCACAATGTAAGTATGAACCGTGTACACGGTGGCTGCCGTGGTGGCTGTAAATGACGTGTCATTATTAGTACCGGTACAATGTCCACAAATGACCGTAGTACGGCACAGTTTATGGTGCACTCAGCACGCAAATTCGAAAGCTCAGCATCGCGCAGTGAAGCACGTCGTATTCAAACAGACGCCTCAAATACTTCGCGTTGTCAGCGTACAATTTCAACAAAGGGCACAGTCACACTATGTATATGGTTCGTAGCCAATTGTAGTTTCATTTACTTTGGACTGTTGAGTGCTTAGTGCCCTACTTGCGTTTTGTTACGAGTAGTTGAGTATACCTATAACGTCCATGTGGTGACGGATTAAGAATACGGGATGTCACCACCCCATATCATCCCATGGGTATCGTAAGAGCCGACAGAGGGAGCATAGTATGCAGAGAACAGCACTGTAAGAGAAAGAAAACTTGATACAAATCCTATACCAACCCTATTGGCCAGCGTGGTATAGTAGGCCAATTCCTCCTTTCAAAGGAGAGGCCTAGTCCAGCAGTGGACTATTAAAAACTGATGATGATGATGATAACGTACATTTGCAGTTATGTTAAATTCTGTATGATTATATTTGCTTCACGGATGGCGTAGTGGCAATGTAACAGGAGTTGTCGTTTGACCCTACGGCGAGTATTGTGAGTTAAACCCCTCACGTGATAAGACTAGGCATAATCAACAAAGTAGTTATTATTTAGAGTCTCGGTGTCCTTTGAGTCAGCGATAATTGGTATTGGGATCAATCCCAACCATCATTCAAAAAGTACTAACATCTCTCGTAGCAGTGTCACACGACAAGCCGGCTGCTTCAATCACTACGCCATATGTGAAAAACTACTAGTAGAAAACTATCAACTCGATTATTATTACTGGAAGAAACAAACACAAGTTCGCTTTTACCATATTCAGACTAAATGAAAAGTTTGGCATGACTTGGAAATGATAAATGAGTAAGTATAAATGTAAAGTTTGTAAGTTTCGATTTTCCATGTTTGTAACTCAATTACGCAAAACGGATGCAATTATTTGGTTGTCTAGCATAAAGATAGTTTATTACCTTAAATAAAATAATATGGAGTACTATCACACTTTACGAGAGTTTTCATCTACATACTATACTGAAGCTGCGGGAAAAACAAGTATTACGTGAAATAATTAAATTACATAATAATTTATGTTGTGCTATTTATTCACATTCTTTTAAATTTTCTCACTATCTATAGTCTATCTGGAATCGCTAGATGACGCTCTTACAGCTAACATCTAAAAAATCTCTCCGTGGTAGGTATCTAAATAATAAAAAAAATTGTAAAAGTTGTTCAAGTGATATAAGAATTATACTAAAAGTTACTTAAGCTACAAAACACTAGTGCAAGTGTTATCTACCGGAAATACCATAGGACAACAGTGTAAATTGACAATAAACAAAAGTCCCTAGTAGTTGTTACTTTAAAAACGAATAATCTATAAACAGTGTTTTTTGTGATATAACAGTGCTCAAATACAATACTTATTGGTACCAACATGCGTCACAAGTCACCAATGTTCAAATTAAGTGAGTAATTCTGACCCAAAAGTGATTTGACTTAGAACATTTCGTCGTTATCATTCAAATTACGCGAAGTCATTGCATAAACATCAACAAAATCCATAGTAAAACCTTTACATAAGAAGGGAGATAAGACGGATATGAATAACTACAGACCGATAACTTTAATTCCTATATTGGCTAAAATATTTGAAAAATTCATGTACAACAAAATAGAGAAATTTATATCCAATTGTAACATCCTAAAGAGAGAACAATTTGGGTTTAAAAACAAAGCGCCACATCATTAGCATGCTTCTATCTACTCAAACAAATCACAGAAGCCATAAATGACAAAGCTATGTTAGCATGTGTATTCCTTGATATGACGAAGGCTTTTGACTTTGTTCATCATGATACACTAATGTCAAAATTACATAACTATGGACTGCGGGGTAACTCTTATAACTGGGTCAAAAGCTACTTAAAAAATAGAACTCAATGCGTAGAAATCATAAAATTTTATCAAAATGAACTAAAGTGCTACAGATCCTCCTATATGCAAAATGATTTCCGGGTACCACAAGGTGGCCTTCTCCCACCTTTTTTATTCCTGCTCTACATAAATGATCTTCCTGACGCGATTAACCAAAACTGTATCCTTTTGCCGTGTGGTTGACGGCATAGAATACAAGTGTCACCACCCCCTATCTTCCCGTGGGTGTCGTAAGAGGCGACTAAGGGATAACACGATGCAAATACCATATTTGCGTAGAGACGGAAAACTCGACATCAAACCCTATACGACTGCCTCGTTGGTCTCGCGGCATAAATGTCCTCTCATAACGAGGTTGTGGAGCTACGTGCCCCAAAACCGAAGACATGCGACGAGGATGGTTTTATAAAGGTGGAGAAGAAGAAGAAGAAACCAACTTGTCGTAACATTTGTGGTACCAGGATAGTGGGACCGAACATGCTGCTGCGTCCCGCCGTACCAACCACGCAGTTGTACGTCTCTCGGCTGCATCACTCCACAAAGGACGAGGAGGTCGTAGAATACCTGCGCCTGAAGACCAAATGGACTTTGAGAGTCGAGAGATTGGAGTCACGGCATAACACCAACTTTAAGTCGTACGTGGTGCGGGTGCCGACTCAACATCTCGAGACTTTCCTCAAGGAAGAGTTTTGGCCGAAAGGTGTCGTGTATCAGCGTTTTCATGGGAGGTTACGCAATACCACTCAGCGTAACATGAAGCCGTAAACAACACCTGTTTGTTTTGCTATAATATGTTATAATGATATTTTATGCATGTTAGTCTATAAGGTATATATCTATGGGTTCTTGTTACCTGAAAATAAATGATTATTATTATTATTATTATAAATGTGCGCGTGGAATCGGGAGGTCCCAGGTTCGATTCCTGGGTCGGGCAGTGTTATTGGGTTTTTCTGTCATGAAATTCCCAGTAGCAGCACGGAGTCTGGAAACGTGCCCGGTACGGCAATAGGCTCGCCCCTTATTACGTGGGACTAAGGTATATCTGGCGAAAAGTGGGTGTAGAAATACACCTCTGCCTACCCCTTCGGGGATAAAAGGCGTGACGTTGTGTATGTATGTATGTATCCTTTTTGCGGATGATACAACTCTTATAGTCAAAAGTAACGACTTTAAAACTTTAGAAACGGAAGTCAAAATAGCAATTAATAAGTCGATAAACTGGTTACTTGAAAACAATCTTAAAATCAACATTAACAAGACAAACATTATACAATTTCAAACATACAAAGCTAACACACCTAATCTAGAAATATCTTACAATAATCAATTCCTAAACAATGTTGAAGAGTGTGTATTTTTAGGTATATCTGTGGATAAATATTGTAACTGGAAGGCGCATATACAAAAAACTGTTAATAAGGTTGATCGATTCAACTTTGTATTAAAAAGAGTTAGAGAAACAGTGAACGAAAAGGCTGCAATAATGACTTACCATGTCTATGTATCCTCCTTACTACGATACGGCATCGTAGTCTGGGGTAATTCAGTCGACTCTAATAAATTATTTGCAGCCCAAAATAAATGCATCAGAGCAATTTTCAATTGCGACTATTCCGACAGCTGTAAACCCTTATTTAAAAAACATCAAATTCTCCCATTGCCATGCATTTATATATTAGAAATGTGCATGTTTGTTAAGAATAATCCCTCACTGTTCAAAAAATTAGGAGATAAAAAAGGGTTCCGAACCAGACATAAAAATCGTCTAGAAACCGCAAATTAGCTTAGAATTATATAAACGCAATTCATACTGTATGGCCATACAATTATATAACCACCTACCAGATAATTTTGTAAAGTTACCATATAAGCAGTTTCGTAGAGAATTGTACAAGCTACTACGTGAAAAACTCTATTATAACATTAATGAATATCTTCAAGACAAATTAATTATTCAGCTCTCTATAATGTAAGTAATAAATTGACATTCTCACCCTTGACATAATTTTAATGTAATTTTCTATTAACAATTATAATTCCAAATTTTAAATTAACTGTATTATTGTATTGACTCTGCATGATGTTTAAATCTAAGTTATAGAACTATGTAATGTGTATGTAAATTACCATAACCAAATGTAAAAAAAATGATATTGTTTAAATATTTGCACGCCACATTTGGCAGAATATGCAGAACAAGAATAATTGAATATCAGTAATGACCATATTTTTGGAAATAAACGTTTCTATTCTATTCTATTCTATTCTACAAAAATGAATATTAATTTGCTTATCGGTAACCAAAATCAATGAAAATGTACACTACACTTTCATTAATTTTGGTTGGTTTTTAATATAAGTAAATACACAATATAATTATAATTAAGGAGCTAATTAACTTGGGACCGCATCGTTAAGACTTTAGATAGTATTTTATTATATCACGTTTAAACATTTTGTTAAACAGCGTTAACAAAATGTTTAAACGTGAATATGTTAATAAATTCAAACTGATCAAAGATATAGTGTTAACTGGGTATCTTATAATATGTAGCAAGAATAGAATGCACTAGAATATAATAATATTCTAGTGATTTGATGTAAGCAACGGGTAAGAACGATTAACGGGGTGTTGTAAAACTATTACGAGATATAATCGCAGTTTAAACGTTTAAAGTTATTCTAGCATTTGTAATAAGCAGGTCTTTATGGAAAATACGATTTCTTCAAGACGATTCCAGTAACTAGAGCTACGTACATATATTGATTTCGCTACATTTATCTTTGCTACAGCCATATACTTTAAAACTTTTGCTATTTGGATACACTCTTGTAGTTATGTTACCGTTCTTAATCAGTCATACATACAGACTACGACTGGAATCAGCGAGGCCGAAACCCCGGGGCAAAGAGAATATGAATAAGAATAATGTTTATTTGTATAAATGTGGTGTACAAAGGTGTTACAGAATAATTTAGTTCCAACATTAACCATTTTAAATATATGGCATACAAATAAGAATGTGCATACAATTAAATTTTAACCTAATTTGATACAAATTGTTCAACATGCTAACTACACTAAAACTGACATTTAAAATATTCGTCTATGGTGTAAAAACACTTTTCATACAACCATCGCAAAAAGAAAGTATTCAAATTTAATTTTTAAGAGTTACGCTATACAGACCTCTGATATGTATTAATATTAGCATAAAAGCTGCAATTAGCCTAAAATTTGAAAACAAAATATATTTTAAATTGTTATCTGCAAAACTAAACCTGATCACTAAACTTTTCTTATAAAACAGTATTTGAATACATTCTACCAATAAATGTGCACAAATGTAACAGGAAGTAGTTAAGCAAGCGAGGAATGCTTACCTTCTGCGCTCAAAGGCGAAACGACATACCAAGGGGCGTTTTTACGACAAAGAACATAACTTTAAAATTCGATGATAAAATTGAAACTCCAATGACATATTGCGATTTCATTTGAGTCTAAGGCATTCCGAAGCCTTTTCGCCGGGAAGTTGAATTTCAACTTTACTTTCACAGTATTAATATATATGTATCTATACTTTGTTAAAGTTATCCTTTGCCGTTACTCCGTGTAGCGCCGTAGATTTTAGCATATAGGAATTCGTAGTCGCTATATGCCATTCTTGAAGCCCGGTTTGGTTTTACGTATGAAGACACTTTAACATTTATTTCATACTAGCCTTTGTCCGTGGCTTGACCCGCTGTGGGGCAGGGTGTTTGGACAAAAGTTAGTCCATGTATTATACCGATGTATAACTTATACCTATTATTGTAGTGTACATAATTATACATATTGTAAGATTATTTTATTACTATAAACCTGTTCTTTAGTGAAGCGATATTCTGATAACCTAATGTCATAATCGTATAGGTAATTTGAAATAAACAGTTCGTCGTTGACATATATTTTGACACTTGTTTCAATTTACGATCTCGTTACAACTTCGTTCAATTATCAGATAATTTAGAAAAATACGCTTTTTGTGACGTAAGTATGACACTGACATGATATCGAAACTATATTTATTTAGGAGAATTGGGCCCCTGCACATCCATCCTTACGAAACATTCACGTTTATATATAGTAATAAGAGGTCTTGACACGTGTGACAAAGAACCCAAAAAATTCGGCGCAGTGCTTTGAAGACGATTTCTCATAGTTTACGCGCATTGTATGCAAAACTTGTTGATGTTGTAAGAATCAGTTGCAAGCAATAAAGCGACTGTGTAATAATTCGTGTCTACTCATGCAAATCATACAGTGTTGATAATGTACTACAACCCTTCACTAGCGCTTATAGCGTGTTTTGACTTGCCATTCATAATATATGAAGCAAGAGAGATATGTCAGGATCGTTGCAAATGGCGTTCCGTAGTCTCTGCCTACCCCTCCGGGAAACAGGCGTGAGTCTATGTATGTATGTATGTATTCATAATATATCAGCAGAGTAAAGCAACATTACCAGAGGTCATCACTTCTATGGGTGTCCTGTTGTGGCATTGCATCAGACCGTTACCCTACTTCGGAGTGAAAAACAATACAAATGTAATTAAAGCAAACTAATTAGTTTGACATTCAGAATTCAAAAACACTGTTCCGCAAATGTAGAAGTAGAAGAACGACACACACAGTATCAAGAGTCATATTATGTTCAAAAAGCCTCAAATATTACTATATTTTCTACTCAACTCAGTGGAGAGTGGGAGGGTATTCTAACTAAGTAGCCTTACATAATAACTCAGCGATATCATCTTCTTATCACCTACGGGGGCAGGTACCCTCTCATAAATTAAGGACCCGATTTAACTTGAAAACCGCCCAAACGTAATCTGTTGTTAATGTAAAACTGTTAACGCTTCGCTCACTTCTGCATCTGTAATTCATTTGTAATATGTATATACTAGACTCTGGCGGTGGCTCCACCCGCGTGAATTATACGCATATACCTTCCGCAGGAATCACACTATCTATAAGAGAAAACTGTATTGGAGTTGGTCACGTTTATACAGACAGACAGGATGGAAATGCGACTTTTTATAATGAGTATAGATTTAAAATATTATTCAATACGTATTAAGAATACGGAATGTCACCACCCCATATCATCCCATGGGTGTCGTAAGCGAGCCGACAGAGGGAGCATATTATGCAGAGAACAGCACTGTAAGAGAAGGAAAACTTGATACAAATCCTATACCAATCCGTTTGGCCAGCGTGGTATAGTAGGCCAATTCCTCCTTTCAAAGGAGAGGCTTAGTCCAGCAGTGGACTGTTAAAGGCTGATGAGGAGATTAAAAATAATAATATATACGTTTGTTTATCAGTTATCTGGGTGCCATAGTTCAAGCTCTGCGTAGTTTGGTCTCAAATGACTATGTATTGTGTAAGTTATTTTATTTATTTATAGACTCACGCCTGTATCCCCGGAAGGGTAGGCAAAGGTGTAATATTACACCCACATTTCGCCAGGAGGTTTTAGATCCCACGTAATAGGGGGCGAGCCTATTGCCGTACCGGGCACATTTCCAGACTCCGTGCTGCTACGGAGAATTTCCTAACGGAAAAATTCAATAACACTTTGCCCGACCCGGGAATCGAACCCGAGACCTCCCAATCCCACGCACACATTTATGCCGCAAGACCAACGAGACAGTCTTGTGTAAGTTATTATAAAGAATTCTAGGAAATTGTTCGTATGGGAAACTGCACATTATTTTAACAAAACCTATGAAAAGCATTGATTGTATTACGTTAATATTAATAATGCTAGGTTTCTACGTCACGTAGAATTATGTGCATTTAATCTTCACATGACACAATAATTCGTGTGAGCCGCAAGTATGATATTTCATTCCATTGAATGTATCATATCGGTATCGGGCAGCGATAGCCTAGTGGAGATACCAACGGACTGTCTTGCAGAGTGTATCGAGCTCGAATCCACGGCACGCTCCACTGACTTTTCGGAGTTATGTACGCATTGAATTGTTAATTATCGCTTGTGCCGTGCCTCGGAGAGCACCCGGCTCCCGGCTGTTATGAAGATCTTTGACAGTCGTTATAGGGCGTCAGTACTTCTAAAATAAACTGACACTAGTTTAAACCATGGAATATCGCTATCACTTCGGGTTACGGAGGTCAGACAGGCAGTCGCTCCGTGGAAAAGCTAATATTCAGCCAAATCCGGTTAGACTAGAAAGCGAACCCCGCTAGGAGGATGATGATGATGATCGGTATTTGCAGGTATTATCTATACTATAATAAAACTGTAGAGGTGAAAAAGTCTGTACAATAAAGATATTTTGACGAAAATTAGCTAAAAAATCTAGGAAAATGCTAAAAAGCAATACTTGATATTTTTTAGAATTTATGTCTGTCTGTCTGTCTTTCCCTATGTTGCTAAAGATTTCTAAAATGGCGAAATTAATTTCAATAAAACTTACACTCATGTACAAAGGATACTTAAACCTATATAATAGTATATGTTACATCACAATCGGTTGAGTGGTTTTCGGTGTACAGCTTGACCTCTCCTTTGTACGTAGTCCCAAACAAAACAGGGATCATCCAAAACTCGTTATATATGTGGTGCCATCTATGATCACTATAAGTTTGTTAGTAAAAGTATAGTTAGTCTAAATAGGTACCTTCAAAGTGTTTTATGGTTATTTACCGACCGATAGATGTCACTATTTTCAAATAATTTTCTAGCAAAATAAATGTTTCTTGCAAAAAAGAAAATAATTATGTGTCGGGTATCTTTCTGTTATTAAAAAAATAATAGAGTATAATATTCGGCTCTTTCATAAACAAAAAGTCTCTGTGTCAAAATTTATTACAATGTCCATTTAATTTAAACGGTCAATCTCATTTATTTCAAATTATTATGTTTATATAATAGTTATATAATCATTTCACTATTATTTATTTTAAATGATAAATACAATGACTATAGATCCTTTTTTCAATAAATTGTCGATTAGTCCATATTATTTTCTATCTCGGTCGGTTTGTATATGTAAACATAGATGGCAGGGCTTGTATGGCAGCAGACGAGACGGCAGCCCACCTGCTCCTCGACTGCCCTGAGGTCGCACAGTACAGGCAGCAGTACCTGTCCAGATACAGCACCCTGAGGGAAGCAGTGGGCCACATCAAGAGTCTGCTGGCCTTCCTCGAAGAGCCGGGGTGGCTCGAATGAGGACACCATTCCCACCCGCACGCAAAATACACGCCAAGACGTGGAGTTGCGGAAACAGCCCGTGCCATCAAGTATCAAGTAAACATAGATGGCGTTGAGCAAATGAAGTCGCGATTTTAAGGGTAAATAAAATTGGGCAAGTGCGAGTCGGACTCGCGCACCATGGGTTCCGTACCATCATCTATAAAAGAAAATCACGTTTGTTGTATGTATACTTAAATACTTTTTAAGTTTCTACCTGTTTATTAAGATCGAGTAACAAATTGCTTAAAAATTACGTTTGTTGTATGGGAGCCCCCTTTATTATTTACTTTTTTTATTTAGCTATTAATTTGAAAGGTAATATACAGCTACATATTCTGTTAAAATTTAAAGCGTCTACCTTTTACAGTTAGTAATTTTGAGCAAAAAATACGGAAAAACACGTTTTCTGTATGGGACCTCCCCTTAATATTTTATTTTTTTTATTTTTAGTATTTGTTGTTATAGCGGCAACTGAAATACGTAATTTGTGAAAATTTCAGCTTTTTAGCTATCACGGCTTATGAGATACAGCCTGGTGACAGACAGATAGACAGACAGACGGACAGACAGACAGACAGACAGCGGAGGCTTAGTAATAGGGTCCCGTTTTTTACCTTTTAGGTACGGGACTCTAAAAAGGGTTTATCTCGATTGCCAGCAAAACTACAAGTCCTACGGAAAAACGTCAACGGCAACGTTGTAGGTAATAAAAAGATCTACTACTTTTGTATTTACACTTTATTCAAACAACGTCATAATTTATGTGAAAAATTCGAATAACCAAATTTTTGGTTTTTTATTTTTAAATTTTACAATAGTTTTCTCTTTTACATTCGTGTGAAAACTTGCCTTTTTATGTTCCAAACACACTGTTAATATTTTTTATTGAAAATATGTATTTTTACGCCTCATTTTGACTTAATATCGAAATAAAACCCTAATTTTCAATTGAAAATTCTCACGTCAATATATCAGCTTTTTTTTAAATCCTTCGTCGTTTTGTTAGTTGAAATCTCTACTTTCTGATGGTGGGAATAAAATATACATAACTTAGGTAAACGTTCTCAGATAATGCAATGAAATGAAACAACTTCGAGACCGATTTTTTTAATCATAATGTACGATTTTGAGATATTTATTAAAATTAACACTTTAATTACTCGAAAAACGTAAGATTCCATGCTACATTGAAAAATAAGAACTTCAGATGGATATATACAACTAAAATGAGCAACCACATAAGTTAATATTTGATAAGACATCTGTTTGAAATAGAAATAGTTTTATAATAAGTCAAGTCGATTATATAAATTTAGTAACGTTTAGTTTAGTCTATTGTGAATTTTGACTATGGTCACACTGAACTGTCAACTTCCGCTTGCCTTGAAAAATTAACACGCGGTCTTGGTCTGTCTCGCGAGATTTGTAATTGATATAAATTGATCGCCTTTTTGAAAGCACATAAACCAGCTTCGCGAATTTACATTGTGAATTCTTATAAACTGCCGCCTTTGGTTTGCCCGGCAAAAGTTGATTTGAACATTGACATTTGTAAAACTGTAATTGTGAATCCTGTGAACGTCCCTCGTGCCCTCGTATCAAGACGGAGAGGACATCCAGTTGGAAGGAACAGCTAAGTGGATAATTCATTCATTCTATCGTGGCCACCTTAGTTTTGTTTCTTTTTCCCTAACTTAGTTCCAGGCCTGACATCAGTGAAGATACAGGTAATTGTTTAATTCTTAGAGCCAAGAAACTTGGTCCATATGTTAGACCTTTGCCCTGGGCTAAGACTGGATGAATTAATCGCTTCCAATGATCTCTGTAAAACCTACCCAATTTTAGCCCGGACTCTAGACATAATTTTTGGTGCAGAGCGCTGTTGTATCTTAGCCGCTGTTGATTGTACCTATACTCAGATAGGTATTGTATAAGCTTGCATTTGAGCTATATATTCATTGTTAACGTTGTTGTGGTGTTCCCAGGTTAGTGTTGTTTAAAATACATCATATTTATTTGTATTGGTTGACCTGCATAACTTGAAACACATGTCATACATAACCTCAATCAGTAATTGTTTGACTTGTATTGTTGAAATCTAACTTAAATTTGTTGTTGCATTAATAAGTCAGTTTGTTTGGATACATAACAGCTGTATGTATCAATAAATTTAGTAAATTTAGTTTATTGCATATATTGATATATTAAGTTTGAACCTTACATTGCTAAACCTTGTTATAATATATAGATAATATTGTTAGGTAACACAAACTGGTGCCTACAGTTGTAATATATAACATATTTGGTCTGTTTGTTGCAGTAATTAATTAATTACCTAATTTAAGTTTCAACTTTAATTGTTGTATGTTATAACTTTAATAACCTTTGTCTATGAGTCAATATATTGAAACTATTAACTTTGTTGGGCAGTAAATACCTGCCACTTGCTTGAACCAGCAGTAAACAGGCTAATACTAATTGGTTTCAAAGAATTAAGAAAAATTAAGTTTTGATTGTTAATATTATTTAACGCTTGTCCGGGCTCTTTTGAAATTTGATTATGTCAGCCATCAAGGACTTGCGTGCGGCTGCTGGTGCTATTGCATCAGATTTGCCCTGGTTTGCCTCGGCCAGTGCCTAAGTGAACCGACCTGATCGCCAGCAGGCCTTACTACAAAGGTACGAGCGGATCGATGATCGCCTGGCAAGTGTGGAACAGCAATTCCGCACTTTCAGCACTTGCTGTCTCGAAGTGTCAGTTAATTACTTCACCGCTGACCAGCGAAATAAGGTCAGCGAAGACTATGCCCAGGTCTTAGACCTGTATGATGCTGTCTCCAATAGTGCGAGACAACTAGTTGCCGATAGGGACGGGCAACCCGGCTTGAAGCAGGAGTTTCCTAGTAGAGTAGGCTGCCTACCTTAGACCTCCCCCATTTTGATGGCTGCCTAGGAAGCTACCTGGGCTTCGTTAATTTGTTTGACAGCCTGGTCAATGACAGGGCTGACCTTCGGCTGGCACAAAAATTGGCATATTTGATGTCGGTTCTGGATGGAGAGGCCAAAGGCCTCATCCAGCATCTGCCCGTGTCTGACGAGGCGTACCAGACGGCTCGGGACCTAATTACCCGTAGGTACCATAACAAGCGTGGCCTCGCCGACACGCACATCGAGCAGAATTTGGGTTTGCCGACGCTCACCCGGGTCTCTGGGTTGCGCACCCAACTGTTGAACCCGCTTTTGGTGGCAATCAGGCACTTAAGTGCCTTGACCTGCCCGTGGACCATTGAGACCGTTATCCTACCAACGGTTGCTGTTAGGGTCTGAGGACCCACGGGGACCTCTGTTGTTGTCCGTGCTATATTGGACACAGGTTCACAAGGTTGCATTGTTTCCACTTATTTGGTAGGGCAGATTAAATTAAATATGGGCTCTTTTCAAAATTGTATACGAGGCATAGGTGACGTAGCCTCTAATGTTGAAGGGCAAGTTAAGGTTTTGTTTGGCCCTGTTAAATCTTCACACCCGAGGATTAAAACCTCGGCTATTGTGCTGAAGAATATTTTGGGTATGCACCCACAGAAGCAGCTACCTGCTGCTGTGGTGAATTTGACATCGGGATTGGAACTGGCAGACCCCAAATTTGACACACCGGGACAAATCGACTTGTTGATTTGCTCTGATGTTCTCGGTGGAATTTTGATTGGTGAGAAACGGGTCTTGGTGCCAAATGGTTTGACTGCCATCCCGACCATATTTGGATTTGCTTTGATGGGACCTGTACCTAGGGACCCCCCTCCACCTGAACTTGATAATTTGTTGGCTGTAGGCTCTGCTCTCTCTGATGCGGTTCAGAGGTTTTGGGAAGTAGAGAAACCCCCTCAGGCTGCCCGTTTGAATCCAAAACATGAGGAGTGCGAGCTGTTCTTCCAGAACAACACTGGTCGACTCCGTTCTGGTTGGATTATTACGAGGCTACCCTTTCTGTCTGTTCGGCCTCCGCTTGGTGAGTCACGACCTTTAGCCGAAAAGAGATTGTTGGCTATGGAGCATCGCGTGGGTCGTGATCCGGAGCTCAGACAGAAATATATTGAGTTCATGAGAGAATTTGAACAATTGGAACACATTTCTGTGTCAAATTTGGATTGGCGTTCGGTGGAGCACTACTTTCTCCCGCATCATGCGGTATTGAAGCCATCGACTGGCAAGCTGCGCACAGTATTTGATGGTTCTGCGCAGACTTCTACGGGCGTATCCTTGAACCAGTGCTTGCATTCTGGTCCCAAGTTGGTCAAGGACCTTTGTGACGTCATCACCAGCTTCCGACGACATCAGGTTGTCTTTGTAGCCGATATAAAAATGATGTTCAGGCAGACGATTATCCACCCTGATGACCGTCGCTTCCAGCTGATCCTTTGGAGAGAGAATCCTCGCGATCCCATGGTCGTCTACGAGCTCAATACCAATACGTACGGGTTAAGGTCGAGCTCCCACTTGGCAATACGTTCTCTTTGGGAGCTCGCAGACCGCGAAGGCTTAAGTTTCCCACGAGCCTCCGCCATCTTGAAAGACGATATTTACGTCGATGACATTTATTCAGGCGCCTCCACAGCGGACGAGGCGATCCTCCTGCGGGACGAATTGATAGGTATTTTGGCCTTCGCTGGTTATGAGTTGCGCAAATGGATTCCCAACTCACCAGTGCTTTTGGAAGGCTTGCCCGAGGATCATAAGCAAGATCCACATCTATTTGAGATTGTTGTCAACCCTGCCATGATGGCTGTTCTCGGCGTTCAGTACAGACCAGTCCAAGACATCTTTACGTATAACGTAGACTTGAAATTGCCTTGTTCTTGGACTAAACGTGTCGTATTGTCTACTGTCGCCAGAACCTTTGATCCAAATGGTTGGATTTGTCCTGTTATATTTTGGGCAAAATGCTTCTTGCAGAAGCTTTGGACAGCAGGATTGACCTGCGACGAACCTCTACACGGTACTCTTGTTGAGGAATGGACCTCTTTTGTATCCTCGCTTCCTGCCGTCAACGAGATCTCCTTGCCTCGTCCCATCCTTCCTCCCGGGAAGTACAAGGCCACCCTTCACGGGTTTTGTGATGCCTCGGAACGTGGTCACGTGGCCGTGGTGTACTTGCGCACAGTCAGTGCCTCAGGTCAGGTGAGAGTTTCCCTGATCATGGCGAAGAGCAAGGTTGTACCACTTCAGACATCTCTGACCATCCCGAAATTGGAGCTCTCGGGAGCAGCCCTACTTGTACGCTTATTGAACCACGTGTCTAGTACTTTGGGTAAAAGCATTTGTATTAATGGGACCTACGCCTGGACAGACAGCCAAATTGTTCTTTGTTGGTTGAAGGCTTCTGTCCACACCTTGGAGGTATTTGTCGCTAATCGCGTTTCCCAAATACAGAAATCTGAAGTCAAGCTTATTTGGAGACACGTGCCAGGTGAGCTCAACCCCGCTGATTGTGCCTCGCGCGGATGCTTGACGCCTAGTTTGATAGGTCATTCGCTGTGGTGGTATCCGGAATGGTTGAGTTGACCAGAAATTGATTGGCCTCGAACGCCAGTTTTGAATACTTCTAATTTTCCGGGTCTACGAACACTCACTGTTGAGAAGGTGGAATGCGTCTTCGACCCCGATTTCTTGCTGAAGCGTTACAGCTCCCTTGACAAGTTGTTAGGTGTTACTGCTTGGATAAAGCGTTTTGTTTTTAACACTAGGCACCCACAAGAGAAACGACTGTCACCGTTTCTCTCACCACAGGAACGACAGGAGTCTCTCACCTTTTGGTTTCGTTCTGTGCAATTGGCGCATTTTGAGAAGGAGATTGCTATCCTTAAGTCAGGGAGATCGAAATTATCGGGAGCTGTATCTAAATTGAACCCCTTTTTGGACGATACGGGTCCCTTGCGCGTTGGAGGGCGTCTCAAGAACGCCAACCTCCCTTACCCCTCTGTCACCCCCTGTTGTTACCTAAGGACGGTCATTTGGTACGCTTGTTGGTAACTGACCGTCACCTTAAAAATTCGCATGCTGGTTGTAATGCGCTCTTGGCCATTTTGCAACGCGAGTTTTGGATTTTGTCTGCCCGAAGAATTATTCGGAGTGTAGTCTTTCGCTGCATCCCTTGCTATAAGCTCAAGGCTTCTACCATGCAGCCGTTGATGGAAGACTTACCGGCAGATCGCGTAACTGAAAGCAGGACGTTTGACGGTGTTGGCACGGATTTCGCAGGTCCCTTTTTGGTGAAAACGTCGACACTTCGAAACAGCAAGACTATCAAGGCCTACTTGTGTGTTTTTGTTTGTCTTTCCACAAAGGCCGTACACTTAGAACTGGTCTCCTCGCTTACGACCGAGGCGTTTGTAGCCACATTTGACAGATTTGTATCCCGCAGAGGGCTGCCTTCCTTGATCCGTTCTGACTGCGGCACTAACTTCAAGGGCACGTATAATTATTTGAATGATTTTGTTAATTTTCTTGAAACCAACAAGGCTGATATAGGCTTGCCCGACGTGGGATAAATTGGTTGTTTTCCCCACCAAATTGTCCACACTGGGGTGGTATATTTGAGGCCGCTATAAAATCGGCCAAAACACACTTGCGCAGGACAATCGGTGAAACTGTCCTTACATTTGAGGAACTCGCAACTGTGTTCTGTAAGATTGAGGCCGTTTTGAACTCTAGGCCATTGTATCCAATCTCCTCAGATCGGAATGATTTTGAGGCCCTTACGCCGGGCCAACTTTTGATTGGTCGCCCACTTGTCGCCTTGCCTGAGTACCCCTATATTGATACGAGACCTGGTCGTCTCTCGCGTTTTGAATTGGTACGCCAGATTACTCAGAGCTTTTGGAAACGCTGGATTTTGGAATATTTGCACATACTCCAGCAACGCGTTAAGTGGACCGACAAGACTGATCCACCCGAGATTGGTGACCTCGTTTTGATCAAGGAGGCTATCCTTCCGCCACTCAGATGGCGCAGGGGGCGCATCCTTCGTTTGGTAACTGGGACTGATGGAGTTCCCCGATTTGCTGAGGTCTTGGTGGACCGTTCGATTCTGAGGAGAGCGGTTGCAAAATTGTCACGTCTACCAACCGATTAGCGGACCGGTGGGCCGGTCCGGGGCGGGTGGATGTTTGAAATAGAAATAGTTTTATAATAAGTCAAGTCGATTATATCGATTTAGTAACGTTTGGTTTAGTCTATTGTGAATTTTGACTATGGTCACACTGAACTGTCAACTTCCGCTTGCCTTGAAAAATTAACACGCGGTCTTGGTGTGTCTCGCGAGATTTGTAATTGATATAAATTGATCGCCTTTTTGAAAGCACATAAACCAGCTTCGCGAATTTACATTGTGAATTCTTATAAACTGCCGCCTTTGGTTTGCCCGGCAAAAGTTGATTTGAACATTGACATTTGTAAAACTGTAATTGTGAATCCTGTGAACGTGCCTCGTGCCCTCGTATCAAGACGGAGAGGACATCCAGTTGGAAGGAACAGCTAAGTGGATAATTAATTCATTCTATCGTGGCCACCTTAGTTTTGTTTCTTTTTCCCTAACTTAGTTCCAGGCCTGACATCAGTGAAGGAACAGGTAATTGTTTAATTCTTAGAGCCAAGAAACTTGGTCCATATGTTAGATTTTGCCCTGGGCTAAGACTGGATGAATTAATCGCTTCCACTGATCTCTGTAAAACCTACCCAATTTTAGCCCGAACTCTAGACAACACCTACAATATTTTGAGAAAGTTATAGAATCTTCTTTAAATTATAGCGTAGACTCCTATTTATTGCTTTTTTAAGATATTGTATATACCTGAGTGACCCATAGACAATTTGAGCCCATCAATAGTTATTTTATAGAGAAGTGGGGAGGGGCTAGGTGGCTCCCAGCCCTGACATGTATTTTTATGAATAATGTTGTTCACTGTTCTGTATTTCGAATACTGACTAACTGTTTTTACAGCTGATACGAAATAACAGGCAGTAAGGTCTAGATCCACCTAGCCCTTCCCATTTTCTCTATAAAATAACTTATAATCGGCTAACATTTTCTGTGGGTCACTCAGGTATATACATTATCTTAAAATAGCAATAAATAGAAGTCTACCGTAGTTGACGCAGCTAAACGTGCGAGTACCTTTGGTAACGAGGCAGCTTTGTGTAGTCCACAAATTGTTGTGTCAAAAGACTGATTGTTCTTTATGTCCGTTGATGGCATTCTGGGATGGTTCTGCGCAACAGAACTGTCACTGTCCCGCTGACACAACCTCCCCCAAACACAAAATTCACCGGCGGCAAAGGCATATCTGTTGTCGGCGTATATTATTTGTAGTTGTTGGCGAATAAGCGCTATTCCTGGTTAGTAGCAACGGGGCGCCATTCCCAGGTACATCTGTTGTTGGTGACTGAGCGCTATTCCCGACAACTTCTATTGTAGCTGACGACTGCGCACCTTCACTAGCACTGTTTATATAATGTGCCACAACACGAGGTCCTTCATATCCATACAATTATGATGTTAAAAATAAGAACACTGCATATACACACAACTACGTGCCATCAAGTATCAAGTTAACATAGATGGCGTTGAGCAAATGACGTCATTTTCTGAATGGCAGTGTTAAGATTCTCCGGGATTGATGAGGTTCTCGGATAATTTGCTTTCGTCAGCGTTGGATTACTTGGATTGTGTTTTTGACGTTACTTATGAGTTTTTGAAGTTTATGATTGTTAAAAGGTATCGTATTTCTTTGATTTCTTTCGGTCGTTCGTGTTTTGTTCTTATACAGTACAAGTGTCTCATTTTTTCCCAAGTTCCCAACGTCCCACTTCTCACGTCACGTACGTGGGAATCTTTGGGCGGGAGACTGAGGCCTGAATTCAGATACCTCTTGAATTACTCAACGAGGCTATCTTACTTTCGGCAGGGCTGGATATTCGTAGTCCTGTGTGTATTTTCTAAATAAATCGCAAGGACAGACACTTGAAACAGCTGGAATCGACATCCGAACATGTTGTTTTTCACATGATCAGTTATATGTGGCATGTTCACGAATGAGAGGTAAAAATAATTTAAATGTTCTATGTGAAAGTGGTAAAACAGTTAATGTTGTGTACACAGAAATTCTCTAAAGATATATATTAGGTATATAATACACATATAAAAGTTATGAATATACTCTTGGCATAAATGTCATCCTTATTAAATTCCAACATTTACGCGAACGATGTCGCGGGCACAGCTAGTGTATAATAAATGTATGACGTAAGGCCTTCATCTCAACCCTATACTAAAACATCTTCGCACAAAATTGATAGAATCTCTAAAGAAGAATTTATTTCTATATCGTTAGTTATTAGTTTGGTTATAATAGTTTGTCCAGGTTGCGTTTCATTATATGAAATACTCTTGTCGAATTTCTTCGTCGCTCATAGTCCTCCATTGGGCACCGTACTCAACTTTGAGTGTCGGAGCAAAACATAGCAGCACAATTTTTGATTTCATTTTTAAATTCTAAATTATGTATTATATAAATATTATGAAAAGAATTGGATGGCTCAGCTCGAACCACTATATACCAGAGATATTTTTTTAATTTTCGTGTTTATTATTCTTGATATTTAATTCTTCTTCAAACGAAAATCTGTTATTGATGACACAATCACAAATCAATATAAATAGTCGTCGTCGTCGTCCTTTATTTGAGGTTAAATGTAGGTAATTTTCTGTTGACACACTACCCCGATCGAATTTGTATTGTTTACTTTCTATACACGAGTGTCAGTCTATACCTACCAAACTGTATCCGAACCCAAAATACAAATAGCTAATGGTGAAACGACCACTCGTGCTGTCTTATGCCACCAGTCCTAAAAAGTTAATGCACTGCTAATTTTTGCCAAGACATTCACAAAGTTTAGTCATTTATATTTACAGTTAGATTTATTTAGAGTACGTACGTAGGTACTCATAGTAACTACTCTTGAAAACTAGGAGAGAGTAGAGAGATAAAATTCATAAAATTATTACCTGTTAATTTTACTTCATGCGACTTTTCAAACATTCAATGAACAAAAATAAAGAACTCGCAGACTGGAAACAAAGCGGACCCTTAGACAAATGATTGGTATCGCTTCGCTACCATCCACGCAGATATTACAAAGTTTGCACAAACTTTAGACTTGCCTGTGGTTAATAATCCTATCTCGGACAATCCACACATGGTTATTTATTTTCGAGCTAAACAGAGCACTAGGGCAACAAGACAACTGTTAAACACAATTATATTTTCTTAAATACATAAACATTACAGGCTAATCACACCGAGACACATAATAAAAATAATCGTGCTCATCACACAAAGTCTGAAACACTAGACCAACAGGCCCATCAGAATAGATAGTTTTATAGCTAATTTTATAATAATGGCAAGTAAGTATTCATTATCATCAGAGAGAGACCTAGAGACGTCCACTGCTGGACATAGACCTTCCCAAAGGTTCTCCACACAGACAGATTTTAAGGCGCTCGCATCCAACCGCTTCCCGCGATCTTAACTAGATCGTCCGTTCACATTGCAAGTAAGGATAACTTTTTAAATATTCACAATTTACGGACGGTAGGTCTAATAGTTGTTAAAATAATCAGCTATAATAAACGGTCAAAGAAGCAGCCAAAAGTTTCCTTTTGAACATTTTGTTAGCGCACCTAAAAAGTTTTACAAAGTCAGTTGAAATAATATCTGAGAAATTTGGGAATACTAGACATTTTTGGTTGCTATAAGACAATTCGATGAAAAGATAGAGATAATGAATATTCCAGTTATTATATGATTTATAATGAAAATCTCTATCCTACTCTATGTCTATGTCTTGAAAGAGACGGATAAAAGTCAAAGATTTAGGTGGAGATTTGTAACGTCCACAGTTTATGTATATATTGCCAAAACATCAAATAATATGAACCGATCAAGTGCGAGTCGCATTCGAATATGAAGGGTTTTGATTCTGTTAAATAGGGATTTAACTCCTTCGTAAAGAATAAAGCTTAAAATATAGAAAATGGAATCAGTTTTGAAGTAAGTTTAAAACAGACAATAAGATGCTTCAGGCAAAAAAAAAAACTGGAAGTGTTTAAGGCACTTAACTGGTTTCTGAAAGTTCTTGCAAATTTTACTGTCTTATACTTTGTTCTACCTTGTCCCCGTGATCTCACCTGCCTTATATTTTGAATATATCTATATCGGCGCGACGTGATGGTACCAACAACATCGCATCGTGACACCTGATCTTAAAACATAGATACACCAAGATAATGAAAAACTTGTTAAATGTAGTTTTATAACGAAGACATATATTTTTAGCTTCACTTTGGGTCTGGTTTATGAGCTTACAAATCAGTGTGAAAATTCACTTGAAAGTTAGCCAATAAATTTTTATTTCACTTTTACACGCAATTTTTTAGATAGTTATATATCAATTGTAACAGAAGGACTGTGTAGGCAATACTAAAAACGCGCTACAATGTTGCCACAGCAAAAATAAAATAACATTTAATGGGTAACATACAAGTGCTGCGATTTAAACTATTCATGTGTTATAAGCAATCGCATAGCCGAAATCTATTATTTGTTGTTTTGTATGATAATAGACTCGTACGTATAAGTACAAGTGTTAATTTAAAGGAATTGCATATACCAGTATTGAACACAGAAGTCGCAATCAATTAATGTGAAAACAATCTTCGCGGTATCAAAAACCGAGTGACTATATTTTCACTGTTTGACATAATCGATGTAAACCAACTACAGGAGCACAAAAGGGCATCAAATTAATTGAATATTCGTGATGGCCACCGCGTTAATCCAGTGTATGGCCAGTTCAATAGATCAGTTATCACTGCAAAAGGTGTATTGGGTGAAACCGGCTTTGGCGATTAGATCTCCTCGTCCCAGTCCCCGAAAATTCGTGTAATAGGAGGTGCCTTGTGATTGGCCAGTTTCGAATACGCGCCGCCGACCAATTGGATCCAGTTAGCCTTTAGGTCATGTTACCAAAGGATAAAAGGAAAAATAGAGGCCGCTTCAAATTGGATGAGATTCAACTATCGACGCTTATTATGAACGTTACGACTTAAGCTGTTGTTGTTTTAAATTATAGAACAACCTTATGCCAGAGCGTTAATTAAGTAAAGCGGGTTGTTTGGACAGGATACAGCTTTGAAGGCTGCGATGAATTTTGTACTGATTCAGAGCGTCTTTTACCAGATACCCCGTACTTAAGGAGTATTTTAAGCTGTTTATTTAACAGGGAATGGTGTTCTATTTTAGGATATCGATAAAGACACCCGCTAGGGTAAATACCACTTGTGCCCAAGTTGTCAAAAAGTGGAACTTAATGTCTCTGTCGTTTGCACCCGATGTGGAAAGCTTTACGTAAGGATATTTGCTCGTGTTTCTTTTTTGTACATGGAACGAATAATGCATATTAAAGAGTCGTTATTAAAAGAAAAGCGTCGGATAAACATGAAATACAAGCAACAAATAATATTAATGTTTATCTCAAGGGAGTTTGCTGTGATTTTATGACATCTAATGTAAATGAAATTCTGTTTATTGGAATAGCCTATGTATGTTTGTTAATATAATTCTCTTTATGTAAACGTTTCTGTATAAATCCCTTTTGCATGAATATAAAAAAGTTGTGGATTACAGTGATAAGGTTTTCACTTGCCAGTTGAACACAGCATTATTATTGAGAATGTGTGCGAATTTGTTTGTTTGTTACACTTTCCCACCATGGTTTCTCCATCGAGCGATATGTTTGCATCAAGTTGTCAGTAGTACGAAACATATATAGAAGTATTTTTTATTAAATATATGAAGTATATTTAATAAAAAAAGACTTCTTTATCCACAGGCAAGACATTTTTAATATAATAGTTATATGTTACATTATGTGCTTATACACATAATATGTATGTATATTCATATAGTAGTATTGATTTTGTTACTACAAATATCGATAAAATCAGTAGAAGTACAACTAATACATGCCATATTTGTTTACATTTCAGAAATATGCGTCTGTATATCTACATAACAAACAAAAAAATCTGTCTATATGTAAAAATCAACTCAACTTCAGATGTCTACCCCAACGATTTACATCAAAAGTAAACACGACGAAACTGTTTAACGGTACAAACTTACGAACCAAAACATACGAAGTAGATTCACAGCCGGTTATTCATTCATAATACCTTCCTGGTTGTAGAGGCTTTGTCATGTGTTATTTATTATATTTAGTATGTTACGAATAAAATGCCTAGTGAGCCCATTTTAAGTGAATTATATGTTGCGATATTACCGTCTCTTGTATTTTTGTAACCGTAAGCCGCACGGTGTGTAATGAATTTGAAGAGGTGTGAGAAAAAAGTACGGAATTGAAAATCACCGGGAAATTGCTTTTTTAATTTTGTTTCTTTTTTTCACTTACATGCTTGTGTGCGATAGCCGAGTGGATATACCAACAGACTGCCATGCAGAGGGTATCGGGTTCGAATCCACGGCGCGCACCAATGACTTTTCGGAGTTATGTGCGTATTGAATTGTTAATTATCGCTTGTCCCGTGCCTCGGAGAGCACGTTAAGCCGTCGGTCCCGGTTGTCATGAAGATCTCTGACAGTCGTTACAGGGCGTCAGTACCTTCTGAATAAACTGACACTAGTCTAAACCATGGTATATCGCTATCCCTTCGAGTTGCGGAGGTCAGACAGGCAGTCGCTCCGTGGCAAAGCTAATATTCAGCCAAATCCGGTTAGACTAGAAAGCGGACCCCAGATTGAAACTGGGATAACGCTAAGAGAAAGAAGAAGCTTGTGTGTGTTTGTGAGACAATTGTATTTTAATACTATGACAAAACAACATTTACACGTTGCGTTAGAGCCGCGTAAAATTTTATTTTCGGTAATACAAAACAAAATTGTCTGTGAAACATGTGTCTTTTTGAATTTTACATTATTATCCGTCGTGATTTTAAAAGATCTTACACAGTTTCACATTAAATGAAAATAGAAGTGGTCATGTCAGTATTAATTTATACAAAACAACGACTGTAATCAACTAATCACATTACATTTAGTAGCAGGTTTCTCTGTCGTTGAATTTTTAATACTTTAAGTGTATCTTCATCCCTAATTAGCAAGTTAGACATATACTCGACAAACAACAATTTTGTCCACTAACTACACAATAGCTTTACATCAATATTAACCTCTGGTTCTACATAGCTATGGGTTGCGACGCGAATTTTGAGCGCTGAGCTAAAATGTACCTTGAAAAGGAACGGTTATTAGCGAGTAAAGGTAAGACGTACAGGAATCAACTCATTATTTATGCTATTTTGACAAACTAATTAGTGATTGCGTGTTTAGTTTTCTCTCTGCAAGGCTTTCGCTTTTTGTCTGTGTAGCACTCACAATAGCTTTACATGAGTATTAACCTCTACTTCCACAAAGCTATTGGTTGCGGCACGAATGTCGGGTGTTGAGCTGGAATGCAACTTGAAAATGAACGATTATTAGCGAGTAAAGTTACAAGAATCAACCCATTATTTATGTAAGACAAACGCTGTAATTAATTATTGTGTATTTGAACTCTGAGTGTATTGCTCTGCAAGGCCCTCGCTTTTTTTCTCAGTAGCACTCGAGATCTGTGCCGCGATCTTTACGTACTTGTATTTACATCTCAACCTAAGCGCACTCGCTAAGAATGCTCAACTGTACAAAGTGTGATTATACGGCGATTCATTACAAGAGTTTTTCCAACATCACTTCGGTCAGCTCTCATCGATGTAATCGGTTAAGTCGTACGGTTTATCGACTCCATCTTTAGTTTCGATAACGCTGCTTCAAGTGGCGACTCTCACAGATTAGCGCCATTATCTTACTCGTGGAGTTGCCTTATGGCTACTTAGATTACATCAACGTATTTACATCGCACACAAACTGGTATAATAATAAGATTTTGTTCATCATTTTATTATAAAACAACACAAACCCTATTTTATTCCCGTTTAAAGTTTCTACGTTGAAATTTAATCTTTCTTACTTAATAACACCGTCTTTGACCGACGAGAGGTGAGAAGAATTTGAAGAACCATCAACGTGAGACTCTTTTAAGTAGACTTAAACATTGTGCTGTCAGAAGTAGATTAAATATGTGGCGTTTTCCTTTTAATATTGCCTTACACTCCCTTTATTTTATGAATACTGAAGAGTATGTAGTATGTAGTATCTGTTTAAATGAACACACCCAACATTACAATTACAGTTCCATATTTAGGGTTCGTGAGGATATCATCGCAACGCAAAGGCGTAATTTAACGGCATAACAATATGTTTTCCAATTTATAACACAAACACACGGCTCTAGGAGCTCAGTTTTATTGAGTTTTGATTTGAAAACGAACAAAAGATGACCTATACATAATAAAAGCAAAACTGGAACATTGGGTATGGTTAGGTAATGAAGCTAAATTAAACATTTCGGCTGAGGCCTTTATTACTCGCGTAGGTTAGTGTCGGTAACTGCTATAAGGCAATAAAAATGACAATATAATGTTTTTGCAAAAACGTTTACAATACTTCGTCGGTCGTTCTCGTACCGCTCGGAACCCTGAGTTTTGTAATAAATTTGACTGAGTATTTATGGTACACGAAACAAATTATAAAACTAACTTTTATTACAATGGAGCACTATTGAAGTATGTTTCAGGTGGGTCGTATTTGAACAATGATGCTTGATTTAGTACTGAATTTCAGGTACCACTATTATTCACTAGTTTATCTAGTGATACATTGATTTTTCAGGTTGTTATGTGAACATTGTTTCGTGTCTATATTTATTATAGTTTACACAAAATTAATAATCTCCTTGTAGCGATAGAACTGGAATGTTGATTGTGTATTAAGTATCTTACTAATAAATTTACTAGTGCATATTGCCTATAATATAATAGGATTTTGGATAGTAAAGGTAGAATAATATAATTTAATTGATATTATTTGCTTTTAATATCCTCTTACAAATATCCTACACCTGTTTTTCACACCTTTTTTGTACTCTCATAACAATGGGATTTATCTTCGGATCAGAGCAACTTAATAGATTTTTAATTTCAAATGTTCAGTAGCAGAATGAGCTACGTCAATGTGTAAAATAGAGTTTGGCCATTGGTTTACTGCCTATTTATACATCTGTCAGTTTCCTTAGGAGAATAAGTACATAAATTGTAAGATGAAATGAAAAAATGCTTTTGCTAGAGGTAAAGCTCAACAGAATCGGACATTAAAAGTTTGATTTTGATTTTATTTGATTTTAGAAGACGACTCCCGCATTAGGACTAAATTCTGTGTCGCGGGGGACTTTACAAACATACAACTAACGAGGACAATGAACACCCAGACTCGAAACAACAATTTATGGATCACACAAAGTGTTGTCTCGTGTGGGAATCGAACCCACAACACACGGCGCAGTCTCAAGCGGCGAGGCGGCCGCTTAAACCACTCCGCCAACCGTGCAGTCGAAAGCCTTGAACCGAAACAACCGGAAACCGTGAAGTATACAGTAAATTGACATTTAATTTATAGGTTTTTTGATCTCAGTTGTTGTACACAGACTATTACACAAACCTACTAAAAAGTGCTTTGAGTGTTTTAGTTTATTTCACAGTTCTTCGAACATTAAAATCATAACAGTACACTTTGGTATAGCAAGTTAATGTAGGTATCAAACACAGAGGCGGCGCGAGAGTTAATAATACCATGGCCGATAGTAAACTTGTACTTTAAACAGAAAAAATATGAGGCAATAAACAAGTAAACATACATAAACACCTAAGGGTATAACGTCAATGTTTCGCGTATTACCCGTGTAAGTGGGTACATAAAAAAGCTTTTAGACCGATATTCCAATCAGCGGAACGACTAAGTAACGCCGTGTCTCTTTTATATTTTTTCGCTCTATGTTTTTCTTACAGCTAATGGTGCCGATCGTAAATGGGATAAGAATTTTATTTTCTTTTTGATGTGCCCTATTTAAGGGAAGCACCCAGTTAAATTTTTATGTAATCGCCTCTTTACGGATGAACACTCACAGTAAACACACGTGAAATTGTTAAAAGCACGATTTAAGGCTCCTAAGATTACCGAGGATTATTGCTATTGAATCTCGTTCCTCATATACTCTTTACCGGCAATTCACGTATTACCGACAAACCGACGATTTGAAGGAGTGAAAACTATTTCAGCCGAACTTTTTCAACGGTGATGCCGTGATTTTTTGCGGAATTGCTACCTACGTGCGCGGTAAATTTTCAATGTCATAAATATAACGAAATCCCTCGGAAATCCATTGCTCTTGTTTTATAATGTCTTTTGTTAGCATAAGTCTTCACAGGCCAGCGGGATCCCATTTCTTATTCTACTTTTCAATAAACCGAATCTCTAGTTTCATGTCGGTTCTTAACCGGATCAAACCCAAAAATAAAGGCCTTCCAATATCTATGGTTGACCGAACCTATTAAATTAGCGGTAAGTAAAAGATTATGTAACGTGAAAGTGTCAACAGCTAAAAGAAACATAATGTTTGGAAATTGTGAAATCTTGCTGCCTTTATAAACAAGTTTGTGAAGATGGATGGATGGTTGGATGGCTGTTGCGATCCTTTTACGCCTAAACTACTAAACGGGTTTTGATGAAACAAAATTATGATCAAAGGTATGTATATTATAAATCAGAATACCATATACTTTTGTCGCGGTAACGAACATTCACGCGTGCGCAGCCACTGCATGAAGCTATTATAACTATTAAAATCATTCTTTGACATTTCGAGCGATGCAATTCGGCCGTATCTGAGTAAAACGATACAACAAAAAATAAACGTTTTTCACGTTACGAAGTGAAAATGGTACTACATTCAAATCATTTATATTTTATTGTAAGTCCAAGTCTCACGCTAAAACACTAAAACAAGACATTAAGTGCTTACCTTGCCACGCAAATAAGCTTTGACTAAAAATAATACCTGAACTATGTTGACATGGTAACTTCCGGCTCACAAACTACTAACTGATATACAACCCTATCCCTGATAGGTAACTCTAGTAGTTCAGATTAATCCCTGCCGCCTCTTTCTGCCATCGTTCTACGCAACCGCATTTCCATCCCCATCATTTAGATGGTTGGCAATCCACAAAGGTGCGTTTCTGTAGAAACTTTCTGCCTCGCACATCTAAACTTTGGAATGATCTGTCACCTGCGGTTTTTCCGAACCAATACGACCATCAAACCTTCAAGAAAAGAGCGTATTCCTGTTTTAAAGGCCGGCAACGCACTTGTGACTCCTTTGGTGTTGCGGGTGTCCACGGGCGGCGGTAATCGCTTAACAACAGGCGATACGTCTGCTCGTTTGCTAAGGGGTCATAGTTTTTCCACAAAAAAAAACAAAAAACTTTACTCAGAAGGACGGCTACCGAGAAAAACATATACCTCTTGAAGCAAACGTTCTATGATACTTCTACTTTACATACGAAACGCCTATACTCAAATCATAGATTGATTAAAACAAGTGGTTGCTTATCATGAGTACTTTTACCACATAGAGAGTTATCTAGACACTCATGCGACACCATGAAAGTCGTTGGTCGCTCACGATAGCAAGACCATGGAACGCGGAATCTGCTAAGGAGTGTGCTATTGTTAGTTTTAATATGACACTAAACAAACAAATACACATGTATCTACGTTTAGTATTTGCCTCAATATATTTAGAACTAGCCGTTTCCCGCAGTTTTACCCGCGTCCTGAGGAAACTACTTCGCGTACCCGAAAAACACAAATATCTTACGGACTCCTATTTTTTCTAAAATAAAATATAGCCTATGTTACTCGCAGATAATGTAGCTTTCTAATGGTGAAAGAATTTTTAAAATCGGTCCAGTAGTTTTTGAGTTTATCCATTACAAACAAACAAACAAAAATACAAATTTTTCCTCTTTATAATATTATAGTGTAGATAAATTAGAAGTTCACAGACTATTCTTATCAAAAATTTTACACTTTAACTTTCGTCCGAAGTCCCCTTGAATCAAATTTAATTGTACAAGCTTCTCGCATTCATTTATTTTGTATTTCATCTTTCTACAGCCTACAGTTTCTTTCTTTCGATAGAAGTGAACATAAATTACGAAATGATGAAAGGTTTGAATTGTTTAGGGAAGAAATGTTAAAATATTAGTCAAGTATCGATCGTGACAACTCACATACTCACTTTTGTATATACAGAACACAAAAGTCAATATTGTAATGGTTAACCGGTTTTCAAACAAAATTAATCGCAGTAATACATATATTATATTAAACTTGTCGACAAGGAGCTAGCGGCTTCTACAATGATAAGTGCCAGCCCTAACTAAGAGTATAAAAAAGTCAAGTGGAATTATCTTAAGTTCTTTATTCTTCTATTATCACTTAAAGTAAATAAATTGGGCTTAGGCATAAAACCTAATTCGTCTTGAACTACGTGATATCAGAAATATGAATTGCTCTTCAAATTAGTAAAATAAAGTTTTTTCTAAATAGGTTTGCACTTAAACTAAAATCGTGCAACTCAACTCTGAAAATAGATTAGTGAGCTATTTGGCTGCCATAAACATTTATTCCAAAACTGTGGTTAAGCTCGTAAAACTCTCTTTCTAACGAAAGTAACAGACTGTGATGGTTCAACACCCACAAAGAATATTTGATTAAAAGTTTAAATTAGTACTAGGCTTTGCTCGCGGTTTCACCTCATGTTCATGTCGAAATTGGTTTATGTTATCCCTGAGGAGTTCTACATTTGTTGGATTCAAAAATATTTACCGAATGGGTTGAGTTTGGAACCTTGGCTCTTGTATGCATTTGGCTTGGTTACGGTTTTAATCAGATACGGCGAGTTTATCACGCCGTATTTGAAACGTGTAGTTTGTTCTCGACTTGTTTGTCCAGTGAATAGAATTTGACGTCTACCTGTGATGTCATTTGTCAATCTTGATATATATTTAATCTATACATATCTATACTAATATAATAAAGACGAAGAGTTTGTTTGTTTGTTTGTTTGTTTGTATGTTTGTTTGTTTGACGCGCTAATCTCAGGAACTACGACTCGGATCTGAAAAATTCTTTTTGTATACGATAGCCCAGTTATTCCGGAAGGCTATAGGCTATATAACATAACGCTTCGACCCTTTGGTGCCGAGCAAAAGGCTAAAGAGGCTAAAACATAATGTCGGCTAATCTCAGGAACTAGCAGTCGGATTTTAAAAATTGTTATTGCCTATGATAGCCCAATTATTCCGAAAGGCTATAGGCTATATAAAATTACGCCACAACTTTTAGGGGCCAGACAAAAATAATAAAATGGTCAAACGAGAAGGGGGAGGGTTAGGTCAAAGGCAAAAAAAGGCTAAACGAATAGGATATAATATATATGGGTATCGTTTTCGAAATTTTCGGGACGCTGATTAATAATATGAAATTTATTTAGTGATCCAAGATGGCGGACGGGAAATCAAAGATGGCGGATGAGAAAGTTTTAAATATCAATATGGATATCGCTTTCGATATTTTAAGGGGTGGAGATTCGAAATACAACATCTATTTCGTGATCAAAGATGGCGGATGGGCAATCAAAAATGGCGGATGGGAAAAATTTAAAAAATCAATATTGGTATCGTCTCCGATGTTTAAAGGGATGGGGAATCCAAATACAACATCTATTTCGTGATTCAAGATGACGGATGGGAAATCAAAAATGGCGGATGGGAAAAATTTAAAAAATCAATATGGGTATCGTCTCTGATGATTTAAGGGATGGTGAATCCAAATACAACATCTATTTCGTGATTCAAGATGGCGGATGGGAAATCAAAAATGGCGGATGGGAAAAATTTAAAAAATCAATATGGATATCGTCTCTGATGATTTAAGGGATGGTGAATCCAAATACAACATCTATTTCGTGATCAAAGATGGCAGATAGGAAATCAAAGATGGCGGACGGGATTTTTTTTTAAGTCAATATGGGTATCGTCGCCGATATTTAAAGGCATGTGGAATCCAAATCCGACATCTATTTCGTGATCAAAAATGGCGGATGAGTTATCAAAGATGGCGGATGAGAAAGTTTTAAAAAGTCAATATGGTTATCGTCTCCGATGTTTTAAGGGATGGCGAAACTCATTACAACATCTATTTCGTGATCAAAGATGGCGGATAGGAAATCAAAGATGGCGGACGGGATTTTTTTAAAGTCGATATGGATATCGTCGCCGATATTTAAAGGCATGGGGAATCCAAATCCGACATCTATTTCATGATCAAAGATGGCGGATGAGATATCAAAGATGGCGGATGAGAAAGTTTTAAAAAGTCAAAATGGGTATCGTCTCCGATGTTTGAAGCGATGGGGAATCCGAAATACAACATCTATTTCGTGATTCAAGATGGCGGATAGGAAATCAAATATGGCGGATGGCAAAAATAAAAAAAATCAATATGGGTATCGTCTCTGATGATTTAAGGGATGGTGAATCCAAATACAACATCTATTTCGTGATCAAAGATGGCTGATAGGAAATCAAAGATGGCGGACGGGATTTTTTTTAAGTCGATATGGGTATCGTCTCCGATATTTTAAGGAATGGGAAATTCAAAAACACCATCTATTTCGTGATCAAAGATGGTGGATGGGATTTTTTTTTTAAATCAATATGGGTATCGTCTCCGATGTCTGAAGGGATGGGGAATCCAAATACAACATCTATTTCGTGATTCAAGATGGCGGATGGGAAATCAAAGATGGCGGATGGGAAAAATTAAAAAATCAATATGGGTTTCGTCTCTGATGATTTAAGGGATGGTGAATCCGAATACAACATCTATTTCGTGATCAAAGATGGCTGATAGGAAATCAAAGATGGCGGACGGGATTTTTTTTAAGTCGATATGGGAATCGTCTCCGATATTTTAAGGAATGGGGAATTCAATATTATATAAAAATCTATGTTTGTTTTTGCATCACTTATAGACCCTGGAATGATAAGAGATTAAGCGCTAAGTCAATGGTAACTTTGGAAAAGGAGCTTGGAAAAAAAGGGAATTAAATAAAAACTCTTAAAAAGGCGATACGGAGTTCGCTGGGTCAGCTATTTCAAAAATAAAGTCCTTGCTGCATTCTCTCTGTTTGTCTGAACGCTATAATATGTAAACTCAAATGCTACTGAATGGATTTTTGTACTGTTTTCACAAATAGTGTGATTTCTGAGGAGGATTTATGTTCATAATACACAAAGGCGGCGCCGCGGGAGAATTGTATTGTAAAATTAGCATTCGTAGGGCGTCGCGAAAAATATTTTTTTTATACTATATATGTATATCTTACTTTACTCTAGAAAGAATTCATAAGTGAAACTGAAATAAATATATTGGGTAAAACTGCTGTGCGGTTTCAATATTTTTTCTATATTCTACGGATTAGAGTGTTCGCTAGAAAGATCGTGAAAATGTTCACGGTAACAATATTCAGCTCTGTTCGTTGTTCGGTTCGACAAAACAAAAAACTTCAGTTAACTCTCTGTTTCTTACGCCAGTATCAGCAACTCAGCAAGTGATGTTAAACGAGAAATACATCTGCTTAAAACCACCAACTCGGAAGGGCACGATGAAATTAATACAAAGGTTATTAAAGCATGCGCTGATGAACTTAGTAATATTTTGGCATATTTAATCAATCAATCTTTTTCACATGGTGTGTTTCCAGACACTCTAAAGATGTCTATTGTCAAGCCATTATTTAAAAAATTGGGCAGGTGCGAGTCGGACTCGCGCACGAAGGGTTCCGTACCATCATCTATAAAAGAAAATCACGTTTGTTGTATGTATACTTAAATACTTTTTAAGTTTCTACCTGTTTATTAAGATCGAGTAACAAATTGCTTAAAAATTACGTTTGTTGTATGGGAGCCCCCCTTTACTATTTACTTTTTTAAATTTAATTATTTATTTTGAAAGGTAATTTACAACTACATATTATGTGAAAATTAAAAGCGTCTACCTGTTACAGTTAGTAATTTTGAGCAAAAAATACGAAAAAAAAAAACCGTTTTTTGTATGGGACCCCCCCTTAATATTTTTATTTTTTTTATTTTTAGTATGTATTGTTATAGCGGCAACCAAAATACATAATTTGTGAAAATTTCAACTTTCTAGCTATCACGGTTTATGAGATACAGCCTGGTGACAGACAGACAGACAGACAGACGGACAGCGGAGGCTTAGTAATAGGGTTCCGATTTTTACCTTTTAGGTACGGAACCCTAAAAACGGCGAATACTCGCTGTTCTGTTACAAGTGAATGCTCAAGTGTATCCCAAGTGTATATATATGCGCCATAATGCGATAATTATTAGTATTAAAATTAAACAGACACAAGAAACCAAAAGTTTTTTTTATTTCATTTGATGTTTGTGATAAAAATCTTTGCCCAATATAAATTTGAAGAATTATTTTGGTTACAACAAAGCTTTGACGCACAGGTTTCAGTTTATAGTCTAACCAGATTTCACACAAAACCATTTTTATAAAGAATGACTACCAACAAACACCAACAAACTTTGTAATATACTTGCAGTAGTCTACCAGGCATTCTTTCTGTTCAAATTTCATCTGAAAATACTTTTGACTTTCTACATAAAATGTCAGTAAAAAGCTCAGTCAAGACAAACATATTATCTAAGTACACATAGGTGTATCAAGAGCGTCGGAGCTGTGTTCATAAGCTGTGTTCATACTCTGGAGGCATACGACCGCAACCTAATATTTATTCGTGAAAAGAGGATCGCAGTGCACCGGAGATCGCTCGGTGGTGCGATACCGCCACCGAATCATACTAGTACCACAGTCAAATTATAATAATAATATATAATAATAAGTTTATTGCTTTAAATAGTACATGTATACAATACCACACTGAATACAATGTCTTTATACTGTGCTAGTACCTGACACCCACACTAATAGCTTCAGAGATACGACAACGCAGTTGCAAATCGAAAACGTGTAATGCTAGCTACCACTTTATGTTTGAATGTTTGTACAGCTGGGTTTTTATTTGAAGTTGTTGGAGTCGACTTTGATACGAGATTGGGAGAGCTCGTTATGAGTTTGTCGTCGCTTTTTTTGTTACTCTTTATTTATAAGTTGCAACCGTAAAATATGGAATATATTTCGTATGTTTCGAAATTATGTAGGAGATAAAAAGACTGCAGAATACAGCCGCAGTAACTATTTGTGAATCATATTATACTTTTGAATATTATCATGAAACACTATGTTTGTGTCTTATATTTTTATTGATTACTAGATGAGCCCGCGTTATTTAAGGCTTCTGCTCCGCTCCCGTGGCTCATAGCATGATGTTATAGCCTATAGCCTTCCTCAATAAATGGGCTATCTAACACTGAAATAATTTTTCAAATCGGTCCAGTAGTTTCTGAGATTAGCGCGTTCAAACAAACAAACAAACTCTTCAGCTTCATATATTACTAGCCGTTTCTACCCGCGTAACTACTTCGCGTACCCGAAAAACCCAAATATCTTACGCACCCCTTTCTCTAAAATAAAATATAGCCCATGTTACTCGCAGATAATGTAGCTTTCTAATGGTGAAAGAATTTTTAAAATCAGTCCAGTAGTTTTTGAGTTTATCCATTACAAACAAACAAAAATACAATTTTTTCCTCTTGATAATATTATATACTAGCTGACCCAGCGAACTCCGTATCGCCTTTTTAAGAGTTTTTATTTAATTCCCTTTTTTCCAAGCCTCTTTTCCAAAGTTACCATTGACTTAGCGTTTAATCTCTTATCATTTCAGAGTCTATAAATGATGAACAAATAAACATAGATTTTTATTTAATATTGAATTCCACATTTCTTAAAACATCGGAGACGATACCCATATCGACTTTAAAAAATATCCCGTCCGCCATCTTTGATTGACTATCCGCCATCTTTGATCGCGAAATAGATGTTGTATTTGGATTCACCATCCCTTAAATCATCAGAGACGATACCCATATTGATTTTTTAAATTTTCCCCATCCGCCATCTTTGATTTCCCATACGCCATCTTGAATCACGAAATAAATGTTGTATTTGGATTCCTCATCCCTTTAAACAACGGAGACGATACCCATATTGATTTTTAAAAAATTCCCATACGCCATCTTTGATCACGTAATAGATGGTGTTTTTGAATTCCACATTCCTTAAAATGTCGGAGACGATACCTATATCGATTTAAAAAAAAATCCCGTCCGCCATCTTTGATATCCTATCCGCCATCTTTGATCACGAAATTGATGTTTTATTTGGATTCACCATCCCTTAAATCATCAGAGACGATAACCATATTGATTTTTAAAAATTTTTCCATCCGCCATCTTTGATTTCCCATCCACCATCTTGCATCACGAAATAGATGTTGTATTTGAATTCCCCATCCCTTTAAACATCGGAGACGATACCCATATTGATTTTTAAAAAAATTCCCATCCGCCATCTTTGATTTTCCATACGCCATCTTGAATCACGAAATAGATGTTGTATTTGGATTCCCCATCCCTTTAAACATCGGAGACGATACCCATATTGATTTAAAAAAAAAATCCCATCCGCCATCTTTGATCACGAAATAGATGGTGTTTTTGCATTCCCCATTCCTTAAAATATCGGAGACGATACCCATATCAACTTTAAAAAAAATCCCATTCGCCATCTTTGATTTCCCATACGCCATCTTGAATCACGAAATAAATGTTGTATTTGGATTCCTCATCCCTTTAAACAACGGAGACGATTCCCATATTGATTTTTAAAAAATTCCCATACGCCATCTTTGATCACGTAATAGATGGTGTTTTTGAATTCCACATTCCTTAAAATATCGGAGACGATACCTATATCGATTTAAAAAAAATCCCGTCCGCCATCTTTGATTTCCTATCCGCCATCTTTGATCACGAAATTGATGTTTTATTTGGATTCACCATCCCTTAAATCATCAGAGACGATAACCATATTGATTTTTAAAAATTTTTCCATCCGCCATCTTTGATTTCCCATCCACCATCTTGCATCACGAAATAGATGTTGTATTTGAATTCCCCATCCCTTTAAACATCGGAGACGATACCCATATTGATTTTAAAAAAAAATCCCATCCGCCATCTTTGATCACGAAATAGATGGTGTTTTTGGATTCACCATCCCTTAAATCATCAGAGACGATACCCATATTGATTTTTTTAATTTTTCCCATCCGCCATCTTTGATTTTCCATACGCCATCTTGAATCACGAAATAGATGTTGTATTTGGATTCCCCATCCCTTTAAACATCGGAGACGATACCCATATTGATTTAAAAAAAAAATCCCATCCGCCATCTTTGATCACGAAATAGATGGTGTTTTTGCATTCCCCATTCCTTAAAATATCGGAGACGATACCCATATCAACTTTAAAAAAAATCCCGTCCGCCATCTTTGATTTCCTATCCGCCATCTTTGATCACGAAATAGATGTTGTATTTGGATTCTCCATCCCTTAAATCATCAGAGACGATACCCATATTGATTTATAAATTTTTCCCATCCGCCATCTTTGATTTCCCATCCACCATCTTGAATCACGAAACAGATGTTGTATTTGGATTCCCCATTCCTTTTAACATCGCAGACGATACCAATATTGTTTTTTTAAATTTTCCTATCCGCCATCTTTGATTTCCCATCCGCCATCTTTGATCACGAAATAGATGTTTTATTTCGATTCCCCACCCCTTATAATATCGAAGGCGATACCCATTTGATTTTTAAAATTTTCTCATCCGCCATCTTTGATTGCCCGTCCGCCATCTTGGATCACTAAATAAATTTCATATTATCAATGAGCGTCCCGAAAATCTCGAAAACGATACCCATATAGATTGTATTTTATTCGTTTAGCCTTTTTTTGCCTTTGACCCAACCCTCCCCCTTCTCGTTTGACCATTTTATTATTTTTGTCTGGCCCCTAAAAGTTGTGGCGTAATTTAATGTAGCCTATAGCCTTTCGGAATAATTGGGCTATCATAGGCAATAACAATTTTTAAAATCCGACTGCTAGTTCCTAAGATTAGCCGACATTATCTTTTAGCCTTTTTAGCCTTTTGCCCGGCCCCAAAGGGTCGAAGCGTTATGTTATATAGCCTATAGCCTTCCGGAATAACTGGGCTATCGTATACAAAAAGAATTTTTCAGATCCGATCGGTAGTTCCTGAGATTAGCGCGTTCAAACAAACAAACAAACAAACAAACTCTTCCGCTTTATTATATTAGTATAGATACGAGTAATATAGTGTAGACTAGAGGATGCCCGCGGTTACACCCGCGTTATTTAAGGCTACTGCTTTGCTCCTGTAGCACATAGCGTAATGTTATATAGTCTATATCCTTCGTCGATAAATGGGCTATCTAACACTGAAAGAATTTTTCAAATCGGACCGGTAGTGCCTGAGATTAGCGCGTTCAACCAAACAAACAAACTCTTCAGCTTTATATATTAGTATAAGATATTACATTTATTTATTGAATACACTCACGCCTTTATCCCCGAAGGGGTAGGTGTAATATTACACCCACATTTCACCATGAATTTTTAAGCCCCACATAATAGGCGGCGAGCCTATTGCCGTTACCGGGCAACATTGAGATTGGCTATAGCAAATGAGGATGATACCTACAACACTTGATACAATAAGGTGGAGTTGAACCTCCTAAACATCTGAAGCTGCTTCGATTTTACGAAATATGTGAAGAGCAGAAAGGCTTAAGTGCCACTAAGCACTCGAGCTGTCTACAGATTGACCGTTTTCAAGACAGTTTTACTTCGCGGATCAGTGACTGCAACTGGCTATGATACGCTACAGGCATCGCAGAGAGCATCTATCCATTTGAAGGTACTTCGATGTGCATTCGACTTCTTAGTGTAAAGCTTAGACTATATAATTATATTAAGTAAATAGACGGAGGAATCCCATCACTCAAAGGTCTGGGACTGGGCTCCAGTGTAGACCCCATTACCCGTCAAAATTTAATAGAACTTCATTTGAAACTTTGATACTTCGTTCAAAGACATTTTGATTTATTCGTATAAAAATGTGACGCATAAACATAGTGACGTTATAACTTTATCGATACTTTTATTTTAGAGACTAGCTTCGGCCCACGTATTCGCCGATGTGGGTGACAGTTATTGCAAAAAAAGGAAGCCTTTGCACTATTGCGATGTAGAAGCTATACTGCAATATTTCTTTGAAAAATAAGTATACTTGAATATAATTATATATCTCAAGAAAAGTGTTTTCATCGATCATCACAAACTTTCGTGTTTATATAAGTTCAAATTAAACCATCTGCTGCTAACAACTAAGTTTAAGCTTGTGTAATTAAATGCAAGACTTCACATGTAGATCGATAGGATTAACTGTACTGAGTACTGTGTAGTCATTGTTTACTTTTTTGCAGTGGCGTCATATTGCCGGACTAATAGGAAGGACTAGTATGCCAATCTTAAAACGATAAATTACCATGATTCTAATCGTGTGAGTCATTATCATGATTAAATAATCGTAGCCATGATAAACCTGTCGTCATGCAAATGACAAGTAGACTGCTGTGAACCCTTAAAATATTTGTTAATACTAAAACTGTACCTAGTCACATGATACCGAAAGTCAATTTTGATCAAAATGGATAATTATCAATATTATGCTTATAAAAACCCCTTAGCAAATTATGCAATACTAGGGGATAGTCGCAGCTATGCTCGCACATATTTTTTAACGTTATTTTGCCTGAAATTTTTGGCCAAAGGTCGAAAGGTCTACTGCGCATTCGTGGATTTAGAAAAGGCTTACGACAAAGTGGTGAGGAATGAAATGTGGTCGGTACTGTCGATGTATGGGGTGAACAGCAGCCTAATTCGAGCTCTGAAATCCCTATATGAGGATTCTAGAGCTTGTGTGAGGATAAACGGAGCATACACTGACTGGTTTACCATCAACACAGGTGTTAGACAGGAATGTGTAGCGTCGCCGTGGCTGTTCAACCTCTTCATGGACAGTTGTATGCAAGACTTGAAAGTGCAATAGTGATTGTGGATTAAGGATGAATGAGTTACTTGTCAAATGCCTCCTTTATGCTGGTGATCAGGTTATACTTGCGTCTTCAGTGGAGGAGTTGCAGGAGATGGTAACAATCATGCATGGTGCGTTACAGAGGAAAGGAATGAAAGTGAATGTAAGTAAAACGAAAGTTATGGTTTTTGAAAAGGAGGAATGCGTTACGGCTTGTAATGTTATGATCGATGGACAGCGAGTGGAGCAAGTGAATGAGTTTGTATATTTAGGTACGCTGTTTACAAGAGATGGTAAGAATGTAGAAGATATTGAAAGAAGAGTTAGTGCAGGTAATAGAGTGAATAGAGTTCTGAAGGCGTTTATGAATAGCCAAAATGTGTCCAAAAAGGCACGTTTGGCTGTGCATAGAGGGGTGTTAGTACCTACTCTTATGTATGGTAGTGATAGTTGGGTATGGTAGAAAAGTCATGAAAGTAGAATAAATGCTGTAGAAATGAGAGCATTGAGAAGTATGTGTGGTGTCTCTCTGACTGACACAGTAAAAAATTGTGTGATAAGAGAGTGTTGTGGGGTAAAAGAAGATGTAGTGACAAGCATCGAGAAAGGTATGCTAAGATGGTTTGGGCACGTGGAGAAGATGGATGACGAAAGACTGACCAAGCAGATATATAAGGCAAGTGTGGAAGGGACAGGACGAAGGGGAAGACCTAGGCGGACGTTCTCTGATCAGATTGGAGACATCCTAAAAACAGGACAGGTGAGAAGTACCCTGAACAGAAGAGCATGCATGAGGAATCTGATGGGAGTGAATGAAGCAAGAGAGATATGTCTGGATCGTTGCAAATGGCGTTCCGTAGTCTCTGCCTACCCCTCCGGGAAACAGGCGTGAGTCTATGTATGTATGTATGTATTCTGTGGTAATTTCGAGAAATTCCTTTTTAGTGCACCCTTACGCTACCCAAGAAACATATACATGACAAATTTCAGCTTCTTGCACTCCCAGTAGCTTTGGCTGTGCCATATATGTCAGTCATTCAGTTACGTAATATATACAGATTATAGGCCAAAAAGTTGTCGTGTTGCTAATTTTTAGGACATTGAAAGGGTAACTCATTATATAGGTTTACGCACCGCACGCAACAGATGCTCTCAAAAGTATACTGGCGATGCAAACATTATCCTCACCCCTCTAGCGGTGAAATTAAGAAGTTTTACTTATTTTACACCTAGGTTTCTATAAGGGCGTAATAAATTTGACCTGTAATATGTATATAATATGATTTTGTAAGGATTTGAGTTTTTTCTTAAATTATGCCAATGACACTGTCTGTGACTTTTTCTATTTTACCCCAAATAAATGTGATTCATTATATGTGAAATATTTTATTTAAAATTGACCCTGCAGTAAAATTTTATTTCTAATCTGTTAGTTAACTCACTTATTACTGCAACCTACTCTCGATTGGTGATTTAATATAATTATAACTATGTAACTGAGCATATTGGGCTGGGGCCTTGCTTCAATTTGAAAATGCTTAACTTGGTTTGGAAGATTTTAGACGAACACTTGACGATCGTGATAATTTTCTAAGTAATAAGCATATAACTTCCAAAAGTCTGAAATACGTAACGTGGTTTTGTATTCGAAAACCATTACGTGGTAATGATCTCGTCATTGACCCTGTCATTGCATATAGATAGTGATTATTAATGATATTATGAATATCAATTGCTTTATTCACCTTAACCCTAGAAGCCCAATCTAGGTAATTTTTACCTATACGAAAACTAATAATTGCTTTCTCTTTCGCACACTTCTTTCGATCGCCGTGATTGATCGAACCAACTTAGTACAGCCCGCGAGCCAACAGGAGACGGCCGTATTGCCTTGGTAAGTACCTCCATATTGTAGATATCGTAATGTTGTAGGACAATTTGGCCTATGTTTAGGCTTTGTGTAACTTTTACACTGGTTTTTAGTTTTTGGAGATAGTTATTTTAGGAGGATTTAACGTTATGTTTTAGTTTGTTTTTAAAAAATAAATATTGTTTTAGGTAGAAAAACAAGATTGCGTCCTCTAGACAACTGGGAACTGACGAGATAGCGTCCTTTTTAGAAAATATAAGTGACTCGGAGACATGCGACTCAGACTCGGGAGAAGAAGATTGGAAGCCCCTACATCGAAGCGTTCAGTACGTGACAATATCACGAATATCCTTCAAAAGGAGCCGCAGCCATTGCCAGAGAATACCACAGAAGAACCAGAGCCAAAAAAGCGTCGCTATTGTGGTTATTGTTCTTATAAAAAACAGCGAAAGACAAATTCACAGTGTACAAAATGCAAAAGAGCTATTTGTCGTGAGCACAATATTGACATGTCTCAAAACTGTTTATAATGTGATAATTATTGTACGAAACTTGTTGATTGTTTTGAAACATTTATTAATTAGTTAAAAAGAGAAGATTTTATTTTGATTTTTCTTTATATTTTTAGTTTATAAGAAGAAAACCGGAAGGGTCTCATTTTGTGCCAAATTTTTATATGTTTACGTATTTTTGTATTTTCAAAGATATAATAAACAGATATTAATATAATTATGCGTTTTTTAATTTCATGAATAACCAATAAAAATAAATAATAACGAAAACTAGTCAATTTAACATCATAAACTATCCTATACGTGTATTTATTTATGTAGGTAAATTTGACCTATGATTGGACTTTTTAGATAGCAAAATATGATTGGGCTTCTAGGGTTAAAAAGGTAATTTAAAAATATATTTTTTATCGTATAATATTTACTAATATTTAAGCATAAGCTGGATTTATTCACGTATTTTACTTTATCTGAGGATTTATCAACATTAAATTGATATTCATTCTGAGTAAACCAAATCTAAAGATTTATTGCAAACATTATCGATATTTTATCGAAATTCGTTTTGAGTAAGCACATCACTAGTCTAGTTAAAATTTACGACAATTTCGAAGATTTGAAACTGATTCGAAATGACATTTGTATATTTATCTTTCTCTTACATGAGAAAAATATCATAAGTCAGAGTGAAGTAAATATATTGGGTAAGGTTGCTATTTGAATGCGGTCTCTATTTACTTCCTTACTTTGAGGTGTAAAGATACTTGACTGTTGCGTCAGGAAAAAGTTTTTACTCGCACTGGATCTGCTACCTCCTCCAGAAAAGGGTTTGGTTATATTTGGATTGTCTTAATCTCACTAACGACTCTATGTCTAGTACTATAATAAAATTGTAGTGCGTTCATCCCACAAGTAGTTATTTCAGCATATTGGTGAACACCAACGGGCAGTAGATTGTGAAATTAGGGCGTCCAAACGGTGCAAATATTTACGCCTCATATGGAATAACTAGACGACGCCAGCAGCTACGCCTGCATTTACCCGTTTTGGCCGATCCCGTGGGTATTTCGGGAAATCCCTTTTTAGTGCACCCCTACGGTCTCCAAGCAACATACATGCCAAATTTCAGCTTCATGTGCCCAATAGTTTCGGCTGTAGTGTGTCTGTCAGTCAGTCAGTAACGCAAGGATTTTATATAAGAGTGAATACACTGAATCAAAACAAAATATTACGTTAAAGGTCCCTATCTAATCCAATCGGTGCTGGCTATCACAGGCTGTGTAACATTGCACACAGATGCGGCGACTATAGGCTCCTGACTTGAGTGATGAACATAATCTGTGTATCTACTATTGAGTACAAAGCAATACATGCACTGATTTGGTAAAGCTGATTTATGCAATGGTTTATGTGTTGTTTATGTGTTGAGCTAATTTACAAAGATCTCCACGATGTATAAGGCTTTTATTTAGTTGAAGGAATTACTTATCCAGTCTAGTCCTTAAAATTGTGGTGACAAAGTGATATGAGGATGAGGAGAAAAGCTCTATGTGAGAACTTATATTTCTCATTGTTATTAATATGTGTAAATTACTGACAAATATTTTATATTACTGTGCATTGCATTGTCAGATATTTAAAAGTAGAGTAAAACAGAAATATAGTAAATTATTTATATTGCTTTATTGTTGTAAAAGATGCATTTACACAGGCTGTAAGGATTCCCACTGCCAGCGAAATGTGTATCTTGATAAAAGCCAAAAAAACTTTCAGTCGCTGTTGTTCTATCATAATTATTATAATTTTATATTAATAACTATAACTACATATAAATTACATTTACTACGCTACTAATGAAATTACGCTATTTTACTTTTTAATTCGATTCGGATACTTGGTTGAAACTACGTACATATTTTGAAAGATTGCCTAAAAGAATGCCGGTATTCGGGACTAGCAAACGCCATCCAACTACCAAACAAAAACAAAAATAGCAACTCATGTGAAAAAACTCACATCTTTATCACTAAAGTTAATAGTAATACAAAACTGTTTATTCTCGTTCATAAGTATAAATAATTAATTAAATTTTGTCGTCTACCTCGTTAGTGGATTAAAATGATGAATGATGTGGGTAATTTTACATCCTACTTACTTACTTTATTAAGTTAGCCTGTAAACGTGGACTCCATATCTTTTTAATAAATCATTTAGGAGTAAAATGAACTTTGTAAATGTACATTGACAAATACATTTTCGTATGTTTATTTTCAGTTAGATAAATTATTATATATTTCGTAGAGATAAGTACCAAACCAGATGCCTCTTGCGATCGGAATTCAATATTCGATCTATATATAGATCTGTAGATTTTAGATTCGTTTTTGACATAAGCTCCATACAAAATAATTATGTCAAACACGAATCTCGAATCTCAAAATTATTTTATTTCTAAATTCTATTGCCTCAGTTATAGTAACTGTATCTATATTTATTTATTTTATTTTTTGTATCACTGTAAATTTCCAAATGAAAACATTTCGATCACAATGCTATGATATCTCGACTATTTTCAATGCCAAAATTTGTAATTATAATTGTATGGAAGTTTCTCGTATATAGGTAAGTCACTGACAAACAGACATACAGATTTTGTTGAAAATTTGCAGCTTGTTCATGAGAATAGCATAATTTTGAGCAACCATTTGTCACGATAACCGAAACACGGCGAAGTCGCTGGCAAAAGCTAGTATACAAATAATTACGAATAACTTATTTATAGACGCCTCGCGTGACCAGAAGGCTGGTATGTATCTAGCTCAAAAAATAAGCATTGCCATACAGCGTGGCAATGCTGCCAGTCTCCTGGGCACGTTCCCAATAGACGGCGATGTGGAGGACTTTCACGACGCCCTTTGATTATTTTTTTTTGTATTGTACCATATTTTAATATTTTAATTTAATTTTAGTAGTAAGTAGTATATAAGTAGTTATAATTATTGTTTTATGTTAAAATTAATTTAATTTTGTGGTCGTTAATAAATTGAATAACTTATTTATTACTATTCATTTATATGTTACGTTCGCACATATCAAAGTTGGGCGCTAGTATTTTCCAGACTTTATAAGTCATATAACATGTTGTTCCACTTATTTGAGATGTCAAGAGAATGTTATATTCCTCTAGCAAAAAAATAATAGTTCGTCGATCAGACTGGATTATCTGAAATGGTGACCCGCGTGCCGGAGATTAATGTAGACCTTTTATTTTTATTTGTTATACGTACATATACCTATGTGTAATACAAATTTCAATAAGTTGATTGAGATTATAAATTGATTTGTCATTGTCAGTTTTGTTAAGCTCTGTTAGTTTAGTATTTCTTCTGCATAATACTATGTTGATATTTCATATATTATAGGTACGATGGGTTTGATGACTGGCTGTGGACCATAAGGCAAACGTACGACAGATGTTGCATCGCAGACAATCGCGAAGTCGTATAATAAAGAGGATGGTGTTATAAAAATCGGCACTGACCATCATCAAATCACTTATGGCGATAGAATCAAAACAGATAAACACGATATGATAAATATTGTAAAATTTTCGCGATTTCTACACATGGAATAGGTTTCACACTAAAATAATCCGGGAAATCCTTCTACTTGCTCGATTGTTTTAGCTTGGGTTACACCAGTCGTGTCCACGGCAACACTTTTACCTTTACTTGCTTTTCTTTACGCAATTCAATTTTATATTAAAATTAGTCAGTAGGTAGGTACGATCGGAATATTATTATGATACATCCTACTATGTCACATCATATTATTTTTAGACATCCTTAACATAAACATAGCTTTGACATGATATCGAAACATTTCACAATGCGACGTCATATCATGTATCTGCTAAGTTTCGTTTTACCGCAGGCGCTCTTCAGGCAACGATAGGGCAAGGGCAATTTATTACTTACAAGGAAAACCAAGTGTGACTTGCTAGTAGGCGTGCCGAGGTTTGGACTCTAAGAATCGGTAGTCGAAATATATCCTTTACCCAAATGAAGCAATTAAGTTGTGATTCGATTGTCTTATTTTTATAAGATAGAGGGTTATATTCAATAAAGTAATTTAGTAGACGTGACGGGTACTTTTTCTATTAGACCAACATGACAATCAACCAGTAAATATTTCAGTGATTCATAAACAAAAACATGTTGTAGAGCGCCGTTGTTAGATTGAAACAGTTCATAACTAGTATTGTTCTTTCAAACTCAAACACAAATATGTTTATTTCCATATTTTTTTTAAAATGTTTGGACACGTCAGAAAGTCATACAAATAAAAATAAAAAAGGAACTAACATAATTGAGCATTGAAATAAGAAATGCCTGTTCAGAAAGTAGAGCCTCGTGAGAAGAATCAGGCAAGAAACTCTTGTTTACTTTCTAACGTTTGGTTAGAACAGCAAGCTGATTTCTGTATAGTTTAACAAATCTATGGGCCAACATCTAACAAATCATCCACTTTCAGAACTATGAATAATTACCGTTATTTTGAACCAAACCGCAACATGCAGTCGATTGTCACCACATGTGTCGAGATGGCCACTTAGAATTAGAGAGCTTATTAAATGTTAAATATCTATTTAATCCCAAAGTCGTATTTTAGATGGACATATCATTGACCAGCTGAGGCTATAGGTAATTTTTATGACAAAGTGTAGTTCTAAACGTTACCTTATACATACATAGTCTCACGCCTATATCCCCGAAGAGGTAGGCAGAGGTATATTGCTACACCCACTTTTCGCCAGATTTATTTTGGTCCCACTCAATAAGGGGCGAGCCTATTGCCGTACCGGGCACATTACCAGACTCCGTGCTGCTACTGAGAATTTCTTAACGAAAAAACCCAATAACACTTTGCCCGACCCCGAGGATCAAACCCGAGACCTCCCTATCCCACGCGCACATTTATGCCGCGAGACCAACGAGGCAGTCAAATTACCTTATATATTACACAATTACACTTCGTTATAAAAATTACCTCTTATATATTATACCTATTTTTAATTCTAATAAGAGAAAGTTTAAATATAGATCCTATCTTCTGTATATTATACCTATGTTTAATTCTAATGAGAGAACATCTAAATATTATTCCTATCTTCTGTAGTCGGTTACTAATTACCTAACGAGCGTTAGTGCTAATTATAAAAGAAGTCGGTTAGCAAATGTGAAATGGTTGGATTCCGAGACACTCGTTTACATAATTATGTCATAGAGAAGCATTCAACGATAATGTTGCAGATCTACAGATCTGCAACATATAATCTAAAATGGCTAAAATTGTAGCACATGCTTTAACTGCGGTGTAATATCATGCGCTTATATCCTTTTTGAGTTTATTTAATAATCACGAACGCGAAATATGTTCTAAAGAAATTATAAATACTTTATGCATTCCATTGTTTAGAGAAATAAAGGAATATTGTTATTATTCAATATTCATTTAATTCAAAGGACAAACCGTAACAAACAACAACAACCTAACTGTACAAATACCTCTATATTTTCTATGTACCTGTTTGAAATAGAAATATTATTTATAATAAGTCAAATCGATTATATCGGTATAGTAACGTTTAGTTTAGTCTATTGTAAATTTTGACTATGGTCACACTATGAACTGTCATTCTCTCTGGTTAATCATGGCAAAAAAAAAATATTGCGCTCGCGCCGTTTTTGTCTCTTGCGTGGTTTTGTTATTGAAGGAAATTTAAAAACCCCTTTGAATGCCGCTTCTTTGATCTATAACCGGCATCGGTTTATTTGTGATAAAAGATTTGTGAAATATTGAACATTTGCGAAAATTGTGTGAATCCGGTATCGACGTCCACGTGCCATCGTGTCTTGAAGACGTCACGTTTGCAGCCTAATAGCTAAGTAATTAGATAATTCACCAGCTAATATTGGCCAATTTTTGATCTGTGTGTGTTTCTAACTTAACTCCAAGCCTAACATCCAGTGAAGATTTGGTAAGTAAATTAATATTGTAATCTTGTAATTCACTGGGCAATCACAGTAATAGGTGTCTAAATCTTTTGCCTTGTCGTGGTCAGGTGGATGTATTACAACTTCCACTGCGCACTCTGAACAATTTGCTGCCTGCCTACGGCAACTCTAGACATAATAGTTGGTATGCAGAGCTGTAGTTGAAATCTAGCTGTTGATTGTATCTAAACTCAGATTGGTATTGTATGAGCTATATATCTCATTTGTTAACAGTGTTGTAGTGTTCTCAGGTCAGTTTCGTCTAAAACACATAATATTTATTTGTATAAGTTGACCTACATAATTTGAAACAAATGTCATACATAACCTCAAATGAGTAATTGTAGTTTGACTTGTATTGTTGAAATCTAACTTGAATCTGTTGTTATTAGCATTAATAATTCAGTTTTATTGGATAAATAACAGTTATATGTATCAAATAATTTAATTAATTGCATATTTTGGGATTGAAACATTATAACATTCAAACTTGACCTTGCATCTTGGGCGGTCACATTGATAAACCTTTGTTTGTTATAATATATTATACTGATAATACTGTTAAGTAACACATACTTCTCTATTGTATAACTCAAATAACACAGCCAGTCTGTCTGTTGCAAGTAATTAATTAATTAATTTGAAGTTTCAACTTATTAATTTGCTGTAAGTTAACTTTTGGTTTTTGTGTTAATATATTGAAACTAATTTTGTTGAACTCACCGGCGCGTAGCCGAGAGTCGCCGCGCTCAATTGATCGCCGCTCACCCCGCTTGGAGAACCGTAGCGTGCGCACGCCTCCTCTCTCTCGCGCACCTGAATGTGCGACTGCTCTACGTCACCAGCACCATGAATGCTGCCCCAGGTATTCCCCTCCTTTGGCGTCTCCGCCTTGACTCGCGCCCACCTCGTTTTGGGCGGGTGCGTCATTTTGACCCCCCACAGATGGCGCGCGGATCGAGTCACCGTGCCTTTGAGGACTTCAAGCCGCACCCACGTTTTGACTTGCCTGGTCCTGTCCAACGGTCGCCGCCCAGGCAACAATAGGTCATTGACTCCTGCCCTATAACGCCAACCAACCCCATTGAGACCGTTATCCTGCCAACGGTTGCTGTTAGGGTCTGGGGACCCACGGGGACCTCTGTTGTTGTCCGTGCTATATTGGACACAGGTTCACAAGGTTGCATTGTTTCCACTTATTTGGTAGGGCAGGTTAAATTAAATATGGGTTTGTTTTCCAAATTGTATAAGGGGAATAGGTGACGTAGCCTCTAATGTTGAAGGGCAAGTTAAGGTTTTGTTTGTCCATGTTGATTCTTCACACCCGAGGATTAAGACCTCGGCTATTGTGCTGAAGAATATTTTGGGTATGCATCCACAGAAACAGCAACCTGCTGCTGTGGTGAATTTGACATCGGGTTTGGAACTGGCAGACACCAAATTTGACACACCGGGACAAATCGACTTGTTGATTGGCTCTGATGTCCTCGGTGGAATGTTGATTGGTTTGACTGCCATCCCGACCATATTTGGATTTGCTTTGATGGGACCTGTACCTAGGGAACCCCCTCCACCCGAACTTGACAATTTGATGGCTGTAGGCTCCGCGCTCTCTGATGCGGTTCAGAGATTTTGGAAAGTAGAGGAGCGACGAGAAACGAGCAGCTTGAGGGGCAAGCTGCTCGTTTGAATCCAGAACATGAGGAGTGCGAGCTGTTCTTCCAGAACAATACTGTTCGACTCCGTTCTGGTCGGCTTATTACGATGCTACCTTTTCTGTCTGTTCGGCCTCCGCTTGGTGAGTCACGACCTTTAGCCGAAAAGAGATTGTTGGCTATGGAGCGCCGCATGGGTCGTGATCCGGCGCTCAGACAGAATTATATTGAGTTCATGAGACAATATGAACAATTGGGACACATGTCCGTGTAAAATTTGGATTGGCGTTCGGTGGAGCATTATTTTCTCTCGCATCATGCGGTATTGAAGCCATCAACTGGCAAGCTGCGCACAGTGTTTGATGGTTCTGCGCAGACTTCTACAGGCGTATCCTTGAACCAGTGCTTGCATTCTGGTCCCAAGTTGGTCAAGGACCTTTGTGACGTCATCACCAGCTTCCGACGACATCAGGTTGTCTTTGTGGCCGATGTAAAAATGATGTTCAGGCAGACGATTATCCACCCTGATGACCGTCGCTTCCAGCTGATCCTTTGGAGAGAGTCTCCTCGCGATCCCATGGTCGTCTACGAGCTCAATACCAATACGTACGGGTTAAGGTCGAGCCCCTACTTGGCAATACGTTCTCTTTGGGAGCTGGCAGACCGCGAAGGCTTACGTTTCCCACGAGCCTCCGCCATCTTGAAAGACGATATTTACGTCGATGACATTTGCTCGGGCGCCTCCACAGCGGACGAGGCGATCCTCCTGCGAGACGAATTGATAGGTATTTTGGCCTCCGCTGGTTATGAGTTGCGCAAATCGATTTCCAACTCACCAGCGCTTTTGAAAGGCTTGCCAGAGGATCATCAGCAGGATCCACATTTATTTGAGATTGTTGACAACCCCGCCAATATTGCTGTTCTCGGCTTTCAGTACAGACCAGTCCAAGACATCTTTACGTATAACGTAGACTTGAAATTGCCGTGTTCTTGGACTAAACGTCTCGTATTGTCTACTGTCGCCAGAACCTTTGGTCCAAACGGTTGGATCTGTTCAGTCATATTTTGGGCAAAATGCTTGTTGCAGAAGCTTTGGACAGCAGGATTGACCTGGGACGAACCTCTACACGGTACTCTTGTTGAGGAATGGACCTCTTTTGTATCCTCTTTTCCTGCCGTCAACGAGATCTCCTTGCCTCGTCCCATCCTTCCTCCCGGGAAGTACAAGGCAACCCTTCACGGGTTCTGTGATGCTTCAGAACGTGGTCACGCGGCCGTGGTGTACTTGCGTACAGTCAGCGCCTCAGGTCAGGTGAGGGTTTCCCTGATCATGGCGAAGAGCAAGGTTGCACCCCTTCGAACATCTCAGACCATCCCAAAATTGGAGCTCTCGGGAGCAGCCCTACTTGTACGCTTATTGAACCACGTGTCCAGTACTTTGGGTAAAAGCATTTGTATTAATGGGACCTACGCATGGACAGACGGCCAAATTGTTCTTTGTTGGTTGAAAGCTTCTGTCCACACCTTGGAGGTATTTGTCGCTAATCGCGTTTCCCAAATACAAAATTCTGAAGTCAAGCTGGTTTGGAGACACGTGCCAGGTGAGCTTAACCCCACTGATTGTGCCTCGCGCGGATGCTTGACGCCTAGTTTGATAGGTCATTCACTGTGGTGGGGTTCGGAATGGTTGAGTCGACCAAAAATTGATTGGCCTTGAACACCAGTTTTGAATACTTCTAATTTGCCGGGTCTTCGAACGCTCGCTCTTGAGAAGGCGGAATGCGCCTTCGACCCAGATTTCTTGTTGAATCGCTACAGCTCCCTTGACAAGTTGTTAGGTTTTACTGCTTGGATAAAGCGTTTTGTTTTTAATTTTAAACACCCACAACAGAAACGTCTGACACCGTTTCTCTTACCACAGGAACGACAATGAGTCCCTCACCTTTTGGATTCGTTCTGTGCAATTGGAGCACTTTGAGAAGGAGATTGCTATCCTTAAGTCAGGGAAATCGAAATTATCGGGAGCTGTATCTAAATTGAACCCCTTTTTGGACGATACGGGTCTATTGCGCGTCGGAGGGCGTTTTAAGAACGCCAACCTCCCTTATGGGGCACGTCACACCCTTTTTTTACCCAAGGACGGTCAGTTGGTACGCTTGGTAACTGACCGTCACCTTAAAAATTTGCTTGCTGGTTGGAATGCTCTGTTTGCCATTTTGCAACGCGAGTTTTGAATCTTGTCTGCCCGAAGAATTATTCGGAGTGTAGTCTTTCGCTGCATCCCTTGCTATAAGCTCAAAGCTTCTACCATGCAGCCCTTGATGGGAGACTTACCGGCAGATCGCGTAACTGAGAGCAGGACGTTTGACGGTGTTGGCATGGATTTCGCTGGTCCCTTTTTGGTGAAAACATCGACACTTCGAAACAGCAAGACTGTTAAGGCCCAATTGTGTGTTTTTGTTTTTCTCTCCACAAAAGCCGTTCATTTGGAACTGGTCTCCTCGCTTACGACCGAAGCGTTTGTAGCCATATTTGACAGATTTGTATCCCGCAGAGGGCTCCCTTCCTTGATCCGTTCTGATTGCGGCACTAACTTCAAGGGCACTTACAATTATTTGAATGAATTGTTAATTTCCTTGAAACCAACAAGGCTGATATAGGCAATAGGCTTGTCCGACGTGGGATAAATTGGTTTTTTCCCCACCAAATTGTCCACACTGGTGTGGTATTTTTGAGGCCGCTGTAAAATCGGCCAAAACACACTTGCGCAGGACAATCGGTGAATCTGTCCTTACATTTGAAGAACTCGTAACTGTGTTTTGTAAGATTGAGGCCGTTTTGAACTCTATGCCATTGTGCCCGATCTCCTCAGATCCGAATGATTTGGAGACCCTTACGCCGGGCCATTTTTTGATTGGTCGCCCACTTGTCGCCTTGCCTGAATACCCCTATATTGATACGAGACCTAATCGTCTCTCGCATTTTGAATTGGTACGCCAGATTACTCAGAGCTTTTGGAAACGCTAGAATTTGGAATATTTGCACATACTCCAGCAACGCGTTAAGTGGACCTATAAGACCGATCCACCCAAGATTGGAGACCTCGTTTTAATCAAGGAGGCTAACCTTCCGCCACTCAGATGGCGCAGGGGGCGCATTCTTCGTTTGGTAACTGGGGCTGATGGAGTTCCACGATTTGCTGAGGTTTTGATGGACGGTTCGATTCTGAGGAGAGCGCTTGCAACGTTGTCACGTGTACCAACTGATTAGCGGACCGGTAGGCTGGTCCGGGGTCCGTGAATGTTTGAAATAGAAATATTCCTTATCCGCTTGACCGCTAGCGCCAATTCGCCGAATTCGCTCGACCGCTCACGTTCTAAACAAAATGTCGTGCCACCGCTCGCCAGATGGGCGCGCTAACATAAACATTTATTGTTGATAAGTCGGTAACATGAGTAAGTTGAAGTGATGTTTTTGTGCAACCTTATGAATGACTCGTTCAAGTCGTATGAATTTTTTGTTGATATTTAGTTTCTAATTTATTATACTTAGCAGCGAACATTGACTATCGTTGAAAAAACACTTTGTGTATTTTAAACAGGATTATTTAAAAAAGTAAATCGATGACATACATATTTTATGAGTTTTCACTGTAGAGGGATTATATCTACACCGACTTAAATAAAAAAAAACATGTATCATAGTATAAAAATATTTAATTACACGCAAACGATTAGCACGTAATCACGGAGCGCACGGAACAAAGAGTGGCATTTGACATTATTTTTTCGTACCGGGTTAACGATTTTAAGACTCGCTTCATATTTTTAGCTTGAAGAAATGTTCAATGATTTTCAGATCGAATATAGTGCTGTAACCAAAAAGGAAAAATAGTCACTTGTGCGCGGTCTACGGAATTTCGAAAAAGGGAGAATAGTCACTTGTGCGCGGTCAAGTGGTTATGATAAGGCAAATCGATTATATTGGTTTAGTAACATGTAGTTTAGTCTATTGTAAATTTTGACTATGGTCACACTATGAACTGTCATTCTCTCTGGTTAATCGTGGCAAAAAAAATTGTCTTGCGCTTGCGCCGTTTTTGTCTCTCGCGTGGTTTTGTAATTGAAGGAAATTTAAAAACCCCTTTGAATGCCGCTTCTTTGATCTATAACCGGCATCGGTTAATTTGTGATAAAAGATTTGCGAAATATTGAACATTTGCGAAAATTGTGTGAATCCGGTATCGACGTCCACGTGCCATCGTGTCTTGAAGACGTCGCGTTTGCAGCCTAATAGCTAAGTAATTAGATGATTCACCAGCTAATATTGGCCAATTTTAGATCTGTGTGTGTTTCTATCTTAGCTCCAAGCCTGATATCCAGTGAAGATTTGGTAAGTAAATTAATATTGTAATCTTGTAATTCACTGTGTAATCACAGTAATAGGTGTCTAGATCTTTTGCCTTGTCGTGGTCAGGTGGATGTATTACAACTTCCACTGCGCACTCTGAACAATTTCTTGCCTGCCTACGGCAACTCTAGACAGTACCAATTAAATATTAAAATAATTAACAGATAGTCTATTTCACAGCATACGGCAACTTGGGCAGTGTGCTGACCGCACAGGGCCGGACTGCGGAAGCGGAAGTCACCTTCGAGACGGCGCTAAAGTACAGCCCGAATATGGCAGACGTGCATTATAACTTGTGAGTACTTGTTTTAACTTGATGGCATTTGCGATATTTTGAAATGTTTTGTTAACAACGTAATATTATCCCAATATATACAAATATTTATGTAACGGTTGTATATCGCCTTATTATTTGATAACAATAATGAAATATTTTAAATACTAACCATAATGATGGTGATGAGATGATAGTCAGATCTCAAGACACACGAGTGTATACTATAACGAAACGTTGTGGTAAATATAAGAAACCTCATTTTCAAATATTTATGCGTTATAAACCGCTACGTACTTATTTGTATGTATACCAGTCGAAAACAATTTAGCCCTTTTTTCATTATTACACAGGCTTATTTATAACACAAATTATCAAAATAAATAAAAGTGTATAAAATCTTGTATTTAGATCCAATGATTATAGTAACCTATGTATGTATATATAACACACACACACACACACATACTTAATTCATACTTACATATTGTTGAAAGTAAATTAAACCGAAAATCCTGAAGAGGTTAAAAATTTTGAAGTTTGTGGGAATTACTTTTGAAATTGGCTACACGATTGCTCTTGCCTGCAAAAATAATATCTTCGTAGGCAAAAGTACCGGTGAAAATAAAAGAAATAACAAAAGAGACACAGATTTGATGTGAGGCCTATATTATTCTAATCTCGATAACAACAAAAGTTTAATAATACATTCAAAAGGCCTAGCGGAGGGTGAAATAATATTCGCCATGTCTCTCCCAAGGGCCTAAAAAGATAAAAGGTCGGATCCCTATTAAGGGATCGAGAAAAGAAAATATTATAAATGGCAGCCACACCGCATTTGCTTCCTCGTGTTACTGTAAACTGCCCTTGTTTGAAGTTTTCGGGGAAAACCAATAATGGAACTTTTTTCGATGGCACTGAATGCGGTTGTAGGGCTGACAGGAACATTTAGATTAAATTATACAATCAGTGTTTCTTTATTTAATGTACAAAAGAAGTTTATGAAATACCTTTTTGTAAAAGCGTATTAACGACATTCAATATTCCGTCGGACAACGTACTTTGAATATATATAAATCGTTATTCAGGTAGCGATTGTAAGTCATCTATTTCCCTGTCTAATATTAGAGACACGAAGACTGAGCGGGGCCTTTATAAAATTGATTAATAAAATACTTATATGCTAATGGAGGTCGGCATTAAAGCGCCATTGTCAAAGCTTTATAGGAAAACAGAATGTCTGGCAGGTTCCTCTCTAAATAGGTGGTGCTCGATCAATAGGCACAGAACGACGGGCCGTCCCATTAATTCACCGAGGATTCCACTTCTTGAATTAATCGGGTACGGTATTCTCTTTCCTGCCACCTAAGCGTTGGGTTTTCGAGCAGTTTCACAAATTAACGTCACACGATCATAATATAATTACTGGGAGAGGTCAAGAGGACTGCGCAGGCACTATAGACATGGATTGATAAGATCTTTGCGGCGAGCGTTCTTCATCCGAAGCTGCTCTTTCAATCAGTTTATGTTAAATCTTTCCCTTTAGTAAAGATTTAAGGTAAGTTTGGAGATAATTTACTTGCCTTTCAAAGGTTTTAGTCATACTTTGTTTAGTTCTAATCTACAAATTTAATTCTGCACGAATTTGTTTGTACCTACTTGAAAGAATTAACATGTATCACGCGTGGATGTATACGGTTTATCTAGAGTTGTCTACTTGAGCATATAGAATATACAATGTTACATGTACACGCTATAAACCGTCCTATTTATGAGCAGGATCGATTCAATCTCGGCCCATATGTAGATAATAGGTATTGTTTAGCTTTACATTTTGGTACGTCAGCTTCTTAGCTTGTTTGAATTGCAAGTTTGAATTGCAAGCACTGTTAAAATGCTCGTGTCCAGGTCCAGTCCAGGACACAAGAGCGTGTGTAATGACAAACTGAGCTAAAGTATATAATCTATTATTAACATCTAACAATGTCTTTAGTAGGCTGTCTTGAGTCTACAGAGCGCTTTCTTTAGTCTAAACATAGTATACTCTTGAAACATTTTCAAAATTAAATGTCCAAAGTGTTTACCATATCTATAGTCGGTTCCACGAGAAGATAGACTTTTTGTAAACAAAGAATTTCTACTAAGTGACTTAGCGACAGTTCTGTCAAAAACAAATAATGTCAAATCCAATGAGCGCAACGGTACATATGTAGGTTCGTGTCATTGGAAACTAATATGTCAATGGATCGGGTTTTTATCGATATTATGCGCTGTCAACTGGATCTTTTAGAGTTTTAAGGTACTGACGCCTAGAATGTCAACATTTGGCGTTAGTTCATTGAAATGTTACATTCTTTGGCTTAGCGGGCATTTATAGAGGATAAAAAAATAGTTTTTAAATGTCAAAAAGAGGTAAGTTTAAAATTGAATGCAAGTTTATGGGGTCGTTCTCCTAATCTCGGAAAAGGGGGGCAGAAGTGCAGGTGGTGAAAACTCTTTAAAACTAAAAAAACAGTTGCGTCGTTTGACGATAGTAGGTATAGCTACGTCATTTCTTGTAAACGATTTATGTCTTTGGACTTTATAAACAATATGAACAAGTCAATGATACGACCTTTTTTAATATTACATGTAAAAAAGAAACATTAACATTTTTGACGTCATTTTGAAGTCCCATTCGTCAGTTTCATCGTTCTGAAGTTGTCATTCGAGACTCTATTGATCATTATTGCTAAATTTGTTATATTTAATTAGTTGAAATTGCTGCTTTTGTGTGATTGTTTTTACTTAAAATGGATCCAGGACCCAATACGTCCAAGGAAATTAGGTCGCCCCGAAAGAAACGTCAAAAGGTATGGACTGACTAAACATATTTCGTCAGAAGGAAGGTAATGGTTTTCAAATCCATATATATTGTTATTTAACGCTTATGTTCAATATTTAACAGGTAACTAGCTTTACAAGTAATGAGAAACATATGGTTATAAACGTATATAAGTACTTAAAATAAACTTGGCCGTCGAATGAGTATCCATACAAAAAGGAATTAACTAAAAAAACCGCTAATGTTCTTGGAATTGCCGAAGCCTCTGTATATAACATATTGAGAGAATACAAATCCGATGAAGGAATAAAATCACCAGTCAAAACTAAAGTGAGACCTAAGTGCTCTGAAAAGGTTGATGACTTTGATAAAAGTGTAATTAGAAAAATAATTCACAGTTTCTATTTGAAAGGTGAATTGCCCACAATATCAAAAGTTCTTCAGGTCATTAATGATGATGCTGAATTACCAAATTTTAGTAAAAGAACTCTCGGGCGGCTAATGAAGCTTCTGCAATTTAAATATATAAAACGACAGAGAAATAATGCACTTATAGATAGAGACGATATAGTTCTATGGCGACGAGGATATTTGAGAAAGATTAAAGAATATAGACGGCAAAAGCGTCACATATATTACATGGATGAGACGTGGGTTAATGCAGGTTAGTGCTTTACCAAAATGTGGTCGTCGGACTGTCGACACTCAACCCTAATTAATGTAATTGTTATAGCTTCAATATTTTGTTTCTAAGTTTCTTTTCACTTATTAATATAATAATAATGTCATATATTGTTTTTTTATGGTATAAGGCGGCAAACGAGCAGACGGATTGCCTGATGGTAAGCAATTACCGCCGCCCATGGACACAAGCAACACCCTGTGGTGTGGCAACGCACTTGTGACTCCTGTGAGTCACAAGTGCGTTGCCGCCCCTTTGGGTTGGGAAAAGGGATAGGATGAGGAGTGGGATGAGGGAGAAGGGATAGGGGATAGGGCCTCCGGCACTCTCACTCACCAAACGAAACGCACTAGTTTAGGTACTGTTACTTTACGTCGATTTTCTGTGAGAGGGTAATACTTCCCCGGTCGAGCCGGCCTATTCATGCTGAAATCAGCAAGGCTCTACTACCTAGAATGATTTGATTGCTATTTTCTTTTTACAGGACATACTGTAAACAAAACGTGGGTTGATAAGAAAGTGAAGAGCAAGAAGCAGGCATTCTTAGAAGGACTTAGTATTGGTGCCCCTAACCCAACATCCAAAGGTAGACGACTAATCGTAACACACATTGGGAGTGAAAATGGTTTTTTAGACGGAGGGGAACAGGTGTTTGAATCTAAGAAGACAGGCGATTACCACGAGTCAATGGACGCTACACGTTTTGAACAATGGTTTCAAAAGGTACTACCAAAACTTGGCGATAATGCTGTGGTGGTTATGGACAATGCGCCATATCATTCAAGGCGTCTTGAAAAGGCCCCTACTTCTGCCTGGAAAAAAGGAGACATTCAAAAATTACCTCTAAGAATATATATTTCTACTTGATTTTTGTGTCATTTTTGAGAACAAATACTTTCTAGTAAGCACTAAACTCGAATGACGAATTTCGCACTGAAAACGGTTCAAACCGATTTGTATGTTACTCGTATGAACTTGAAAAAAATGTCATACGAGATCTTGTTTATACGAGTCGAGCTTCTCGTAAGCCAGAATCTTCTTACTATAATTTCGCTGTGTAAACAGACGCAGGTAATTATCGCCTAGCGATAAGTCATATGCGAATCTCGTATGATATAATCGTAGGCGAGAATTTAATTCTTGCCTGAATGTAAACATTTAGATTCGATAATGTTTTGGCGATTATTGCTTGTGATAGTAGTATACGATTTCTCGTACGAAACGTGCGAGAAACTCTCTCCGTCTATAAATGGCGCTTTATAAGTATTCGGGGATAATATGTATGTTTTAAAATAAGGGTGGACGATATAATATTTTGTATATTAAGTAATGATACGAGTTATTATTGTCGTTAAAAGGTGTACTTTACAAGAGTAGATTCTACGTCGAGTAAATTTTGTTTTATATAATTTGCCAAACGGTTTCTTTAATACTTCAGACTGCCTCCGTGGTTCAGAGGATAGCGTATGCGTCTGCTGATCGAAGGTTCCGAGTTCGATTCCCGGGTCGGGCAAAAGTGTTACTGGGTTTTTCCGAATTCTCAGTAGCAGCACGGAGTCTGGTGATGTGCCCGGTAACGGCAATAGGCTCGCCCCCTATTACGTGGGATCGAAAAATTCATCTTTGAAATGTAGGTGTAATATTACACCTCTGCCTACCCCTTCGGGGATACAGGCGTGAGACTATAAATAAAATAGAGACTATATTTTTAATAGTGTAAAAAACAAACTCACTAGTAATTACAATATAATATTATGTAGTAAAACTCCAGTTGTATTCCAATACAATTTATATTTCGGACACACCTTTACACTTGGGGGATCAGGGTGGCAACACTGAAAACGTCAAACGTAAAATTACGTAGCTCCGTGATTTTAAAGTTTTATTTAAGTTTAAATCAATATTAAACGCTTATGTTTCATTAATATCGTGTGTAATAGTAATAGAAGTGTGAAATACATTGAGTTTGCTGTTTGAAACCTCGCTGCAGACAGTTCTTGGCGGACAGATCAACTACCCAGTGGCAACGGACGGAATTCAAATCATCATCCTTAAACCCGGGGAGTATTTTACTTATTAACTTACACTCCTCAGCACATATTTACTCGGCTCACTGAACGTGAGCTTCGTCCATCACACACTGGCACAGTTTCTGTCTCCTTTTGCTTGACAAAAGTGGAAGCAAAATCGAGGACTGAATAAATGCCCCATACAAGCACAAACTACACTTACACTTCACATTTATATACTTATATGTAATTATTTATTAATTAAGTATACATTATTATAATTATTTATTGATTGTCTGCCTAGATTTAGTTATTAAGTACAACCATCTTAGATATTTACCTAGATTTAGTTATTTAGTACAGCCATCAGCAACGATTATCCTACTTACTTGATACTGATATAAGAGTTGTTCAACAAACCATTTTAATCTAAACCATTATTTAGTTTAATAGCCAAATTACCATTCTTACACCTTTCTTTCAATTTTCATAACTTATTTTCAACATACCTACATCAATCTATAATTCTCATAACTTTTTTATCTCTTTTATTTGGTACTAATTATATATATTCACTCTTGTATATTAACATAATACCTATCTTTCTTCAAAGTATTCACCTGTTTTTCCTTTTTTAGGTAATTTGTGAGGCATGTCTACAAACATGATGACCCGCAAGGCACTTGCTAAGGAAACAGAGAACAACTTGAAGATAGCGCTGTTAGAATTAAAGAAATGTAAAGAAGATAACAGTCAACTATTGAAGGAACGTGTTGATAGCGAAGAAGAAATTAAATATGTCAATGATAAAGGCTTACCTCTAAGAATATATATTTCGATCTAACAGAGATTAAAACCGAATTGCTAAAGAAGGTCGAAACCGTTAAACACTATTTTCAAACTTATGCAGTGGATGAGCTCGCAAAAAAATTTTATGTAGAAGTTTTAAGGCTGCCACCATATCATTGCGAACTCAACCCAATCGAGCTCGTTTGGGCGGATGTTAAAGGGTTTGTTGCTCGCAACAACACAAATTTTAAATTTGAGGAGGTGAAATTATTGCTTCAGCAAGGACTCCAGCAAATTACTGCTGAAAAGTGGAAGCGATGTGTGGAACACGTCATCAAGGAAGAGGATAACTACTATGGAAAAATTGATGAAATAATAGACAGCACAGTAGACAGATTCATTATACATGTAACCGACTCTGAAACGGAATACTCTACATTGTCTGACAACAGTGATTAAATGTGTGTGTAAATACTATTATATCCCAATTACATTATTATCAACTCTTCTTTGGCGGAATAGAAAACTATGAGCAATGAAAAAAGATACTGTTCAAAAAGTATAAAACACTATAGCATAAAATTTGCAAACATAACTGTTTGAAAAAAAGGTTGTGAAGCCCTGAATGTTTGTTTACAAAAAGTCTATCTTCTCGTGGCACCGACTATACCTTCAATAGGTATGGTCATAATAGTTGAAACTAGTTTGGAATGCATGAACAGAAGATACTCAATCAACGTTACTTTCTAGATAATACGATTTCTGAATAGCAGACTCACAATCAAAACGTGAATTTAGTAGACTACCTGACCGTGAACTTATGTAGACTAACCGGGAATAATATACGGAAAATCACCCGACCGTTGCCAAGCTTAGAAAAACAAAGCATTGCCGGAAACACGTACCATCGGTCTGCCACACAGCAAACACAAATAAATGAGACTAAAATTTTAACATATTAGTTTCATTAGGAACGTCTCTTATGAAAACAGAGTATGCTAGATCCAAACACCTCCATCTATCACTTTAACAAATGTTCCTCGGTCGCACTATCATTTGCTTACGAGCGGATGCGAGTGCAAACTAGCTCATTTGACGGCAACAATTGATCGTTCAGTGGGACGAGCCCTCAGGCGGTGTGTCACCATGTTTAAGTAGCATCTGTACGTAACGATAGCTGAGCATGCGTTCAGGCGTAAGCTGAATGGGCGAACATCACACATCTCCTTATTCTATTAAGGTCATATGATATTACGCGTGTGCCCGATATCACCTTTAATATTGTACCAAGCTTCTCTTGGAATCGAAAGAAGCTGAGCTCGTGTACAAATGCAGTATTAGAAGCTCTACATAAAACAAATAAAGTCTCGCCGACAAAAATAAGGACGAGGAAAAATTAACTGTACGATTGAATGTATGTGTACCGCCTAAGTCGAACACAGTAAAGAATACATACAATGTGTGCCGTTCGGTAGCTTTACGTGTTTATTGAAAATCAATACACTGATTAACGAGCCTCTGCTTTTCTTATTAATAATTTTTAACTTTAAATAAAATCGTAATAGACTACAGGCCCATATCCAAAATTGATGGGTCATATGAACCACCAGGTGACGTATATAGGACGATATAAGAGCATAAAATAATAAGATTCAGCACTATGCCGTTACTTGTAAGCTGTCCAACTGAGTGCTGGTGAGAATTCAAAAGTGCAGGTAGAGTGAGTACGATTTCAGTCATATATTTTTGTACGGCATTTTTATCATCAATAGATCCATGAAAAATAATAAGAAAGCGCGCAGTGCCGTAAAAAAATGGTGCGCCACAAAGTCGGTATTTTTATTTTTTTATTTTCTGACAATTTCCAGGGTAAATTTGGTCATTTCATTCTGTACAAGTTTCATACTGTTTCAATACAGCTTCTAATTCATTATTCCGCAACGCCGTACAAAAATCTTGCCACAAGGGGAAAAAATCGAGGGTACTCACACGTGTTATACGAAAAGAGAGGGGGTTGCAAACTTGGTGGCGCACCATTTTTTAAGGCACTGCGCGCTTTCTTATTATTTGTCATGGATCTATCGATGGTAAAAATGCCGTACAAAAATATATGTCCAAAAGGTACTCACTCTCTCTGCACTTTTGAATTCTCACCAGCACTCAGTTGGACAGCTTACAAGTGACGGCATAGTGCTGAATCTTATTATTTTATGCTCTTATATCGTCCTATATACGTCACCTGGTGGTTCATATGACTCATCCATTTTGGACATGGGCCTGTAGTCTATAACGTTAGACTACCTCTTTGGTCTCGCGACATAAATGTGTGCGTGGGGTCTCGGCTTCGATTCCCGGGTCGGGCAAAAAGTGTTATTGGGTTTTTCCGTTAGGAAATTCTCAGTAGCAGCACGGAGTCTGGTAATGAGCCCGGTACGGCAATTGGCTCGCTCCCTTTACGTGCGACCTAAAAATTCATGGCGAAATGTGGGTGTAATATTACACCTCTGCCTACCCCATTCGGGGATACAGGCGTGAGTCTATAAAAAAATATAAAAATCGTAACGTTCGATTAGACTAGTACGTTGGTGTGGAGAATGAGGTCTGTAAATATTATTCAGTGTGTAGGGCAGTACCAACCATCTTTAGGCAATTAATTTAGATAAAAACATTCACATATTATTATGTACATCGGATTTAACAGATAAACACAATGGACATATTATTCACATTAATTATATTAAATGGAACGAGATTCATAAAGCTTACTCAACTTTATACTCCAGTTTGAATAATCCTCAGGGTGGAGACGTGGAAACATTGCATTAATGTTCAGCTGACAGGTTGATATCCACAGCTCCGTCAACTAACTCGTAAGTCACCCTTAGTCGACTCTTTTACTGTAAGGTAAGAATGGAATCCCTCATTACCGGAGAAACAATGAAATTCACAATGAGTGTTCTTTATAAAATAATTATTTCAAGAACGAGGGAAATGGGGGAGAACTTAAAACGTAAGCGTCATCTTTGTACGGTGAATTATTGCAAAAAGTCTGATATAATGGCCCCTGCGATTTGGCGCGAAGATTAGATTACACCAATTCATGTGGCGAGAAATCATTTGGCCACATACCTGGTCGCTACAGAATTTACTTGGATACCAAATTGGTTCTGTTTAATTAATTGTTGAGCTGCGTCGTTGGGTAGTGTTTGGCTATCCGGCCTAGAGCCAGCGAACGACTATTTGTCAGTGTTTATATTTGGAGATTTTCACGAACAACCGTACAATGATTATGGTATGGTACTTTTATGGTATAAGTATTTCTACTTCCTATTATACCATTTAACTACCATTATCTTATTCTTGATGATGACGATACGAAAGCAACCGCAAGCAGAAGCTAGTTTTACAACGGCAAAGTAAAACTAAATATTATGCGTTGTACCTAAAAGTATACTAATATTTAGAAATTGTAAATCAGAATGAACAGCATAATTTCTACGTGATGTAATAATATTAAGTACCGGCTTACCTCTGCTTACAGAGAGCAGGAGAAAACGAGCAGTAAGCTGATTGATTAATAGTAAATTAAATGAGAAAGATGCTGCTGCAACTGAAAGCAGAATATGTATATGAAATAAGAAACCTGTATAATAGCAATAACAGAAAAACAGTCATTGTCAGTCTGATTCACCGAGAATGCCGTAAACATTTTTATGTAGGTATACAAGCATGTTATTAAGTAGCACTCATAGCGAGAATTGGCTTGCCGTTCGTAACAGATCGGCAAAGTTAAGCAACACTTGCACAGGTCACCGCTTGGATGGGTGAACTTATGTGGCATTTACATCTGAGCGCTACTGTGCTTCGGAGGGCACGTAAAGCTGTCGGTCCCGGTTCTTGTCTAAGGATGATAATCTTAAGGCTATGTCGGAGGCCTCCGGGCGGTCTGAAAACTCCGACACCAGAGTTGGCCACACACTCACACATAAAACAAAACAAACAAGCATGTTTTTATAGAGTACAGCTAAAAAAATGTCCTAAAATCGGTTCCTAAATCCAGATATCACGAATCAAAGAACTTAAACTTGCGATAAAAAAATATCCTTCTATGTATTCGATGTACGTTGCTGTCGATTTTTTTACTGCAAACATTAGTTTATTTTCTAAAATATTGTGAAATATAAGTGCCTTTTATGCAGTAAATTTATCTCAAAATTACCTATTTATCATATTTTTTACTTGTTCTTTGAGATTTGCTTCTGGTCAACACTTTTTTACGAAATGTTATCAAACTATTCAATGAAATTATACTAATACATATCTCGATATCTAGAGTTTGCAACGTCCGGGACAAATAAAACATAATGTATACTGTTCAATATTATTTGGTGTACAATGAAGAGTATATCTATCTAATGTTCACCATTAAAAGTACCTAATTTCTAAATGGTAAAAATACAAAGCCGTTTTCAAACACACCGATATTCCAAAAATCCTTTCAACAAAACAAATCGTAGAGCAAGTTAAACGCAAATAGAAGACGTTACAATTGCAATTTCCATGCATTCGCAATAAAAAATGTGGACGCAGCGGATATCCAACAACACTGCAGTATATCAGTGTTGTATAGGCGAGGCAAGACACCGTCCCTATGGCGATAAGGCGTAGATTAAACTGCTGTTTGCTCACACACACACACACACATATTTAACATTTCCGCCATCTAGACTCGCGACAACGCTTGCTTGGTATTTGCATACTTGTTTGTGAAACGATTTGGTCTAGATCTGGACGCGTATACATGCAAATGCAATTTATACGGAACCGTCCAGCACTAGCGACGAGTAATTGTACAGTAAATGTTCGCTGCTTTTTCTAGTTTTACTTAATTTGGCGCAAATGTAAATGGAATGAGTTAGCATACCTAATATAGATTGTGATGCGTTTTCTTGATTGTTTTGAATGTAGAGTTATTAGAAGCTACTCAAGACTCTTGATTACAAAAAGTCGAGCTATGCTGTTGGCACCAACATTTACTTACATTAAAAATCTCATCAAAACATATGTTTAATTCTTTCTTGTCTCTTCGCATAAATAACTTCAGGTTCAACAAAAGTAAACTGTTGCAAGAGATAAATAAATAACGATGTGCTGGATGCTTTTGAATACTTTACCAGTGTTTTTTCTTGTAAGACAAAAATATGTGTATTTTTATAATACTTTTTAATACCCATCGACGACACTCCATACTTACAGAAATGCGTCAACGAGCTTGTCACGAAGAACATTAAAGTTTCCATCTTTTACAGTCTAGATCGACGATATAATGTGGCACACGCAATTATACATTCAAGCACCCAAGGAGTAAAAATTCCAAAACACACTACATCATCACATTTCATATAAAGTCACTGAAATTTGGCCTTGACATTCTTCACTATTTGCTCTGAATGTTCAACTTCTGTGTGTTCAATATCATTGTTCCCATATTGTGCTGTGGGCCATATAACACTTTGACATATTATACCTCAAACATAGCTACAATATAATTTCAGTTATATTTTAATTTACATTCTTCCATCTTAATAATTAAAAACTTCTTCAACCAAGATTTAATTGATAGTGAAATTTCAAGAGAGAAAAAGGCGAAAACAGTTTAAGGAAAACTTACTTTTTTCTTTTCCCGACGTGAAACGCCGTGAGGAATGAGTGAACGGAAGTTTTGTAATTATTTTTGAACAAGAGTGGTTAATACTGTGATAATTACGTCCTTGTATTTTTGTAAATTGGTCATTACGGAGAAGAATGGGTCATTATTCACCAACTAATTGGAGTGTCTTTAACACAATGCGTCATAATAATATAATTAAATGTATGATATTTGTCATATTGGAGTATCTTACATACAGTGCGTCATATTTTAATTCGTCATATTCGGTTTTAATTTAGAAGTGATATACCAGATCTACTTGACTGCACTTATATTGTAGTAGTTTAAGCAGCTTCCTCGCCTTTTAGTACCACGCCAAATGCTGTGGGTCCGATGCCCAAACGAGACAACACATTCAGAAATTTATGTTTCTAGCTGCTTGAATGTTTTTAAAGTGACGACATGACCTATAATTTATTTTTAGTGCGGGAGTAGTTTTAAACAAAATTAAGTTTAAAGTTCAAAGGTTTAAAACTTATCTGCTTTTAAGAAAATGTTTAACCAATACATTTAGGTACCTACTTATAGCCTTTAGCTTGAAATAATAGGGTGCAATTAACCCCTACTAATATATTAATTTACTTAAGTAATAATGTTGCGACCCGTTTTAGGCTAGTAGTACAGTAGGCTAATAACAAGAACCCTAGCCGCCATGTTCGTCCACTCACGTTTTCCTCGGCGTCCATAGGCACTTAAGAGTTGATATTGGCATAGCTGTACATTTTGACCACGCCTACAAAGTTATGAAATAAATTATAACATTTTTATGATGTTCTTTGGGGAAAAGCATGGTATACATTTTTATGAAAATATTGAATTTATACAGATCTGATTTTACAATAAGCAAAACTTGAATTATTATGGTAATCAGTTACCAGATAAACACAATTATATATTTGAAAAAATACACATATTATAGAATAAATACACTCAGACTCAGAACCACTATTGTGCTCAACTAAAGTACAAGCTATTGTGTAATAAAAAACCTTGTACTGGATGGTAAACCGAACCCTGACTTCGGGCTTGACAGTCAGTGAAACTTACCACTAGACCGGGGCAGCTAACAGGCCGGGATGATTCCTAGCGAATGTACTGAACTTACTCTAGAAATAGTAATTATATGAGATTATTATTTGATGAAATATATTGGTATTTCTCAGGATGTTATGCAAAAGACGACTTATTTCAAAGAATACTTTTAATGTCGAACCAACACATCAAAGATTACAGCAAGAGTAGTGAAAGGAAACAGTTCACACAACCGCAGATAATAATTCGTAGATCAAAGATAATGTCCATAGAGTAAACATGGTTTGGCGCTGTCAGCGGAGTGCATTTAACTAAAAATCATACTTTAACATTATTCAAGTAGAAAACTGTATAGCAGTTTGATGGAGACAGTAGATCATATCAGTCATTTCACCATACAGCCTTCCAAAGTCCACTCCTGGTCATAGGCTACTCCAAATTTTCGTCACTATAACATTGTTTAAACAACGATAGCCTAGTGGAGAGACCGACGGACTACCACGCAGAGGGTCTCGGGTTCAAATCTACGGCACGCACCAATGACTTTTCGAAATTATGTGCGTACTAAATTGTTAATTATCGCTTGCTAAACGATGAAGGAAAACATCGTGAGGAGACCTGCATGTCTGAGAGCTCTACATAATGTTCTCGAAAGACATGTGAAGTCTGCCAACTCGCACTTGGCCAGCGTGGTGGAATATGGCCTTACCCTTTTCATAGTGAGAAGAGCCCGTGCCCAGCAGTGGGACAGTTTATATACAGGGCTGATGATGATGATACCATTATGACTAAATAGGAGGATTTAGCCTATAGTTAGCATAAAATTTGATGTCGCGTTTTTCATCTCTTCTCAAATACACTATTCAATTAGTATTAATCCGTGTCACCGTATCGAATCTATCACTAGGAGCAATAGAACAAAATATTATCAATAGCCAAATTCGCATCAGATTTACGCCCGGCCCAATTTTTGTAAGAATACCTACACATGTTTTGTTAATCATAAAACATTACCCTTCCTTTTGGCTTCGCCGTAGTCGGGTAAAAAATTCAGTGTATTGAAGCTATGAATCTTTGTTCAAAAACCAAAGTTTGTCTAGCCATGTATAAACTATAATCTTTTTTACCTTATTCCAGACGTTAATGCAGTATTTTTTATGGTTTCATGTCTTTATCCCTGAAAAGGTAGGCAGAGGTATAGTATATTTATATCCATATTTCGCCATGCTGTGCACTTTAGGACCCACGTAATAGGTGGCGAGCCTATTACTGAATGCAGTACTAGTTAAGTATTATATTATCTGTGGTTGTAGTAATTGTACCTTATTTTCATAACGTTTGATATTACATAAACATGAACGTAGTCGTTTTATTTACGACTAGCTGTTTCCCGCGGTTTCACTCGCGTCCTGAGGGAGCTTCTTCGCATACCCAGTTAATTTATAGCCTAAGTTACTCCTTGGTACATCAGCTATCCGCTAGTTAAAGTCCCGTCAAAATCGGTCCAGCCGTTCCAGAGGTTACCGAGAACAAACAGACAAACAGATAGCATAAGTTTTAAACGTAACTTGAAAAAATTGCTGTGGTCGGAACAATTAAAATATGAAACTATTAATATTAACCTATCAGTAATATGACATCAATTGCAAATACAATATTATCGTTCATAAATCGTTCTTTAACCGTGATTCCGTTAAATATTTGGTATTTTGTAACTTACCTGACATTTTCACAAAAGCTGCTAATTATCTATTTGCGCTCTCTCTAGTTTTAATCTTAATTTTTGACACACTAGGAGTAACTAACCTTAACCTAACCTCTAATCCACTGTTATAACTTTTTGTCATACTGCGACCTGCTTACAAGGAAACAATTGTTTTGCCTCTAGCCACCTCAGTATTATTATTTGTTTATGTGTATTCATATACCCTTCCGTATATATTTATTATATTGAACTTTTGATTTTGTTCCTGCTGCCGTCCGTGCTTCACTTTTGGGGTTGCCAACTGAAAATCAGCGCTGGGTACTCCTCATTGGGGGTGCCCAGCTTAGGCTGAGGTGGTGACCCATTTCACACACACACATATTTATGTTTAACTTTATGTTAAGTTATTTTTTGTTTTTCTTTTTACTGTTACTGATTGTGTGTGTGTGTGTGGCCGAAATAAAATGATTTTTCTTTCTTTTAGACAGACAGACAGATAAAAATTGTAAAAAATGCCATTTCGGTATATGTACCGTGTATACATCCATATGCATTAAGTAAAAAGCGATTATCTTAATATTACAAACAGACACTCCAACTTTATTTATGTGTAAATGAATATAAATGTATATTTGTTCGGAACAATCGTTGCTTTTTACTCTAAAAAGAGGTGATTAGAAATTACTAAACAGCAATCAATAACATAACAATAATTGCTTTCTACAAATTATAAACTTATTTTACTTATTAGCCACTCTGTCGACCTCTATCATCAATATTTTTATTTATAAACATCTTTTTGTCATGATATGGTCTGTGTGCCGTAATCATGTAGGTATAGTTCTGGTCACAAGAAGTTAAATGTTATAATAGTTCCATCATAATTCAATAGATGGCGCTGTTCGATACTGAACCGCGCTATCAAAGTTTTCCGAGGCTAGTATATATAGCACCGGCGATTGAACGAATAAATGTCTCTTGCTTGGGATCGATTTCGCGTTTTATTTCGTTCCCTTGGTCGGTCGTTTGACTCACTGTACAAAGTGGTCTTATCGAGTCGGATCCCGCGCGTCACGAGAGATTTGAGTATCAGCACAGAAACCAGTGGCGATTCCACTGAAGTGCTACTATCGCGCGCGCGTCGCGAGTGAATTGTGGAGCAGCTACGAAAGAGGGCGCACCTGTTGGAGCGAGACGTCATTATAGAGGGCGCCACCAGTCCCTTTGCAAGACTGACGATTTGGGCAAAAGGCGCTGTTTGGAGTGCAGACGAGGTGTGCCGAATCACGCGGCAGAGGGCGCTGTCATCCTATCGAGTTGTGTATGAGGCACCGCTAGAGGGCGCTGGGGGTGTTTGCAGACGTGACGACAACAGTGACAAGACGTGGATGAGGTTTGGCAGCAGCAAACTGTGAGTAACTTTGACATTATTACGAGTGCAGAAATAAGTGAAATCTTTAGTGAAACAGTAGTCAATCGTTTAATTTTACGTAGCGAATAGAGACGTGTTATGGACTTAGAAAATATTTGCTAAATTTGGGACTAAGTTTTATTGCTTTTATACTTAGTTAAATTTAGAAGTAATCTTAGACATAGTTAAATTTGTTAAAGTAGTTTGTAGACTTAGAATAATTTAGTAAAAAGTGATACTACGGGGAACCTATGCCCGATTTTTTTCTGAGTTTGATATTTTATAAACACTTGTAAAATTTTCGTAATTTGATCAGTAACTTAGAATATTTCTGTCTTTAAGAAATTCAACTTGAATCTCTTATCACATCTGTTGTAGCAAGTAGTTGTTTAGTAGTTTTGTCTGGTAAATAGAAACAAATTAGTTTAGAGCTTTGGGTAATTTATTGTATTTTACATTTAGATTTATTGCATTGTTATTATTAAACATGGAGTCGTTACTCAAATTACAATTAGATGCTAAAAGTATAATAGAGAGAGGAAGGGTTAATTTTAAGAAGTCACCCAAAGATCGATTAACGCAATCATATATTGAAACACGTTTAGAAACATTAGAATCTCAGTGGAAAGGTTTTGTAGATACACACAGAAAAATAATAGAAATAGCTACAACTACAGATATGAAAAATACTTATTTTACAACAGATATTTATGACATGACAGAAGATATTTACATAACATATAAAAGTGAATTAAAAGAACTTAAATTAAATAGCAATACTAAAAACAATCAATTGAAAGTAAATGCAACGCAAAACTACCTAAAATCAGCCTACCCACATTTTCCGGCCAATATACGGAATGGACTTCATTTCGTGATTTGTTTGTATCACTTATTGATAAAAATGATGCCATTGATGACGTTCAAAAACTCCATTATTTAAAGGCTCACTTGTCTGGTGAAGCAGAGCAGTTACTAAGGCACACGCCAGTTACTGCATCAAACTACAGAGAGTCATGGGAAGTGTTAACAAAACGTTATGACAATAAGAAATTCCTGTCCAACTGTATGCTAAAACGTTTTATACAACAACCCGCTATCGTTAAGGAGTCATCTTCGGCGATCAAACATCTTTTAGATACAACTGTTGAATGTCTACATGGGTTAAGAACTCTCGATATAGATGTTGATTCGTGGGACGTAATCGTAATTTTCATAATTAGTTCGAAATTAGATAACAAGTCTAGAAAATTATGGGAATCAAATATTAGTGTTTCAGATGAGCTACCTAAGTTTTGTTGTTTACCCACGAAAGATCCGGCGTAGCGTCTGATATTGCTGACTGGTTGGCAACCAATGGGACTGACTGGCACTTCATTCCACCCCACTCTCCAAATTTTGGAGGGCTTTGGGAAGCTGGAGTGAAGTCAACCAAGCACCACCTTAGGAGAGTGATAGGCCTTAGCACTCTTACCTTTGAAGAGTTGTCTACTGTCCTGGCTCAAATTGAAGCTTGCCTCAATTCCAGGCCTATTTCTACCATCAGCAGTGACCCAGATGATCCGTGTCCACTAACGCCAGGTCACTTTTTAGTGGGTAAACCTTTGCTACTCGTACCCGAATGTAACTTTGAAGATTCGAATATCAGCACTTTAAAAAGGTGGCATTTAACTCAGCGGATGGTTCAGGACTTTTGGCGTAAATGGTCTCGTGAGTACTTGGTTCAATTTCATCACAGGTATAAATGGTCTCACAGCACACCTGAACCCAAGGTGGGTGATGTAGTGCTGGTGATGGAGGATGGCATGCCATCGGCAAGGTGGCTTTACGGCCTTATTGTAGACAAACACACTGGCTCAGACAATATCACTAGAGTCGTGTCTTTGCGATGCAAAGACTCTATTATAAAAACTCCAGTGTCTTAACTTATTGTGCCTCCAGTTACAGTGTAAAACTTAAAGACATGCCTAGTATTGTAAGATTTAGTTTATAATTGTATTTGGTATGGTTTAAGAAACTATTGTTAGAATGTTTATTTTATATACAGTCCACTGGCTTGCCTAACCCACCACATTTTGTTACTGTTTCATGGTGGGCGGTAACGTACAATTATTTTGTAGTTATGGACATTCTGTACATGGTGGGCGGAATGTTAAATGTTATAATAGTTCCATCATAATTCGATAGATGGCGCTGTTCGATTCTGAACCGCGCTATCAAAGTTTTCCGAGGCTAGTATATATAGCACCGGCGATTGAACGAATAAATGTCTCTTGCTTGGGAACGATTTCGTGTTTTATTTCGTTCCCTTGGTCGGTCGTTTGACTCACTGTACACCATTACATATATTTTTTTAATTTAATTTTGCCGTATTTATATCTTTTTGAAATGCCTGGTCATACTAGTGCCTCGTTTTTAGCGAAAGGTCGCTGGAGTGTCAGTTACTTAAGTTGTAGACATTTTTGTAACATAATAATTATAAATTGGATTTACATTGCGTAAAAGCTTTTACTTTCTAGTAACATTAGTGTCAATGAGATTGGGAAAGAAGGTTTATTTATTTAGTGTACTAAGGGTAGTACACTGGAAAGGTCAAACCGCACATTTTATAATAAACTTACTAAATGTTGGCAACCCCAACCAAATTCTATTCAGTTGTCTGATTTGAAATCTCTTTCAGAATTTTGAACAATCCTATTTTATAACATGATATGAACGTCCTTAAAGTAATAAAGACTTTTAAATAATTCTACTGAGAAACCACTTCGACCTAAGCCTTATAAAGATTTCGTTACGTTACATTCCATTTACGAATTAGTCAAACAGTAGTCGATGTTATTGCTTATGTTAGTATTTACTTGAAACTTTGCCCGCATGAAATAAAATTGTGTGTACAAAAACACTGCAACTTTCATGACTTTATTAAGTCTCGTAAAATATAGTTTGTTGACTAGATTTCATATTATCTGTCTCTATTTTTCTTATGATCAGATGCTTGGAAATATATCTGAACAAAACTTATTATATTTTTATTACATGTTTTCGTATGACTGTATGGCACAGAAAAACATTTTGAATACAATATTTCTTGCTTTCTAATTAAATTGAAATATGAAACTAAATTTGTTTCCATAAAAAATGTAAATTACGATTTAAGGATTTCCATTCAATAGGCCAAAATCGTAACAAAAGGTTGTCAGGTACGATAATCATCTAAAGTCCGTGCCACGAGAACATGGAAGTTTTGTAAACAAAGAATTTCTACTAAGTGACTCAGCGATAGTTCTGTCAAAAACAAATAATGTCAAATCCAATGAGCGCAACGGTACACAGATACGTGTCATTGGAACTAATATGTCAATGGATCGGGTTTTTATCGATATTATGCGCTGTCATCAGGATCTTTTAATGTTTTGAGGTACTGGCGCCTCGAATGTCAACATTTGGAGTTAATTCATTGAATTGTTACATTCTTGGCCTTAACATGCATTTATCAGGGGACAAAATTATTTTTTTAGTTATCAAGAAGGGGTAGGTAAATATAAAGTTAAATACAAGTTTATAGGATCGCAACGCTCCTCCCGCTTCCGGCATCTCGAAAAAGCGGGTGCAGAATAGCAGATGGTAAACTATTAGCCGCGCAAAAAAATATTTGTAGGTACAAAAAAAAAAGAAATTGCGTTTTCAGACTACCGTAACTTTTATGGATTTTGTTTAAGTTCATTCTGACGATTTCATTCACAGACAACGTAAAGTCTCCATGCCTAGATTTTTTTATGCATTGTACTAGATAGTTATTTGTAATGTAATTCATTGTTGGTCAATAATTTAGGATTAATATGATGATTAATATTTTAGGATAGGTAGGCTACTTTGAGCAAATGATTAATTGTCTATGATTTAAAAAAATCATATGAATAATAGAGTAACATGTATGTACTCTATCATTAACATACATGGTACTCTATTTTTACTTCATTTACAGATTAATAATTATATGTAAAACGACAAAAAAAAATTACAAATTTATGAATATTCGACCATTAAAACACAAAATCAAATATTTTTATTCCTGTAAAATTTAACAATATAAATTTAAGAACATAAGGGCATAATTAGGCATTGAAAAAAAAGACTGTTCAAAAAGTATAAAATCTAAAACACAACTGTTTGAAAAAAGGTGTTTGAAGCCCTGAATGTTTGTTTACAAAAAGTCTATCTTCTCGTGGCACCAACTTTATATTTCAGACGTTTCAAATATTATAGTACGAGATAATGAGACAAATTCTATTGAGTTGACATTTACATAAATAAGCGGATATTATGCTAATGGGCACAATGTTACTGTTACACCCACCAATTATTGGCTTATTTCAATCTAAACAAGGGGTCGCAACGGGGTGGAAGACGAAGCGCGCGTTATGAACGTTGATGTAGATTAAAGCTCCTAGAAAGGGTCTAAAGTGTAGGAATTAGTTAGAGTAAAGAAGGAATTTATTGTATTGCCTGTGGCAAAGACACTAATGGCTCACGCCATGTTATCAGTAACAGGCTGAGAAATTTCATCGTCATCATCAGCCTTATATATAAGCTGTACCACTATTGGGCACGGGCCTTATTCTAGGTACCACGCATACAGGCTGGCAGACTTTATATGTCTTTTAGGAATAACATGGAGTACTTTTAGACACACTGAAAGTTTTCCTGGAGATCTGAACGATAATTTAGCAAGCATATAGCTCCGTCAGTGAAATAACAAAAATAATTATTAAAAATATTTTGAGAACAAATAAAAATTATTTTCGTCCCTCGATTGACGATCAACAAACAGTACTTTCATATTTACTCATAAATATGACTGTATAGTACCAATCAAGCTTTGTTTTATTAGTTCCTGTAAAAACCATGTTTATTTTATTCGAGCCATACGTTGGTGAACAAAATTAATTATTAAACGTATTTCGGGGACAAATGAAATTACAAGTTCGGGAGAAGATGACACAAACATTTCCATTTTCCTTATTTCGGGACCAGACATGCGGGGGAAGTTGGGAATAGAACTTCCCATCTTCCCCCGATCTTGTCATCGGGGGAAGATGAAACACGCATTCCCATTTTCCCTCGTTCGGTGTCAGGCATGCGGGGGAAGATGGGAATGCAACTTCCTCCAATTACAAATTCGGGGGAAGATGACACAAAAATTCCCATTTTCCCCCATTCGGGGGGAGACATGCGGGGGAAGATGGGAATAAACCCTCTATTCATCTCCGACATCATCGTCTTACCAACTACCTATGTATTCAAAGTTTTATAAACCAAAGAAGGATTTATTTCATGTTTGTTGTATTATTTCAATACCTATTTACAATTAAGTAAAAGCGGAGTGTGCTTTACATTAATTTAAACCTTAGACATCGATGTTATACTATGATTAAGCAGAAATTATAATAAAGTGAAATTGGGTCTGTCGTATTTATACAACCGTGATCAACATTCGGCAAACTGGAATGTCAGTTCAAGGCGAGTTAATGAAATGAAATGAAATGAAATGAAATGAAATGAAATGAAATGATTATGTATGAAATGAAATTAAATGAAATGATTATTTATTTCGTGTAAACTTTTTTAAAGTGCTTACGAAAAGTCAAATTGAAATTTTTCAGTTTGTACAGTCACGAGCATAAATATATTACTATGGGCAGATTAGCAAAAATATCTGACCCAGGAATGAGTTCAATAATATCTGTCTGCTCGTACGCAGCAAAAATATCTGATATTATCAGGCAGCATAATGAAGTGGCATCAAAATTATGTGATGAAAATGTCGAAGCATAAATATGTGATGTGACCGGTGGCAAAATGTTATGATCCCTTGTGGAGAGCAAATATATGTCACGTTTTCTATTTCTGTAGTTTGCATTGATTCCGCCCTAAAAGCATAAATATGTGACATCAACTAAGTGGCAATAATATCTGACATTATTTTATCTTCAATTTAATTTCAAATTCATACGAATTCATTAAAGCAATAAATTTTATTTTACATTATTTTAATGTGGGCTGTCGTTTTATACTATATTTATGTCTAGACATATCCAATATCACCATTAATGGGTAGATCTTTTCTATATACGGCTGCCGAGTAACAGTTTAGGAATAGGTAGTAATATCGGACTGCCTAGCCAAATCAGTTACTTTTTGTCATCTGTCAAAACGCCAGTTTTGTATGAAATCATTTTTCATAAACTGCTGTACTTTTTGATGGTTTTATTTATATAAAATTTGCTGTAAGGGCAAAATTAAACTTTGATACAATCTTTTTGATAAATAACAATTTGCAATTTAGTTTTAATACATCCATAGTCTCACGCCTGTTTCCCCGAAGGCGTAGGCAGAGGCATATTAAACGCCCACTTTTCGCCAGTGTTTTGATCCCACGTAATAGGTGGCGAGCCCATTGCCGCTTATCGGGATATTTTGTTTGCCACAGCCTCGTCCGTTGATCGGCAGGTGCACCACTTGCAGGTGAGGTTGGCTTCGGACCCTAAGTTCTTGGTGGGAACTCTATGCACCCGTTTTAATATAGTCCAATTCCCTATAGAGTAACATCTCAGGCCCCCAGTCTTTATTGCCTTGGATTTTTTTTGGATTTCATTGGATTGACGATGAGTTATCAAACATCAATGTTGATGAATATGAGCAATAAAAAAATTTTTTTTGTATTTTTTTGCATTTTTTTTTGTTATGAGTGCATTTTGTGTGCTAAAATCTCTACAATGCAAGAGAACCTACGAGACGTAATTATGCAAATGGTGGCTTTAGTCGATTTTAATTCATCATTTAAAATAAATGTCACCCGAAGATAACAAGATCCGGAGGTTAATAAATTTCCTAGTAAATTTTTAAACTTTCATAGGATTCTTAACGTGTGATAAATTGTATGATTTTACGCCCATATTTTCGCAAATTTATCAATTTACGACGAACCTAACGTATATCCATTCGTAAGGTTCTAAACGGTTCGACCAATCACAGAAGAAGAACATTAATTTTACGCTTCTTTAAAATACGGCAAATAACACACTGCTCTCTGATTGGTCGGTCGGTGATAATGAAGGTCGGCATCAGTTCAACTTAGTAGGTTATGTTCGGTTTTCTTGTGACCTTGAATTCAAAAATAGGTGCCCTGTTTTTGCTTTGTTCCGTTATCTAGGCTCATAAACATCGCTAAAGTTCCAGTTTATTCATTAACGTGGCGAACATTTACGGTGGGAGGCGGTTGGAATGAAAAAAAAACACGTGACTTATTCAACCAATCAGAGCGCACATGGCGTTGGTTATCTCTTACTAATTATTTTACGCGTGAATTCGTAACTTTGGCCATTTGCGAAAATATGGGGGTAAAATAATATAATTTATATCTCGTTTAGCATCCTACGAAAGTCGTAGATAAATACGCAGTGAAATACGCAGTAATTACGTTACATATAAATATACATAATGAATTAAAATCTACTAAAGCCACCATTTGCACAATTACGTCCCGTAGCCTCTCTTGCATTGTAGAACAATTTTAGCACATACTTGCGAGCAGCCAAAAAAAAATGCAAAAAAATACAAAGAAAAATATTGCTCATATTCATCGACAGTGATGTTTGATAACTCATCGTCAATCCAATGAAATCCAAAAAAAATCTAAGAAAATAAGTAAAGTCTGGGGGCCTGAGATGACGTTACTCTATAGGGAATCGGACTGTATTAAAACTAAATTGCAAATTATTATTTATCAAAAAGATTGTATCAAAGCATCCCTATAAAAATGATTAAAGTTTAATTTTGCCCTTACAGCAAATTTTATATAAATAAAACCATCAAAAAAGTACAGCAGTTGAGTATGAAAAATGATTTCATACAAAACTGGCGTTTTGACAGATGACAAAAAGTAACTGATTTGGCTAGGCAGTCTGATATTACTACCCATTCCTAAAATGTTACTCGGCAGCCGTATATAGAAAAGATCTACCCATTAATGGTGATATTGGATATGTCCAGGCATAAATATAGTATAAAACGACAGCCCACATTAAAATAATGTAAAATAAAATTTATTGCTTTAATGAATTCGTATGAATTTGAAATTAAATTGAAGATAAAATAATGTCAGATATTATTGCCACTTAGTTGATGTCACATATTTATGCTTTTAGGGCGGAATCAATGCAAACTACAGAAATAGAAAACGTGACATATATTTGCTCTCCACAAGGGATCATAACATTTTGCCACCGGTCACATCACATATTTATGCTTCGACATTTTCATCACATAATTTTGATGCCACTTCATTATGCTGCCTGATAATATCAGATATTTTTGCTGCGTACGTGCAGACAGATATTATTGAACTCCTTCCTGGGTCAGATATTTTTGCTAATCTGCCCATAGTAATATATTTATGCTCGTGACTGTACATCATTTATATTTTTGTGTTGAATTAGAGCAGCTCAATCCCAAGCATTTTTATCGCCTATATAATCAGCAATTTTATAATATGCTTTTAAACACAGTGTAGTTTTAACAATAATTTTGAATTTATTTATAGATAAATTTCTTATATTAAGAGGGAGCTTGTTATAAAAACGTATACACTGCCCCATAAAACAGCTACTTATTTTGTGGAGGCGGGTGCTATGAACTATAAGATTATTCTTATGTCTAGTATTAACAGTGTGTAGATCACTTTTTTTACTAAATGTGTCAATGTTCTTGTGGACATATAACAGATTCTCGTATATATATTGCGAAGCAACAGTTAGAATGCCTATCTCACTGAACTTTTCTCTTAGAGAAACACGAGGACCGAGGTTGTAAATACCCCTTATTGCTCTTTTCTGCAGAACGAATATTGTGTCAAGGTCTGCAGCATTCCCCCAGAGAAGAATCCCATATGACATAATACTATGAAAGTAGCTGAAATAGACCATTCTAGCTGTTTCTATATCTGTGAGACGTCTAATTGTCTTAACCGCATAAGCTGCAGAACTAAGTTTGCCCGAAAGTCTTTCTATATGCGGACCCCATTGAAGTTTGGAATCAAGCATAATACCTAGAAATAAGGTTGTCCCGACGGGTTCAATTCTGGTGTCCTTCAGTTGTACATTGGTTTCCATCTGTTTAACATTGGGCATGGAGAATTTTAAGAGTTTAGTTTTCTTATCATTGAGTAATAAATTATTTACATTAAACCAATTAACAACTTTAGAGAGTGCGTTGTTTACTTCGTCAAAATTACTCTGTTGTCTTTTAATATTAAAAATTAAAGAGGTGTCATCCGCGAACAACACAATCTCATGATTGTTCTTTACGTAATAGGGTAAATCGTTGATATAGATCAAAAATAGAAATGGTCCGAGTATTGAACCCTGTGGGACGCCCATTTTTAAGGCAGAACCTGGCGATGTCTTATCATTAATCTGAACCTTCTGGATTCTGTTGCCCAAATAAGAAACCAGGAGATTAAGAGCTTTGTTCCTAATGCCATAATGATATAATTTCCTGACCAGAGTATCATGATGTACACAATCAAAGGCTTTGGACAAGTCGCAAAAAATTCCTAAAGCATCTTGCGAATTCTCTCAAGCTGTAAATATACTTTTGAGTAACTCTACTCCTGCGTCAGTAGTTGAACGACCCCTCGTAAATCCGAACTGTTTCTTGTGAAGAAGATTATGTCTGTTAAAATAACTAAGCAATTGACTAAGTATTAATTTTTCAAAAATTTTACTAAGCGTTGGCAATACAGAAATAGGTCGAAAATTAGAAGGGTCTGATGTGTCGCCAGATTTAAATAAAGGTATAACTTTACTATATTTCATTAAATCAGGAAATATTCCAGAAGCGACGCAACCATTGAACACTGTTGCAAGATGTGGAGCTATTATGGTAATAATGGATGAAACAGTCTTCACTGACAATCCCCACAAATCCATTGTCTTTTTCATATTTATAGTTTTAAATTGATAAATAACATCTTTAGTAGTCACAACGGTAAATTCAAAGGCTGCACCACATTCTGGCACGCAGTCCCTAAGAAGCATTTCAGCAGACATGGAAGATGAGTCGAACGACCCTGTTGTTATTATAGGTATATTAGAAAAAAACTTCTCAAATTCTGTCGCTACTTCCATGTCCTCTGCAACACTCACATTATTGATATTTAATAAGAAGTCACGGCTGCGTGCTTTGGCTCTGCCAGTTTCATTGTTGATGACATTCCAGGTAGCCTTTATAGTGTTTTCTGATAATTTTATTTTATTTCTCAAATAAATAGATTTTGCTGTACTACAAGCTTGTCTAAATATTTTGGAATATTTTTTTACATAATTAATAAAGTTCTGACTATTATTATAAGTTTTTTCATCATACAGTTCATATAACCTAATCCGGCTTTTATGAATACCTTCAGTTGCCCAATCACTAAACATCAGACGGTCAGTTACATTTAATTTTTTGGATGTAAATACAGTCTGAAATTCGTCATTAATCAAGTCAAACAAAGAGCTATATAACTGATCCGGATGGACATGATGAGGCAACCAACGCATTTTTCGAGATAAATTGTCTTTAAAAGTTATAAGTCGATTTTCATTTATTGGTATATATTTAATAATTTTTCTCTGGACTTTCGGGCATTTTCTTGGACAACAGATTAACTGTCCACTGTGATCTGACTGAAGCATATTAATCAAAGATTTGTGTAATGGTTTTATATTAGTAAATATATTATCAATACAAGTACCACTTGTGGCAGTCACTCTAGTTGGTTCATAAAAATTATGACATAAATTGTATGACTTAAATAAATTTAAAAATTTGATAGTCAAAGAGCATTTTTCTAATATGTTAACGTTAAAATCTCCACAAATAGCAACAGTTTTACGGCAATTACAAACTTTGCTAAGGGCATCCTCCATAATAACTAAAAAACTTTCAAATGGTGCACATGGAGGTTTGTATACACTCATAACAATGAACTGCTCAAACTCAACACATGTGATTTCTACTACTCGCTCAACAGAGAGGCTCACAATGTCAGTCCTTTCTTTAAATTTTAGAAATTTACTTGCTATGATTAACGAGCCACCATGGATAAAGTTTTCTCTACTGAACGAGCTTGCAACCTGGTGGTTATTGAAATTGAATATGAACTGGTGGCTTCTTAGCCAATGTTCTGTAATGCATAAAATATCAATATTGTTACAGTTCATAAACAATTCCAATTCTAACTCCTTACCCATCAACCCTTGTATATTTTGATGCACCAGGCTGATACAATTTTTTAAATTATTTTTTGTAGGTAAGGTTGATGGAGTTGTATTTTTGTCACTTAAACTAGGTACAGAATTCAATGTCTTATTAAATGTATTGCCAGAGATTGACTCTATTGTCTCAGAATTCAATTTAAAGAATTTGGAACGGATTCCAAGCTTATATTGCATGTCAAATTTGACTGCTCAATAAAAGCAGTGTGGTTAGCCAAAACCTTGGCTGTGTTATTAATACAATAAGCTAGCGAGGATGCTATTTGTCTTTTATAAAATTGTGATATATAATAATTATCATATGTCAAATACAAATTTCTAATTAGAGCATTAGAGTCAATAATGTCAATTAAATTATTATAACATGTCATGGTATGTAATTTGGAATTAATCTTAAATCTATAATCATTTTCAGCTTGTGGCAACAGCTTACTGTAAGGAAAAGCAAGTAACATAATTTTTTAAACTTTTAAATTCAGTAATTGGTCAAAATATCTCTTTATTAAATTAATATTTGCATTTCCTCTTCTCCCAATAAATATAATTATTGTTGATTCAGGACAGTATGATTTAGATAAAATTGATTGCATTATCTTAGAAAAGCTTGCTCCAGGCATACATAAGTTAGTAATAGTCATACCTGTCCTTTGTCTCAACAATTGGCTCATGTTTTTACCTATCTCATCGCTAAACATTAATAGCTTGTCGGTGTTTGTAATGTGGGGTGAGAAAGAAGTGCCAGAATTACAATAAGAATTAATGGAATTAATGGTGCTGTCATCCACTGCAGCAGAGAGTGACAGCAAATCAGAGCAAAAATTCAAAGTAGTTGACTGTGAATGACTCTGTGGCGCCTGGCTAAGTTCATTGCCATGACTATTATTAGTCAAAGATTGAAGCCTCTCTTCATTGTACTTACACAAGTCCACTAACTCATCCATTGCCAAGATATGCTCGTTAATTTGTTTTTGTGATAGATTATATTTTTTTGTCATATTAGCCAAAGAATCTTGTAAACTATCAATCTCCATCTGCAGACAATGAATATCAGCATCATATTTCACTAGATTTGAATCAAATTTAGTTAGACATACTGACATTTGTTCTTTTACATTAACATATTTTTTGCAATAATCTAGATTTATGTTTGATTTCCTGTACATTCTTAATAATTTTTCCTTTTTCTTAATAAATTTATTTATTTTAATATACTTCTTCAATTTATTACAAGCTTTTATGTTTCTAAATGACTGGATAGTTGAATTAGAATCTGTAAGATCAATAGTCACTATATTCTTACTGTCATCATCGGAGATAGTAGAAACCATACCTGGAGCGCTGCCAACCAGCTCATCAAATAATGACTGTGTGGTTACTGATTTTATAGACCGGTTTGCACTTTCTAATCTGTTAATATGATCATTGGCCTCACTTAGGAGACCCTCTAACTCAGTGATGCGTTTTAGAGCGTTCTCAAACTCATCACTGCACCTGTCAAATTGTGTTACAATCTTATGTAATCTATCCCGTTCATCAAGGGTAGTGAGTAAATTAGAGTGTATTTCTGCCATCTCACTCCTAAGCTGAGAGTTTTTACCTAAAATATCTAGCATTTCTTTCTCATTGTCATCATGTTCACTTTGTAGTGACTGACACAAATCCTTATATTTCTTTAGTTCTACAAGGGTCACCTGTAATTTCTCATCATCTAACCGTGCCCTTCTGGTCATCATCTTGACAAAATTAAGTAAACAAAGCAAGAAAGGTTCACTGAGGTTTGTGTAATGGAAACAGACAAGTTGGTTATTCAAATAAATCACGGGCAAAATATTTATTACTGCCTTTGTGTAACAACGTTAGGAATTCCAGTCGTAAATTACAGGGACAATAAAGATAGTGTTATAATGCGTAAGTTATAATTTAAGCGCGCCACTAAACATTTATTCAATTCACAATTTGTCACCTCGGTTAAATCGCGGAATGTGGGTATCGCGTGACCGCGCGATGGTGTGTCGTACTCGGTCGCCCATCCGACCTGTTTCGTGAGCATTCGCTGCATAAATTACTTACAATTTATCCAAGCAACGTTTGCGTCGTTGCTCAAACGTGCCAAATTCCGTCATCATAATTTATGCAACGTTAACATTAACAAACCGTTTCTGAATTTAATTTATCGCACCCAGAGCCGCGTGTGACTGCGTCCGCGAACGTCATGCTCAACGCTTACAAATCGTTTGTTCACAATCCTGAATACATAGCCTCATTAAAATGATTGCCGCATGAACATTTCAAACTTTAACTGTTTTACACATATAGATAAGCATGTTATTGGTTATAAATTCATTTATTATAATTTAAACTATGCTTGTTACTTGTAACGATGTTTGGATATTTATATAGGCAAATATTAGATTTCGAGAGCCTGCTCTGAAAATTAGTACTTAAAATATGTGAACACCGCAAGTGATAAATGCTTACACGTCATGTACATACTTATACTAGGTACCCATGGCGCATCAAAATGCCAAGATTTTCATTTGGGCTTTTAAAAAAATCATTGGACTATAATTAAATGATTATGGTATGTTGACTAGGTTTATAAATTAAAACGTGGTGTACTACCTAGACAACTTGAACCAAAAACATAGGGTTCTATGATGCATTAAAGACAGCGTCTAAAGGTTATTATAATGTCCGTGTTTGTGATCAAAATATGTAACATTGGAAATCTACAATATTCTGAAATATATATAGTTTATTAGTCAATGGGGGCATGAGAATCAAGCTACAGGTGATTGATGTAGCTTTCCTGATATAAATGTATAACGGAATGAAGCAGTTAATAATTATATTTCTATCGAAAGGCGAGCTATATTTCTTGGATTTTATAGCTGTTTATCTTTTGAGTTTAGCACGGTTTGATGAAATAATAATAAATGCTAAATTCCATTGAAAAATGAGAATTTATTATCATACCTTATCACCATCATCATCATCAGCCTTTAACAGCCCACTGCTGGACTAGGCCTCTGCTTTGAAAGAAGGAATTGGCCTACTATACCACGCTGGCCAAACGGGTTGGTATAGGGTTTGTATCAAGTTTTCCTTCTCTTACAGTGCTGATCTCTGCATAATATGCTCCCTCTGTCGGCTCTTACGACACCCATGGGATGATATGGGGAGGTGACATTCCGTATTCTTAATCCGTCACCACACGGAAATACCTTGTACTTTATTAGTTTTCATTCCTATTCCTCTGATTTCATCAACAGAAAGTGAATGAAAACTCAGTTTGAAAATTATGTTTTGTTATTTACCTTTGTAATTTGTTTAATACTGTAAGGTAGTGTTCAACAAAATTGAATAAAAATAATAATATATATTTTTTTTAAATATTGGGCTTAGGTCTTCCGGACACTTTTCACTGATTCCTTCATACTTCAACATAAACATCTGCACATTCATAAATCGATAAAAGTTGTTTTATGTATTTATTGATCCGCTATCATATCACTCCTGAAGTCAATAGGCAAAAGGGCATCCTAGCCAAAACTGAAAAGAAAAAACCGCGTCAAAATTTTGTCCTCAGCTTGAAATTGGTTAGAAAATATTATAAACTTAGTCGAAGAAGAAGTATATTTATAATACACAACAGTACTGTTATCACTAAAATGTCATTTCTTGTGGTGGCGTCGTGTCGGGTCATCCCTGTCCCTCTAATATGGCGAGAGGGATGATGGCTGGCACATGCGTCATACTCGTGAACGGGTGCTACTTGCGATGACTGGTCGATGACGGTCTTGCGGGCTGGTATTAGATTTTAATATTTAACTGCATCATTTCCATCATGGTTCTGATCACTTTCGCGGATTGCATGCATTAGTAGGTATATATAATGTAAGTGGATGCTCCTGTTTCACCATGTCTATTCTGAGGAGGCTAACCAAAACTATTATGCTTGAGTATTATTATGTACAGTAAGTATATACAAGGGATATAGAAGGTGTAACAGTTGCAGCACCTTACAAAATGTAAATTGTGTATTATGCAAAACCTGGCGATGAAAAAGAGTGACCGTGAGTTTTATTGCCCGTTCTTTCTCATGGTTCTACCTATTGCATTGCGAACGTGGCAGTAAATGTAAATGTAGAAGCATACAGTAATAATGTTTTAAATTTGAGTATAAGTAATTATTTTATAAATTTATTATTTTGACGTTCATAAGCGTCACATTGTGACCCAAATGAATAAAAGATTTTGAATTTGAATTTGAATAAAAATAAAGAGTACAACACATTAAAGTGTACTAAACCAGGTTTCTTTGAACATAGGCTCGTAATTTTGTTCTCTACGAACCTATTTCCAGACCCTACGCTGTGGTTTTCCGCGCCGATTTACCCTTAGCAATAGATTACTCATTAGTGTGTATCACGGATAATCTTAGCATCAGTTATAGAAAGCGCTTATAGGTTGCGAGGACATTTCCTTAGTTAGATTTTTTTCATAGAGTTTTCAGAACAAGTTTTAAATAAATAGCAAAAAGAGGACCTAAATTCCAAATGCTTTTTTGCTATTTTTGTTTTTCGTATCGTGTTATTATTATACACATCATCATCAGCCCTGTATATAAACTGTCCCATTGCTGGGCACAAACCTCTTCTCACAATGAGAAGGGTAAGGCCATAGTCCACCAAGCTGGCCAAGTGCGGGTTGGCAGACTTCACATGTCGTTCAAGAACATTATGGAGAACTCTCAGACATGCAGGTTTCCTCACGATGTTTTCCTTCAATACGCACTTAACTCCGAAAAGTCAATGGTGCGCACCGTGGATTCGAACCCGGACCCTCTGTGTAGCAGTCTGTCGGTCTCTCCATTTATGTACATTGAGATTATACACATACAACATCGAAATTATTTGACAGCCTTATCATTCAGCAAATTGTCATTATATGTATAAGGTAGTGTCCTAATTATTGTATCATTTAAAATACGCATAACGATAATTGTTAATAAACACACTATTAAACAAAAATGCCAGTTGTATAAATATAAATGGAAATCTACACATTTGATTTACTTTAGCATGCCATCGTAGTTTCGTTGTCCCTAATGGAATTTCATTTGATATGTTACGGGCACCGACAATAGGTAAAAATAAAGTTCTATAAATGTTTAAGTAATTAACTTAAATTACTGAAACATGAAATACCTTTTAACATTCGTGTAATATTGGTCTATTCCAGTGATTGATAAATAATTTAAAGAATCTTAAAATTACTTCGGTAAAACAGCTGTTATGTTTTGTTCCAAGTATTAATAATACGGTAGCTACAATCTAGGTCTACGGCACGCTGCCTATTAAAGTATTAGCGTCATTTTACTGAATCGATCTATAAATATATAGTTACCAATGCGTAATAACTACTTCGGCAGTTTTTCAACTGAATTTAAAATAGGTAGAATCTACGTATTTTATATGGGTAGTTGTATTTCGGAAACAATACGAATCGCCTGTGAGTTTTGTCAAATACAGTTTACTACGAATAAGTACTGAAATATTAATAGACTTGAAAATGAAAAAATTAATAAAACAGTAGCTAGTAAAAAACATGTTGTTCTATTTTGAAACTATTTTCCATATGAAATGAAAATTGTGTACAGTTGGTAATTTTAACAGGGAACATGTTTATAAAGTGTTACTGGGTTTTTCCGAATTCTCAGTAGCAGCACGGAGTCTGGTGATGTTTCCGGTAACGGCAATAGGCTCGCCTATTACGTGGGACCTAAAAATTCATGGCGAAATGTAGGTGCAATATTACACCTTTGCCTTCCCCTTCGGGGATACAGGTGTGAGTCTATAAATAAAATAAAATAAAAACATGTTTATAAAATATAACTTTTTTTTACTAAGTAAGTATTTTAGTGGTATCGGTTCGTGGTCGGGATAAGGGAATCGCCTTGACTGAGCTATGCTCTTACTAAAGTAAGATGACTGTAGTATGTGTAATGTTATATTTCTTTAGGAAAGTAAGTGCGGCGGAGGCTTAGCCTCTAACTGTCATTATAGTATGTTTAGATGACTTGGTAGACATCATAAAAATATATATTAGACTATTCAGACTTCAGAGGTGTTGGTATTGGCCCTTAACCTTCAGATTTTTTCATAAGCCTTCCATTTAATCCAAGATGCTATTATTTTTATTCCTATTCTTTCTATTTATTCATTATTCATAGGATGTGGTGCAACCAAAATGTTCTATAATTCTATCGTAACTCAGCACAGCATGGCTATGCGCTTCTGTTAGTGCTTACTTACAAGTGGATTCTCTGCACACTTTTTAAATTTTTGTAATAGAAGGAAATACTTCATGTCAAAAGTTCCAATCAGATATGATTATCTTTTGTTAAAGAGGCAATAGAAAGAAAGACAGAAAGGAAGAAGAAAAGCTTAGCTTTTACATTATGTAGATCATACACGCTACGGTCTACCGGAGAGGTTGACACATGGTACATGTTTGACCTACGCAGGTAAACCTACACAGGTCAAACATGTATATGAAACTGCAGAGGTGTATTCCCACACACGCTCCGTTATAACTGCGCAGGTATACCTGCACAGGTAAACCTCTCCGGTAAACCGTAGCATGTATGGCGGCCATTAGGCATAATTAGTGTTAATTCACAACTCTATCTATGTATGTTACATGAAATACAGCCAAGTGACAGGAAAACAGACATATCATCAGGGAAGCTTTAGTAAAAAGTTCCTTGCCAAAAAATGTGCTATCGATTCGCAATAGTGTCTCTGTTTCGAACATCTGTTCAAAAAGCACACCTGAGTCCTGACACAGAGTAACTACGTAATAACTGCTAAAAATTGATGGTGTCTTTTGATTTATGCGGCAATGTTCATGTGCAGGTGATTAAAAGAGCTATGGAATATCATGTGTGCATGTGTGGGTGTGTGTTGAATAAATGTTTTCTGAATATTGATCAGGTGGCACTGCTTTGCTTTGTGGTTGGTGTTATGAATAAACTCTCCAAGTTTGTTCGTGTTTGTTTTGTGTTATAAAATGTTGAATGTTCACTGTGACGTGACAATATCATTATTGAGTATTGATATTGTTTTAGAAAATATTATTTATTGCTCGCTTAATAATGTGCCCGGTAGATGGCAATAGGCTCGCTCCCTATTACATCAGAAAAATAACTGGCGAAATGTGGGTGTGCACTACAACAACGTCTGCCAACCCCTTCGGGGGTAATGGTATTAAGGTAAAGAGCTAGTCTGAATGCGATAATGACTATGAGACTGAATGCGGTGACGCGTTTACACGTTAATAGAGAATAATTTTGTCGCTAGATCTCGAGCGCGATTCAATGAAGTTAAAATAAGTCTTCTTTGTTGATTACTTAACCAAACTTGGCTAATTGATATAGTAGTACGGAAATTATTACCACTAAAACATAACTATTATTTAGAAAATAAATCCTATTACGAATACCATCATAATTATTATTTATTTCGCATGAAACAAAAACAAAGATATAAAATACCAACAAATTGTCACCTAAAAAAAGAACATTATCAACATTATCTTGAAAATGGCAAGTTTTTTTTTATAAAGTAGAACGTAGAACAAATCTGTAACCGCCTTTTTACATTTTGGAACTGTAAAAAGGCCGTAATAAACGAAAGTTGTGCAGTTGGGTTGTCGCCGAGGCACGCGGCCTATTATTATACAGGAAAGGAAAAAACCTTTTCATCACACGCTCTGTTAAAAGCCGACTGTACCTGTTGCAAGTGTCACTAGGAAATACGATGAACTCACGCCTATACTGATATCGCAGAATATTGTAACCGAGGATATTAATACCAACTTAAGTTGTGTAAGTTGTTATATATATGTTTAAATTATTTGCAATGAGAGTTAGCTTAGCTAGGGCGTAGCTACTTATTATAGTGATTGGAAATAGTTTCATTAATCGATACCCAAAATTAAAACCAGGTTTCTGTAAAATTAAAGGAATTATATATTTTAATTTTCGTAAAACATTACATGACAAGTACACAATTGGTAGGTAATTAAAAAAAATGTGCTTACTTAAAGAGTCATCCTAGATTTTATTTGTCGCCTACTGCAAGTAAAAGTAACAAAAAGTTAATTAAGAGTAGGTGACTAGAATTCAGCGATATACCTACAGCCGTTTTATACCTACAGCCGCATTTTGTTTAGATAATTTGAAAGAAGAGAAGCTTTAGGTACCTAATATAAGCGCAAAAATGATAGTTAGAATAACCTATTTGTGACCATAAGCGATTGATACAAAAAATAAAGAGATAAAGAGCATTAAAATTACTGTTAGCTAACAATAAGTGTGATAGCTTACTTAATTTATATCACCAGCTAGAGTGTGAACCATTTAGCTGCGTTACGAATAGTAGTACCAAGACATGCTGCAAAAAAAAAAAAGCGATCATTATTTTCTAACATCTACTTAAAGTTTTACACGTACCTTCTTTTATAATAATATTATAGTCACAAAGTTTTCATACAAAGCGCTTTTGAATTCTAATAAAACACGAGAACTCGACTTAAGCTTATTAGACATTCCTCACAAACTTGAGAGTATGTTCCACGATAATCACATCATTCGCTTCCACATATTTAATAGGCTACATATTTTCGTACAAGCCTCCCTCGAATAAATTGCGCCCCGAAAGCTGTCCCGGGGCGTCCTGAATGTCAACACACTACTGAGTTTTGATAAAGCTGCACCCGCACAAAAGCAATGTCATTCACAATACCAACGTTACAATAATTAGAAGGGAATTAGTAACAAATTATTGCTCGAGAAGAGGAGGTATAATAGCCCGACCGGTCTGGATGGTTCTCATTAGTGTATGTTGGTCCCACGTAGAAGCAGCCTCGTTGTGGGCCTGCATTATTCATGCGGACAATATTGCACTGCCGCATCTATCTATATGGCTTTTATAACGCTCTACAGTTATATTAGGTGATGTTTCATTCACAGAACAAATAAACTGTTCTGTGGTTTCATTAACGTTGACATTTTGCATTGTGCTCGTGTAATAATGCCGTCCAATTCTTTGATCATAAACCACTCGCGTGGCAGCTTGTCAAAGACGCGATGGTCATTTGCATTACGTGTGCTTATGTTATATAGCTTTGACTGGACATTATGTAGGTATTTCAAACCTGTTATGAATAGTGAGAATCGTTCGCCGATTGCAATTAATGGGGATGCGTCTGCATTCGACATATTGTTACGTTCAGCGAAGTTAAGTTGAAAATTGCTTTCGGTGGTCCCAACCCATTCAATCCTACGTTATCATCGGCTTAATCAAAATACGGCGTACACAATCCGAATGCGCGGAATATTTCATCGTCGTGTGAAACAACGTTTGATGAGCTATGAATTTGGAAGCAGCCAAACGCTTATCACTAATTAGCACCAAATAGGAAACTAGTCAACGTAAAATTAACGTAGGAATATGAAAGCTGTGCAACTTCGGCGTACGTCGGGTGGCTCAATATTTCACCCGTCATATGAATACGTCACAAAAGGTGACTCTGACGTGGCTGTAAGAGATGAATAGAATGAATAGAGCGGATATGCGACAAATAGTCACAGTTCTTTATAAGCTCTCTCGCAGTAGATACGCAGAACCGACTGTTACTGACAATGCCTTTTGTGCGCTTACTTCTAACAAGATGTCATAGTATAAAATAAAATTTAATGTGTAGGCTTTTAATTATAGGGTCCTTATGCAATATATGTAGCCATTTTTAGATTAGATGTACTCGTTACTTGCAAAAAACACGTAGGAAATCATTCCGTTATGGTTCTGGTCTTTTGGTGTCTCTTATCGCTATATGATTGCGTATATACTGTCTTTTAAATTAAAGAACTTTTTTAATTACTGTATTAATTTCGAGTCACTCAAATACAACACTGTTTAAAACTTTTCCGCATTCATTACTTACAGCTTCTTCTCAAATTGGCTATAACACGGCCGTTTGATTGAATACAGAAATTTGGAAACTATGAATTTATAATCTAATAATATGTATATATCTTTGTTTCAGGGGAATATTGCTACAAAACCAGAGACTCTACAGCGCTGCTATCAAAAGTTTCAAGAGAGCAATTTACTTCAGACCTTCAATGGCTCGTAAGTACTTGAGATAAATGAATTATTAAAAACAAAGCCTCGTTGGTATTTCTTCATAGCTCTTACTAATAATTTGATTGTCCAATCAAATTATTTTGTGGACGGTCGGCCGACTCTTTATTTTGTCCTAATTCTGCTTATTGTTTCGAAAATTAAAGGGTTTATAAAATTTCATTGTAAAGTAGAATACAAGAATAACTTCCAACAAAAGCATTTTAACAATAGAACTTGTAAACAACGGCCAGTATTTTATATACATAAAAAATATTTCAAACCGCTTTAGAAGTTCATACCTAGTCAAGTTGTTCAGATAATGTGTGTTGTAAACTAGTTGGGTGGTTGGAACTTAAAATACGAGTAATAAGTAAAGCAATATTAATAGCTATATTAACAGAGCTGTCGGTGGTTAAAGTTGGGTTCTGTATAGATTGATTGAAGTTATTATGAGAAATATTTCGATATTGTTGTCACTAAACTTGTCAAAGACATCCAAATTTTTGTTTTACTTGATTAGTAGTTTCGGTATCAAACTTTACCAATACAAATGTTTGTAGTGGCTTACGTGAATCTCGGGGAGTCGTTGATGGCTGACGGGCTGAGGCGGCAAGCGCGCTCCGAGCGAGCTCGCGAGCCGAGGGTGTGCGGGTCAGGGACCGGCGAGAACACGACGCTGCAAGAGTGTCCGCCCTCGTACAACTTGCAGCGCTACATTCTCAACGAGGCCACTGGCATAAAGCGCTGTCAGCGTACAAAGCAAATACTACCAGACACGAACACCCCCATCGTGGGATGGACGCGACATGTAAGCGAACATTATATTACAGCACGTCGCGTTTTAACAAGCGTTCGACATAGTTATGTTGTAAAGTAGGGACGTGCCGATGTATACTGTCACACAGCCTTAACTGGCTGCTATCCAAGCTTTATGCGCCGCCCTCATACAAAAAAACCTTGTTGAATCTTTGTGTTACTGTAACGAATTGAACTCTAAAATATACCTACCTATTTAGGATTTTACCTATGCATACATGATATATATTTCTAATAATATTTTATTAAACTTACTAATTTAAAAATGATATTTAAGTACCTTATTAATGTAATCAATAGCAGGAAAATTAAAATATGAATAATTAAACCAAGTATAGCTAAACATTTCATAATACCTAAAATTATTGTTTTGTTTCACGAAATATTTTCAAGGGAACGCTAGCCAAGAATGATTGTCGATCAATATAATACTTATAGTAGTGTGGTTAAAGTTGTTTTAAACTATTTTAGGTCTTTTGCTACCTTATTATTATGATGTTTTAACTTCATTTTCGAGGTGTTTGTAGTTAGTATAACTTAATATTGATTAAATTTATTATCATAGCGGTTGTTTGTTGAATTATTGTTATTATTTGTTCCATATCCATGGTGGTAATATAATTGTTTGTTCCAGAGTGTTATATCGATGGTGGGTGAGATTTATGTTCAGTTACAACAATGGCCGCTGGATAAACACAGTTTGTTGTTAGCGTTGGCGGCGTCTCCACACCACGCTGGCACGCATGTTACACTAGCCCAAATACTAGCTAGAAATGTAAGTTCAACTATTACTTCCCAGTAGTACTACTTAATATTTACTTTGATTTCAATCATGTTACAGATGTATAGACCAATTTCATAGTGCTTGAGACATTATATTAAACTAACCAACTAGAATAACTCTAAAATAGTAATAGGTAATTTGTTTAATTCTAAATATCTGGTTTATATTAAAGGTGGCGTTGGTTTTATATGAATATTCTTATACTTAAAGACTATAGGTACATTAAAAGTAACAAAATAACCACACAGCTACGTATAAATAATACAATCTTGTATCACACTGATACACTGAACAGGGCTTAAATTGGACCATATGCGCAAAGCATAAAATAACATAACTTCACGCCTTTTATCCCCGAAGGGGTAGGCAGAGGTGTATTACACACCCACATTTTGCCAGTTATGTTTAGGTCCCAATGTAATAGAGGGCGAGCCTATTGTCATCTACCGGGCACAATATAAAGCGAGCGATAATTACAATAACATTTTTAATACACACATAACTTCGAAAAGTCAGAGGTGTGTGCCCGGGGTACCTGGGGATCGAACCCGAGACTGTCGTCTCGGCAGTCCGTTACGTACACCACTAGGTTATCGCCGCCTTGGGCAAAGCTAGAAACAATTATTAAATCGAAGCACAATTATTTCATACCATCGTCAATTTAAATCTTATACCATGAAGCAGTGTTCGATAGATCAATTATTATCTGAGAAGAATACTACCCCAGTACCATATTCGTCTTAATCATTGCCGAATAGAAAAAAATTGTCAGTAGCATTAATAATATATTTTGTACCAGGCCAGCAGGAGTATGGAAGCTGAGATGTGGTTCAAAAAAGCTCTCACATTAGCGCCAAATGATCCGTCAGTAAGAGATCAGTTTGGTAAGAATTGTTACTGTAATATTTTTTTCACGATGACAATGAGACTTTCTTTTAGTAACACAGGACAATAAAAAGCCGGGAGAGGACTATTTGTCTTTACACTCTTGTAGAATGTAGCCATAAATTACATTCGTGGACATTATATTCATGGAATGAACGGAAGGTTCCTTTCTTTATTCATAGAAATAAGTACAGTTTTTGTCACTGAATACGATTCTGGTTTTTATTGTTTGTATATGAGCTATTTAGCAATTTATATATTATAGCAGCATAAGACCTTATTACAAACAAGGACTTAATAGAAAAATTGAATTAGATTTGTATAACTTTAGACCTTGCTAGGTGAATAAAGTTAAGGAACTTTTACACAGGCTACCACTTGGATGAGGGACCGTTTGTTATGTCTTTTACATCATAGCGCTACCGTGCTTCAGAGGCCACTTGAACTCACAGGTTCAGGTCTTCGGATGGACCACACTCACACGAAAATAAAGACAATTTTAGACCATCACACGTCATATTATATCGACGTAAAGAAACAATATTTATTGCGTTCATCCCCTTTTCCTTTTTCCTCATCTCGCTTTTCCTATTCAGTTTCCCATCCTTATGATGGGCAGCAGCTTGGTTGAGTTTGTCACACAGCCATGTGTATCAACCAGGGTTTATCACTTACTGGGTATGCCACTGGTTTGTCTGTCTAATGTTTTATAATAATGCCACATACGGTGCACTAATGTAATAGACACAATAACTATGAATAACTTTGCCTCCATCAGAATACATTATAAAATTAATAGTATGTTAAGGCGCTGTTATACCTCAGAAGCCGTGAAACACCTAATTTTTCGTCGCGCATCTAGCCATAACGTTACATATTACAAATTAGAAAAAAATAGAGCTTAAAGTCAAAAGTCTGAACAAAAGACTTTTGAAAGAATTTTTCATGTATGTAAAATAGAATCACGGTGAAAAATCACAAAATCGAGGCAAAAAATAATCTTTCGTCACACTGTTTGCAATATTTTGATCGTAAGCTGTCATATTTTATTTGATAATATTGTAGGCAATCTAAAGAACTAAAGAATTACCCTATTTATTTCCATATTATACGTGTATATTTTGTAAAATTAAATAAAATCTGCCAAACGTCTATGATTTTGACGCTCGGTAGATGCCATCAATATCAAACGCTTCAGCAATTTAAACCTTATTAGCATAAGCATTGTACTGAGTGTCAGTTGCTAGTTTACGCCCCGCCCAGACCTCATCATTCGGCTATGAGCCCGGTGAGAGATAGGTCATGTCGCTTGCGTCTCCGCTGCACGAAATTTTACGTAAACCTGTTTGTTATTATAATACGCCAATTTGAGTTCGTAATTTCATGTTTTATGTTATAGACTGAATACTTTGAATCAAATAGGCTTTTCATGTAACTATGGGCACATATAATTAGGACCTAAGTTTATACTCTTGTTGCGTTTAATGCGTTATTGTTTCTGTGCTTATAAATATATAATTAGAAGAATAAAATATGGACAATTAGAGAAATGAAGTTCTTTTTGGGACGGGACGGGAAGGATTTGTACAAGAAAGCGTCGTAATAAAATAGAAATTCATCCATGGCCAAGTGTTTATGTAACATTTTTACACAAATTATTTTCATAAGAGTCTTTAATGACTAACTATGTTATAGATTATCGATTATGCATAATATATTTATATAAATTATTCTCACAATACATAGCTGCCACAGTTTTCAATTTTTGAAAAAGTAATAACATAAAATCGAATCATTTTATGTACCTATATTGCAAATTCATTAGCTTGTCAGAGCGCCTGGAGCGCTAAGATGCCGCCACGGCGAACAATAAACAGCCAACTCTCCATAGCCAACAATCTCTTTTCGGCTAAAGGTCGTGACTCACCAAGCAGAGGCCGAACAGACAGAAAAGGTAGCTTCGTAATGATCCGATCAGAACGGAGTCGACCAGTGTTGTTCTGGAAGAACAGCTCGCACTCCTCATGTTCTGGATTCAAACGGGCAGCTTGAGGGGGCTCCTCTACCTCCCAAAACCTCTGAACTGCATCAGAGAGAGCGCAGCCTACAGTCAACAAATTATCAAGTTCAGGTGGAGGGGGGTCCCTAGGTACAGGTCCCATCAAAGCAAATCCAAATATGGTCGGGATGGCAGTCAAACCATTTGGCACCAAGACCCGTTTTCCACCAACCAAAATTCCACCGAGGACATCAGAGCCAATCAACAAATCGATTTGTCCCGGTGTGTCAAATTTGGGGTCTGCCAGTTCCAATCCCGATGTCAAATTCACCACAGCAGCAGATAACTGTTTCTGTGGATGCATACCCAAAATATTCTTCAGCACAATAGCCGAGGTTTTAATCCTCGGGTGTGAAGATTCAACAGGGGCAAACAAAACCTTAACTTGCCCTTCAACATTAGAGGCTACGTCACCTATTCCCCGTATACAATTCGGAAAAGAGCCCATATTTAATTTAACCTGCCCTTCCAAATAAGTGGAAACAATACAACCTTGTGAACCTGTGTCCATTATAGCACGGACAACAACAGAGGTCCCCGTGGGTCTCCAGACCCTAACAGCAACCGTTGATAGGATAACGGTCTCTATATTATGGGGGAGGTTGGCGTTTTAGGGCTGGAGTCAATGACCTATTGTTGCCTGGGCGGCGAACGTTGGTCAGGATCAGGCAAGTCAAAACGAGGGTGCGGCTTGAAGTCCTCAAAAACACGGTAACTCGATCTGCGCGCCATCTGTGGGGGGTCATAATGACGCACCCGCCCGTGCGCGGCGTCGGCTGGTTGGACAAGCGGCCTACGTCTCTGGCATTCGAAAGAAAGAAAGAAAAGAAAGAAAATAATGTTTATTTCGACAAAACTACAGAGTTATAATGAAATAAAAATAGTTTACATTGTTTTTTTTTTTTCACATTATTAGATTTTTATAGCTCTGTCGAAATGGGTCACCAGCTCAGCATTTGCTGGGTGCCCTATTTATAGAGTTCCCAGTACTGATTTTCAGTGGCCACCCTGGATAGTGATGTACGGACGGGGGTAGAAAATACTGGGGTAGCATTCATGCAGAGAATGTCCAAATGCTGTCCTCCACAGTGAGGACAGGGGCGAGAGTTTTGGCAGTCTCGCTGGTAGTGGGACCCCAAGCAAGAGAAGCAAAGGCGGCGGGCATTCGCGATGCGCCTACGAGAGGTGACATGCAGGTCCAAGAATGCCCTACAACTGGCCGTTCTGTGCCCCGTGACCTTGCAGTAAGAGCACTCCGCTGGGCTCTGCGTGACTGCAAAGCGAGGAGGGCGCCGGTCAACATTGGCTCGGGTTTGAACGCGAGCCTGCTCCTTGACCTTGGGCGGCTGCGACTTAGCCGGCGTGTCACCACCGGAGTTATCCAGGATCCGGCACTCATCCTCAAGAAACCTCTCCAAGTCAGCAAAGGGGGGCAGATGGGTCGCGCTATCCCCACCAAAGCGCTGTTCAAAACGCGACCTCAGGTCGGCAGGCAGCTTTTTGAGCACGATATGCACCAATAGTTAGGACCATTGGTCCAAGGGCAGGTCCAAGCACTTAAGTGCGTTGATTGCCACCAAAAGCGGGTTCAAAAGTTGGGTGCGCAACCCAAAGACCCGGGTCAGCGTGGGCAAACCCAAAATCTGCTCGATGTGCGTGTCTGCGAGGCCACGCTTGTTGTAGTACCTACGGGTAATTAAGTGCCGAGCCGTCTGGTACGCCTCGTCAGACACGGGCAGATGCTGGATGAGGCCTTTGGCCTCCCCATCCAGAACCGACATCAAATATGCAAATTTTTGTGCCGGGCGAAGGTCAGCCCTGTCATCGACCAGGCTGTCAAATAAATTAACGAAGCCCAGGTAGCTTCCTAGGCAGCCATCAAAATGCGGGAGGTCTAAAGTGGGAAGCCTACTCACCAGTCCTAGTCCCGGTGCTGTCCTAGGAAGCTCCTGCTCCTGGGTTGGCCGTCCCTCTCGGCAATTAACTGTCTTGCACAGTTGGAGACAGCATCATACAGGTCTAAAACCTGGGCATAATCCTCGCTGACTCTATTTTGCTGGTCAGTGGTGAAGTCATTAACTGACACTTCGAGACAGCAAGCGCTGAAAGTACGAAATTGCTGTTCCACACTTGCCAGGCGATCATCTATCCGCTCATATCTTTGTAGTAAGGCCTGCTGGCGATCAGGCCGGTTCACCAAGGCACTGGCTGAGGCAAACCTGCGAAAATCTGATGCAATGGCACCAGCAGCCGCACGCAAGTCCTTGATAGCTGACAAATTAAGTTTACAAAAGAACTCGGACAAGCGCTAAACAATGCTATCAATCAAAACTTAATATTTGTTAATTCTTTCAAACCAACAAAGTATTAGCCAGTTTACTGCTGGTGCAAGCAAGTGACTGGTATTTACTGCCCAACAAAATTAATAACAAGCTCAAAATCTGCTTGTTTCAATATATTGACATAAGGACAATTTATATACAACTCACAACAAATTAATAAGTTGAACTTCAAATTAATTAATTAATTACTTGCAACAGACAGACTGGCTGTGTTATTTGAGATATACAATAGTAGTAGTATGTGGTACCTAACAATATTATCAGTATATTACAACAAACAAAGGTTTATCAATGTGATCCACTAAAGCAAGGTCAAGTTTGAATGTTATAATGTTTCAAACTCACTATATGCAATTAACTAAATTAATTGATACATACAGCTGTTATGTATACAAACTGACTTATTAATGCTAATAACAACAAATTTAAGCTAGATTTCAACAATTCAAGTCAAACAATTACTGATTTGAGGTTATGTATGACATGTGTTTCAAGTTATGTAGGTCAACCAATACAAATAAATAATATGTATTTTAGACAAAACTGACCTGAGAACACTACAACACTGTTAACAAATGAGACATAGCTCAGATACAGCTTATACAATACCAATCTGAGTTTAGATACAATCAACAGCTAGATACAACAGCGGCTAAGTCAATTAACCACACTCTGCTACCAAAAATGTTTAGAGTTGCCGTGGGCAGGTAGAAAATTGTTCAGAGTGCGCAATGGAAGTTTGTATTACATCCACCTGACCACGACAAGGCAAAAGGTCTAAACTATACTGTGACTGCACAGTGATTATATTTCAACTTACCTGAGATCTCCTGGTGACGTTCTTGAGTGGACCTATAAGATTACACTCATAATTTTGGCCAAAATAATGACGAAATCATTATAGTTACCAGTCCAATGATCAGGGTTTTCTTCAACGAAGTCCTCGGGCACCAACACGTGCACGGATTCACACAAGTTTTACAATGTTCAAAATGATACAAATTTTATCACAAATAAACCGATGCCGGTAGATCAATTAGCGGCAATTCACTGGGGTTTTAAGTTTACTTTAATATCACAAAAGCACGCGAGATTACAAGATACGGCGTGGACGGGGAACCGACGATGAATCAGAGTGAGTGATTGACAGTTCATAGTGTGACCATAGTCAACATTTACAATAGACTTAACAAAACGTTACTAAACCGATATAATCGATTTGACTTATCATAAATAATATTTCTATTTCAAACAAAGTATATCAATTTAGAATTCACGGTTGTGCTTAAAAAACTTTAATAATTTTATAGGTATTAATATTAAGGATATAATTGAATAATTCAAGGTACTTATGTCGCTTTTACGATAATGATATACTGTTGTAATATTAATACTTATTCACTATCATGTTCGGAGAATGTGGAAATCTTCACCAATATACAAAGCTGATGAATTCGGTTAAAAATTTAATTAAATACTCACCTGACATTGTGTTTGGTCACAGGTATTGACTATTCGCATATTGGTCTCCACATACAAGCAAAGGCATAAATAAAAATAATAAATACAATAAACTCGCTTATATACAAACGCATAAAATTAATTGAATCTGTTACTAACAATATTCTTTGGCAATTGACATTCTATTTCTTCTATTTGATGTATCGTTTTACATGAGGCCTGTGGATAGGTCATGTTCTGCGTTGTTTGCTCATAAGTGCTCGAACTCTCTTTAGGTTTGTAATGGTGATTTCGTCGTTTGGTTGTAGTTGAAGCGCTCGGCGATAGGAAGTCGCCGCCGCCGCATACTTCCCGTTCCCGTTCAGGTGTAGAATAGCCCCAAGATTGGAATGATACTCGGCATCCTGCAACAAAAGAGACATTTTGATCCTATTCTTTTGAAGTAGCTATAAATAGCAACTGCTGTAGGCAGCACTAAACATTCTCAACCAAATTTTCAGTTCGTGCATGAGAGGATCAGTGGAAGGTTTTAGCTACCAGTGGAATAGTATAGACTCTATACACTCCACATTACTACATCTCCACATTATTATTATCGATTTATTTATATTTTTTATTACTCTATACTATGGAAATACTCTAGTTGACATCGCAGAGGACAAACCTGAATTAACGAGTACAAAAATAGTCTAGTGCCTTACTGTATGTCAACTGAACTACTAATAAGTAGGTATGTAAATCTACAGCTGGATCAAGCGTTTTCTTGACTAAAGTTCATCCTTAAATACTGTACACTAGCGTGCGTCCGCTCTATAATTAAAATAAAGTTCTCTATAAATAAAGTTGACGACATCAAATTTTAAGCCAAAGTTACTTGTTAAATATATACAAACGAATGGCTATGAATATTAAAGTAAGATTGATTTTCCGATTTACGTAGATTGAAAGTAGAAAAGGATTGAAAACAAACTACGTATTAATTTAGGTGCAAAGGAATAGTTATAATCGTCAATTGATTACTTTATAATTTCTAGGTTCACATAATTATATTGAAAGTAAAAAGAAGAAGAAAATTAGGTCCTTCAAGACCGTTGGTCGAAATCGTTAAAATGAAAACAATCAGAGAAAAGTACCAACTTAGAAGGAGCTAAGTTCACCGTTTTTAACTTCCAAAAAGCTATATTCTGCACGTTATAAACTCTGTATAAAAATATTGTTGTCCGATAATGGGATAACACGGTGAAAATAACGGGTAGTCAGGTCAAACCTTTCACAATTTAGAAATATTGTCGGCGGTAAGGCCTAGGTGGTCGGTCGCTGCGGTGGCAACACACAACGAACAAAAAGGTACAAACACGCTCACCTTTCGTTCATTTTGTTTATTCACCTGCACTACTTCTCTTTTTTACTTTGATTCTTGACCGTCGGTGTGGAGAAAGTATTCTCTGAGATTGCACACCTCCCGATTGTGGAGGGTCTTGGCACTCAAGAAGCCACGACCCCCACACTTGCGCGGGATGTACAATCTCATCACCGACGAACGCGGGTGATGCATCCGGTATGTCGTGAGGAGACATCGAACTTTACTATCCAAGGCGTCCAATTCTGTTTGAGTCCATCTGAGTATGCCAAAGGAGTACATTAAGACGGGCATGGCCCAACCGTTACAGGCACGCACCTTATTTCCGCCCGATAAAAAGCTTTTTAAGACTTTCTTCAGGCGGCCAAAGAAACATGCCTGCAACGCCTGTTTCATGCCAGCGTCATCAATGCCTAATGCCTGCGACATACCCAGATATTTGTAGGTTTCCGTTGCAGAGAGAGATCTAAGTTGTGTGAAATCTGAGAGCTCTATACTATCAGATTCCACATTCCTGCCTCGCTTTACATGCATGACCGCACATTTATCCACACCGAACTCCATCTTAATTGAATTACTAAAACTTTCAGTTATCTTTAGTAACTCGGTTAATTGGAGGTCAATGGGGGCAAATAGTTTGAGGTCATCCATGAAAAGGAGGTGAGAAATAACTTGACCTCTAGTCTGTAACCGATAGCCTAGCCCTGAACTCTCGAGCAAAGTGCTCAGCGGGTTCAGTGCTAGGCAAAACCACAGTGGACTTAAACTGTCGCCTTCGAAAATACCCCGCTTGATCTTTACAGGTACGCTTTACCCGCAACGCTGTCGACATCCTGGATAGCGAAGCACCGTACTCCACTGCCCCATACATGCCCTCAAGAGGGCGCATAGAGTTGCATCTACTTTGTACAACTCCAGCACCCTCAAGAGCCACGTATGTGGCACAGAGTCATAGGCCTTCTTATAGTCTATCCAGCATGTCGCCAGATTCTTTCGACTACGGCGAACCTGTTGTCTAATGGCCATGTCGATAAGGAGTAGCTCCTTAGTACCACGTGCCCGGCTTCTACATCCATTTTGAGACTCAGATAAAATTTTATAATTGAATATATGTAATAAAACAATTTTGTTCTCAAAATGGATGTAAAAACTTTATACACCGTCGGTAGGCAAGTAATCGGCCTATAGTTCGTAGGCTCCGTGGTACTACCACCATCCCTACTGATAATATAATAACTCGTTCCTGTATGTGAATTACATGTATTAAATAGATTTGTAGTAACAAACAATATTTCTAAAGATTTTGGTTTATGTGGTTGATTATCTTACCAAAATCCAAACATGAAGAATCATCAATTTAAAAGTGCAGACACACCCTTCTCAACAGCATTATAAATCAAATTGCACAAAACGTTTTCTTCCCGTAAATCTTTTGTGTGTTACTAACTTAAAACAATTGAAGGGTTTCTTACAAAATCTACATAACTTACAATTTTAAGGTTTTTTTATTAATGATGGCAATATGATCTATGGAAAAAGTTACACTAGACAGTTTAATACGATTTTACAAAAACAGCATAATGAGCTCAGAATCACACTGTAAAAAAACATATATTTTACAAAAACTACACAACTGCGTGCAAATTTTACAAAAACGACATATCTGACCGCAGTTAAGTAGTTTTTGTGAAAAATTAAACGTCAGTTATAGGAGAAAGCGTCCTTTGGAACTGAATTTTAGTAAATTGTACAAGGCTCAAATTCCATTAAATCCTTATAAAGCTAAGGATATTCAGATATTGAAACATTTTTTTAAGTGACCCTACAAGATGATTATTTATGATAAAATATGTGAAATTGTGGCAGAGGAAGGAGAAGATATTGATATTGATAATGAAGATGTAAGTGAAAGAGAAGAATGAATAATAAAATAATAATAATAATAATAAAAATGGATGTATATTGTGCAGTCCGTCCGTTAGCCACTTGGAAATCGGCGGGACCGGACGGATTGTACAATTTCTGGTTAAAATGGCTTCGCAGTGCACATGCTCGCTTGGCATCCCAATTCCAGTCAGCTCTGGATTCAGGATCGCTGCCAAGTTTTATGACAACTGGCGTTACTCACCTGCTCCACAAATCTGGTAGGACCACGGAGCCTACGAAATATAGGCCGACTACTTGCCTACCAACGGTGTATAAAGTTTTTACATCCATTTTGAGAACAAAATTGGAATTACATATATTCAATAATAAAATTTTATCTGAGTCTCAAAATGGATGTAGAACCCGGGCACGTGGTACTAAGGAGCTACTCCTTATCAACATGGCCATTAGCCAACAGGTTCACCGTAGTCGTAAAGAATCTGGCGACATGCTGGATAGACTATAAGAAGGCCTATGACTCTGTGCTACATACGTGGCTCTTGAGGGTGCTGGAGTTGTACAAAGTAGATGCAACTCTATGCGCCCTCTTGAGGGCATGTATGGGGCAGTGGAGTACGGTGCTTCGCTATCCAGGATGTCGACAGCCTTGCGGGTATGGCGTACCTGTAAAGATCAAGCGGGGTATTTTCGAAGGCGACAGTTTGAGTCCACTATGGTTTTGCCTAGCACTGAACCCGCTGAGCACTTTGCTCGAGAGTTCAGGGCTAGGCTATCGGTTGCAGACTAGAGGTCAAATTATTTCTCACCTCCTTTTCATGGATGACCTCAAACTATTTGCCCCCATTGACCTCCAATTAACCGAGTTACTAAAGATAACTGAAAGTTTTAGTAATTCAATTAAGATGGAGTTCGGTGTGGATAAATGTGCGGTCATGCATGTAAAGCGAGGCAGGAGTGTGGAATCTGATAGTATAGAGCTCTCAGATTTCACACAACTTAGATCTCTCTCTGCAACGGAAACCTACAAATATCTGGGTATGTCGCAGGCATTAGGCATTGATGACGCTGGCATGAAACAGGCGTTGCAGGCACGTTTCTTTGGCCGCCTGAAGAAAGTCTTGAAAAGCTTTTTATCGGGCGGAAATAAGGTGCGTGCCTGTAACGGTTGGGCCATGCCCGTCTTAATGTACTCCTTCGGCATACTCAGATGGACTCAAACAGAATTGGACGCCTTGGATAGGAAAGTTCGATGTCTACTCACGACATACCGGATGCATCACCCGCGTTCGTCGGTGATGAGATTGTACATCTCGCGCAAGTGTGAGGGTCGTGGCTTCTTGAGTGCCAAGACCCTCCACAATCGGGAGGTGTGCAATCTCAGAGAATACTTTCTCCACACCGACGGTCAAGAATCAAAGTAAAAAAGAGAAGTAGTGCAGGTGAATAAACAAAATGAACGAAAGGTGAACGTGTTTGTACCTTTTTGTTCGTTGTGTGTTGCCACCGCAGCGACCGACCACCTAGGCCTTACCGCCGACAATATTTCTAAATTGTGAAAGGTTTGACCTGACTACCCGTTATTTTCACCGTGTTATCCCATTATCGGACAACAATATTTTTATACAGAATTTATAACGTGCAGAATATAGCTTTTTGGAAGTTAAAAACGGTGAACTTAGCTCCTTCTAAGTTGGTACTTTTCTCTGATTGTTTTCGCTAATCAGCCTCTAACAGTCCACTGCTGGACTAGACCTCTCCTTTGAAAGGAGGAATTGGCCTACTATACCACGCTGGCCAAGCGGGTTGGTATAGGGTTTGTATCAAGTTTTCCTTCTCTTACAGGGCTGTTCTCTGCATAATATGCTCCCTCTGTCGGCTCTTACGACACCCATGGGATGATATGGGTTGGTGACATTCCGTATTCTTAATCCGTCACCACACGGACTGATTGTTTTCATTTTAACGATTTCGACCAACGGTCTTGAAGGACCTAATTTTCTTCTTCTTTTTACTTTCAATATAATTATGTGAACCTAGAAATTATAGTAATCAATTGACGTTTATAACTATTCCTTTGCACCTAAATTAATACGTAGTTTGTTTTCAATCCTTTTCTACTTTCAATCTACGTAAATCGGAAAATCAATCTTACTTTAATATTCATAGCCATTCGTTTGTATATATTTAACAAGTAACTTTGGCTTAAAATTTGATGTCGTCAACTTTATTTATAGAGAACTTTATTTTAATTATAGAGCGGACGCACGCTAGTGTACAGTATTTAAGGATGAACTTTAGTCAAGAAAACGCTTGATCCAGCTGTAGATTTACATACGTACTTATTAGTAGTTCAGTTGACATACAGTAAGGCACTAGACTATTTTTGTACTCGTTAATTCAGGTTTGTCCTCTGCGATGTCAACTAGAGTATTTCCATAGTATAGAGTAATAAAAAATATAAATAAATCGATAATAATAATGTGGAGATGTAGTAATGTGGAGTGTATAGAGTCTATACTATTCCACTGGTAGCTAAAACCTTCCACTGATCCTCTCATGCACGAATTGAAAATTTGGTTGAGAATGTTTGGTGCTGCCTACAGCAGTTGCTATTTATAGCTACTTCAAAGGAATATGATCAAAATGTCTCTTTTGTTGCAGGATGCCGAGTATCATTCCAATCTTGGGGCTATTCTACACCTGAACGGGAACGGGAAGTATGCGGTGGCGGCGACTTCCTATCGCCGAGCGCTTCAACTACAACCAAACGACGAAATCACCATTACAAACCTAAAGAGAGTTTGAGCACTTATGAGCAAACAACGCAGAACATGACCTATCCACAGGCCTCATGTAAAACGATACATCAAATAGAAGAAATAGAATGTTAATTGCCAAAGAATATTGTTAGTTTGGTCAGATTCAATTAATTTTATGCGTTTGTATATAAGCGAGTTTATTGTATTTATTATTTTTATTTATGCCTTTGCTTGTATGTGGAGACCAATATGCGATTAGTCAATACCTGTGACCAAACACAATGTCAGGTGAGTATTTAATTAAATTTTTAACCGAATTTATCAGCTTTGTATATTGGTGAAGATTTCCACATTCTCCGAACATGATAGTGAATAAGTATTAATATTACAACAGTATATCATTATCGTAAAAGCGACATAAGTACCTTGAATTATTCAATTATATCCTTAATATTAATACCTATAAAATTATTAAAGGTTTTCAAGCACAACCGTGAATTCTAAATTGATATACTTTGTTTGAAATAGAAATATTATTTATGATAAGTCAAATCGATTATATCGGTTTAGTAACGTTTTGTTTAGTCTATTGTAAATGTTGACTATGGTCACACTATGAACTGTCAATCACTCACTCTGATTCATCGTCGGTTCCCCGTCCACGCCGTATCTTGTAATCTCGCGTACTTTTGTGATATTAAAGTAAACTTAAAACCCCAGTGAATTGCCGCTAATTGATCTACCGGCATCGGTTTATTTGTGATAAAATTTGTATCATTTTGAACATTGTAAAACTTGTGTGAATCCGTGCACGTGTTGGTGCCCGAGGACTTCGTTGAAGAAAACCCTGATCAGTGGACTGGTAACTATAATGTTTTCGTCATTATTTTGGCCAAAATTATGAGTGTAATCTTATAGGTCCACTCAAGAACATCACCAGGAGATCTCAGGTAAGTTGAAATATAATCACTGTGCAGTCACAGTATAGTTTAGACCTTTTGACTTGTCGTGGTCAGGTGGATGTAATACTAGACTACATACGAAATCGCAAACGGCCGTATTGTTACACCTGTGCATGCAATACATTGCCTTGTACTAAATAGGCAACTACTAAAACATTCAGAATTTTACAAGTTGCTGGGCCGGAGATCTTTAGTTCGAATCCCATCCAAAGGGTTTAGTCCGAATCGGCCACGGAGCAAATACAAAGAATCGGAATTGGCATACGAATGGATAGTATTCAAACCGTTCGTCGATGGAAACATTTTTCTATATCCTTTTTTGTTTTTATACGGCATAGGAGGATAAGGAGAAGCTGGTTCGCCCGACAGTAAGTGATCATCGCATATGGAGGTGGTGTCCTTAAAGGGGTCACAAGACCGATGCCGAGCTGGATGGAAGAAGGAACAGGAGGAGTAACGGGATGCGGGAGAAGGAAAACCACCTTACGAAACACAGCAGTATAGATGCTGTTATTTTATGTGGATATCCAACATTCGTTTTCTATAAGCATTTAGTAACGCTAACTGCTGCCAGCGGCGCTTTTAGGGAACATGTATGATAACTGCCAATTGAATACGCAAATAACTTCGAAATTAAAGTGGTGCACGTAGACTTGAAACCGAGACCAACGGCGTAGTATATTTATTTAATAAGTATTATTTATTAAATTGTAGGAATAGCCGGCATCATTTAGAATAGGGTTTTGACTTGTATAAGTGTTGTAAATAACCAATATGCAGAAATAAATATGTCATTAAGTCAAGTAATTGTATAAAAGGTCAAGCGATAAGCAAAATTCAGTTGAAGAGAGGGTGCATAGGTTTATATTTTTAATTTCTATATCGCGTAAAACTTCAGCTCATCAATTTGATAAAAATGAGACTTTAAAAATGTTTACACAACACATTTGTTCAAACCCTGCTAACGACATTTATTGTAAAATATTGGTTAGATACTAATTAACAGTGATAATTGCTACTGTACTGAGCAGTTTCAAAGACTAATAAATTAAACCGATTATATCGTTTCAAAAGATAACGGAACAAAGTGGCGGGATTACTATTTGTTATTTACTGATAATTGAAACTCAATAGGCTTTATTATAAAACAAAGACTAAATCTTAATATATAAAATCCTTGCGTTACTGACTGACTGACAGACACGCTACAGCCGAAACTATTGGGCGCAGGAAGCTGAAATTTGGCATGTATGATCCTTGGGGACCGTAAAGGTGCACTAAGAAGGGATTTCCCGAAATTCCCACGGGATCGGCCAAAACGGGTAAATTAAAAAAAAATATTATTACATACTTAGACCTGGAGTTTGATTATTTAAGACCAATAAAAGAATAAAGCTATTTATTGAAACTCAACATTTAGTTAGGTGCAGAAAAACGAGTCTAAGTGCAGTGAAACTGTATTCCCTGCCAAACATAAAGACAAGACTAAAATAATATTCAGTTCATGTTTTATAATAAAGATAATTATCTTATTTATTTGGCTTTAATGTACCAAGGTGTCCTGTACTAATTTCTGAAGTTGTGTATGTAAGTATCTATATATCTATACTATAATAAAACTGTAGAGGTGAAAAAGTCTGTACATTAAAGATTTTTTGACGAAAATTAGCTAAAAAATCTAGGGAAATGCTAAAAAGCAATATTTGATGTTTTTTAGAATTTATGTCTGTCTGTCGGCCTGTCCGTCTATCCCTATGTTGCTAAAGATCTCTAAAATGGCGGAATTGATTTCAATAAAACTTACACTCATGTACAAAGGATACTCAAACCTATAAATGGTACATGTTACATCACAATCGGTTAAGTGGTTTTCGGTGTACAACTTGACCTCTCCTTTGTACGTAGTCCCAAACAAAACCGGGATCATCCAAAACTGGTTATATATATGGTGCCATCTATGATCATTATAAGTTTGTTGGTAAAAGAATAGTTACTCTAAATAGGTACCTTCAAAGTGTTTTATGGCGACTTACCGATCGATAGATGTCACTATTTTCAAATAATTTTCTAGCAAAATAAATGTTTCTTGCAAAAAAGACAATAATTATGTGTCGGGTATCTTTCTGTTATTAAAAAATAATAGAATATAATATTCGGCACTTTCATAAACAAAAAGTCTCTGTGTCAAAATTTATTACAATGTCCACTTAATTTAAACGGTCAATCTCATGTATTTCAAATTATTATGTTTATATAATAGTTATAATTATAATCATTTCATTATTATTTATTTTAAATGATAAATACAATGACTGTAGATCCTTTTTTCAATAAATTGTCGATTAGTCCATAATTATTATTTTCTATCTCGGTCGGTTTGTATATGTAAACATAGATGGCGTTGACAAATGACGTCATTTTCTGAATGGTGGTGTTAAGATTCTCCGAGGATTGATCAGGTTCTCGAAGTATGTGTGGTCTGTCTATGACCGACAGAGTAAAGAATTGTGTGATACGAGAGTGGTGTGCGGTAAAAGAAGATGTAGTGACAAGCATCGGGAAAGGCATTGTCGGTAGTATATACGCATACTGCTGACATGTATGATAATAATAATGATATAAAAATGATATAAATTATCGGTCGATCAGGAATGATAAAAGAAACCGCCCGAGCTGAATGCTGTAAGTGCACTGATTTATTCGTAATAAAATGATAGGTACTACACCGATGCAACGGTGTCGCGCATATAATGTAAATGCCGAGTAAGCATTTTGTACAGGTAAACTGTACAGGCATGTTGAGATGGTTTGGACAAATGGAGAGGATGGATGACGAAAGACTGACAAAGAAGATTTATAAGGCAAGTGTTAATGGGACAGGACAAAGGGGAAGACCTAGGCGGACGTTCTCTGATCAGATTGGAGACATCCTAAAAAAAGGACAGGTCAGAAGTACCCTAAACAGAAGAGCATGCATGAGAAACTTGATGGGAGTGAATGAAGCAAGTGAGGTATGTCAGGATCGTTGCAAAGTGCGTTCCATGGTCTCTGCCTACCCCTCCGGGAAACAGGCGTAAATCTATGTATGTATGTTCTATGTGAAGGGGGTAAAACAGGCCTCTTCTCTCTAAGAGAAAGGTAAGACAATAGTCCACCACGCTGGCCAAAAGCGGGTAGGCAGATTTCGCATGTCTTTTGAGATCGTTACAGAAAAGTCTCAGATATGCAAGTTTTCTCACGATTGTTTTCTTCGCCGTTTAGCAAGCGGTTTTTAACAATTTAGCTGTCTCTAGTAATAAATAATTATATCCTAGGAAACTTGCCAGACATATAGCAAACGGACACATGAAAGACCGGGACTCGAAGCAACTAATCGTGGACCACACAGTTTTCTTCTGTGTCGGGATTGAACCCATGATACAGAGAAGTGTTAAGCGGCAACGTTGACGCGAAGATGTATTTTTTTAATTATGATGGTTTATCATAATAATTATTCACTAGTCAATGTAGGAATTGAACTGCCTAGTATACAGTTGTTACGTTAATTTATTCATAAGTTTAGCAACTTACCTATACCTATTGCTTTTCTGTCGACAAATTTTAAGTAGCGCCACGGAGAATAGCAATTTGAAAAAAGACCTTAATACATTTAGCAGATTTAGTAGTGTCGGCAAAAGGGTAATACTCCTCTTAACATAATAATATATCCAATCGAGAATAAAAAAGCTTGTATCCAAAAACATTTCAAATTGCCTAGATGCCTTATACAACCAAACACGAGTATCATTATTCGAGCGGTAGTATCGCTAGCACCCTCCTTACCGATAGGTTATCGAGTTGGTAGTCATTACTACGTCTAACGTACCAATAAAACTACTGATTTGATACTAAAAAGATACATATTGCCATGTGGAAATGAATCAACTTAAGGATATTGGTTACTTCGCCGCTCGTAAACGGTAGCTTAGTACCTACCATCTTATTTTCGTTTCATAAAGCAAGCTTTGCATTATCATACATGCTATTCATAGAAATCCAATATTATTAATGCAACATCTGTTGTATAGGAGAAAATAGTGCTTGGAAATATAAGCAACAAGCTTTTCTTTGTGGTTTTACTCGCATTCAATTTAATATGTTGCGAGGTTGTGAGTATTTTCGTAATAGTTGTTTAATATTATTAATAAAACATTACGCCCCGGTTAAACACTAGAACTGCTGAATTTAAACTTACTTTTTTGGTGCATGTATAGAAATCCAAAAATAGAAATTGGTATGTATCTATAAAATAACATTTACTAGCCAATTGTTTATTTTTCCTTTGTGTGTTAAGATACTAAGTAGGTTGTAGAGCAACATAGGCTAACTTTTAATACCGTAATTGTCATATGTCTAGTAATTTATAATTGAGCGTAGTACTTCTACAGTGTAATTTCATTCCAATAGAAAACATACATATGACATAATATACAAATGAAATTTATTTAAATCATAAATATCTTCTAACAGTCTGGTACTTGCAACACAGTCTTCTGAAGAATAAAACCAGACACTCATCCTCCTAGCGTTATCCCAGACTGAACCCGGGGTCCGCTTACTAGTCTAACCAGATTTGGCTGAATATTAGCTTTTCCCCAGAGCGACTGCCTGTCTGACCTCCGCAACCTGAAGGGATAGCAATATTCCATGGTTTAGATTAGTGTCAGTTTATTTAGAAGGTACTGACTCCTGTAACGACTCATACAAAATAAATTAGCGGGTCTTAATCGCGTACAATTAATTTATTTAAGGTATAAATACCTATTTGTTTCCGAAGTTTCGCTCGTCTTGCATTCTCTCCGCGACCACGCTCGGTGCAAGACGAGCGAAACGTCGGAAACAAATAGGTATTTATACCTTAAATAAATTAATTGTACGCGATTAAGACCCGCTAATTTATTTTGTATGATGTATACAAATCGCGAAAGTTTAAAATCCTGTAACGACTGTCAAAGATCTTCATGACAACCGGGACTTAACGTGTTCTCCGAGGCACGGGACAAGCGGTAATCGACAATTTAATACGCACATAACTCCAAAAAGCCATTGGTGAGCGCCGTGGATTTGAACCCGATACCCTTTGCATGGCAGTCTGTTGGTATCTCCACTAGTCTATCGCTGCCTAAGAATAAAACCAGACACTGCTGCAGCTAATTACAATAGCTTACTACGTCGCTGTCAGTTCCACTTTGTGATACGAAACTAATTTACATAAATGTCTATTTTTTGCGCTTGGGTTGCACACAATACATATCTATCACTTGGCCCTTCATGTGGACTAGATATATACTTGTGCCACTTAGAAAATAGGTGACCGCAGCTAGCTGTCATAGGAAATCTACAATATTATCAGAATTTAGTTCAACCAGATTACTATAATCTAATCTAATCTAACAAAATAATTTAGGTGGTTTTAATCGCGTAAACTTACCTTATTTAAGGTATAGTCTCTCCGCGGTCGGTGCAAGGCGATCGAGACGTCGGCAACAAATAGGTATATATACCTTAAATAAGTAAGTTTACGCGATTGAAACCCGTTAAATTATTTTGTATGATGTATGCAAATCACGAAAGTTTAAAATCTATTAGAATTAAGATGCGACCAGTAATACATTTTACCATTCAAATATGTTTCTAAACCTAAACATGCATATAAAGAACATTAATTACATCCAAAACATTTAATTTTAGTAAGTAAATGTTTGTTCTAAAACAAAAACAGCCCAGTTTTTGTAAAACAAGATGATGTGGAAAGTGATTACATTTTTTGCGAGTTGTGTTCTCGACGATATTTTTTGCGATTCGCCAGTTTGGAACACGTGACTGGAAGTAAAGGCGCGTCTAATAAGTTGCAAAAAATACACTTAGCCCACACACTGGCGCTTTGTCTGTGTACGATAGAGCATCCCCTAAGCTCCGCAGTAATTTCCCTCGAAGACATTATTTTCCATGCTTCGCGCTCACCCCAACGCCATTACCATTCGCTTCATATTCAGTTTCCTTTTTGTATTTTGCATTGACACTTTGTATTTCGATTCGATATTGAGATATATTTTCTTGATGACTGTTTCTAGGTTTCAATGTATTGAGCAAATAACCTGTTATGGCGATACGTGAAAGAAGACATTGTAATTTTTATTCGCGTGGGTTGTCTTTTGATAACCGTAGTTGTTACCTATATATTGATTATAATTTAATCAAATTCTTCGCATAACATGAAGAGTATGAAAAATGGACTTCAGCATTTTTATATATGAGATTATTAAATAATCTTAATCGTTAGGTAAGGGAAGGTATTTATAGATGGGCACTTTTAGCCCTGACATTTCGACCGGATTTCATCAGCTGTGGTCACGGAATGACTTTTTTGTTGTACGTTACAAATGTTCTACATTGTATAAATGCTTATAAGGCGAAAGGTATTGAAAATGATATTATGAAAAACATATAAAAAAAACAAAAACAATAATATTCTTTATCTCTCAATTATTGTTATCGTTACAGAAATCGAGAAATAAAAAGAGATAACGTAGATACACCACAAATGTCATAACAACACTGATTTGTTTTTCATGGAAAAATATACTGCAAAACAATTCCAGTTATTTCATAACAAATACACAGAGTAAGTACTGTAGAACGACTCTAAAACTACATTGTTTCGTCAAAACAATACTCGCCGAGACCATGAAACGCGTACTCACGTGGCATTTGCAGCATACCTGCGGCGAACGACTAACAATCCAATACAATATTATGTTTTATTACATATACAAATAACTGGATATTTTATAGGGGTTAAATATAATGACTACCATAAAATGCTTTGATACCCTTAGTTCTTTAACCAAAAATATATACTTAACACTAGAAAAATAAAGTCTAAAATTACAATAGTACTAGCTATTTTAGTCACGACTGCACTTCAAATTGTTTTCGAACACCAAATGTAGTAAATGATTACCAAATAAATAGGTTATGTTAGGTTCTCTTGTGACCTTTAATTCTAAAATAGCAGCCCTGCGAAGCAGGGCTCCGTCAACTTAGTTTATTAAAGTAGGTGGTGTTACCAAATCCAATTTATGTGTTGGTATTTCATACAACTAACAAAAAAGACTTTGGTTATAATTTTACATTAAAATGCTGCTTTAATTTTGGTGATCATTTACTACTTTTGGGTTAACAATGATTTATTTGAAGTCATTTTGCTTAAATAGGATAGCGAAATGTTAAAACTTTGGTTCTAATTTTACATTAAAATTCGGGTGTCATTTTTGTGATCATTGACTATTTTTGTCAGTTATATGTTACTATATCTGGTGGTAAGTTAAACATAAGCCTTGTTTATATACTAAAAATATGGCAGCAGTTCTTGCTTGTGTGTCCTTTATTAGAGCTGCACGTTTTATATCATAACGTAGATATAAAACGCATAGAATGTAATAAAATAACAGCTATATTTTTAATACTTCAGTTGTAGTAAACAAGATACAGGCTGTCTCATGGTCAGTAGTAGTTAGCAGTTCCTCGGGCCGTCAGGCATTGTTTATCCTAGGACAAAATGGAAAGACATTATACGCTTTCAAAGATATTTGGAAACGAAAGGAGATAAAAAGAGAGGCCTTGGTAACCGGACTTCTATCCCATCAAATGAAGACAAAGTACTGCCTCTATACTTCAAACTTCAGTCAGAGTAGAACTGCTACAATCTAACTAGACCATTTGTATCATCGCAGATAGGACAAATATGAGTGTGTCGGTGATGAGAATATTTCGGGATGGACGCGTAAATCTCAAGAGCTAATTTTATTGGGACCATTAAATTGCAGGTAACATGTTTATTACAAATCAACGATACACTACTAAAACGGTTTACTGGTCAAAGTAACAGACATATCAAAAGTGAGAATTAATTTATTTTCTATCGTAATTAAAAAGGCGACCGAACAAAGTAATAGCGGGCGACCTATTACGTGGGACTAAAATTAATCTAGCGGAAAGTGGGTGTAGTAATATACCTCTGCCTACCTCTTCAGGGAAATAGGCGTGATACTATGTATGTAGGTATCGTAATTCTCATTTTACAAAAGATTACAAGATACTTTATAGTAGCACAGTTCAGCAAGCATTACGTTCTTTAAGGAGAACACAGAGGGAGGTCAAATAAAGGGAAAGGAAATAAGCGATTACGTTTCGTATACGAAAAATAAAGCCCGTCTTTTATCTTACGGGTTCCATGGTTATAATATTTAGGAACCACTGTCATAAAATATTGCATGCAGAAAGAAAATAACTCAGGGATGAAGTCATCGCATGATCTAAGTGCCAGTATTTACCTCAGGCAGTACCTACTTGTCATAAGTTTATCATTTATTTTGTAATTTTTCCAAGCTTCAAGCTTCTCGAAGATCTGATAAAATTTAACCAAAAAGTGTTACAAACTGACAAACATAATCACAGTTACGTTAAACTGAGTTCATATTAAGTATAATAACATGAATAATTAACGTAGTACATACCTAGCGCACATGTATTTATCCCATTGTTTTATGTAGCAGTTGAGATCTTTATGCATAATTAGTTTAATTTAAATCACAACATATAATAGGTATGTGTATTATATATAATAATATTCCTCTATAATGTTAACCATCATATTTTACATTACCACTGCAATGTAGCTACGTAAGTACTGTTTATTCTGTGATGTAGCCAAGAAAAAACATTTAATCAAAGAAATATTAAAAAAAACAACTGCGGTTATGTGAAAAAACAACTGCAGTCTTCCTCTTTTTAAGAAATAGTACTCGATTTAAGAATAAATCCAATCCATTTTACATAAACGAAAAAGCGAACATGTACCTACACGAAAATCACCCAGTTTCGCAAATGTTACAAAAAGCCAGAGTTATTTTCAAACGAAGAATATATTTGATTTAAATTGTCTTTCAGGATATATATCACGTACCTTTGTTTGGAGTAACCGATATTTCGGCACTGTTGCAAGCGCCATGTTCACGGATGTACTGCGGTATTGCGGGTGTAGTATGTCGTGATCGGGTACAGTGCGATAGTGAAAACAGTGGCAGTGGTGTTGTACGCAAAAAACGAGTAAGAAAGCGGGTAGACCGTTATACTTGCTCGTAACATTCATCCACCCGCAATACCCTCAGTACATCCGTGAACATGGCGCTTGCAACAGTGCCGAAATATCGGTTACTCTAGACTAAGGTACGTGGTATATATCCAGAAAGACAATTTAAATCAAGTTTAAATGACCACGAAAGTTTAAATTCCTATCAAGAATATATTAATAAAAGAAAATTGTATTTTTAAAAGGTCTTACTTGTATTCATCCTTTCTCGTAAGGGGCAATCAGTGCAGCTATGAACAATCCACTATAATTATAATGTCAACCTTCTAATGAACATCATATATGCATACACATATAAAGCATTATGGCACAAAGCCTAGAAAATTCTGAGCCTCCATATCAGTCGTCATCACTCAATCAAACACACTGGACCTTTGTGATATTGATACAATAGACTATCAGCTTTGATTGATTATACTGCAACCATTGATATACAACAGCCATATATGCAACACATTTTCCACTTCAAAATATTCCTACAATAAGCAAAATTAAAGAATAAAAGCACTTTTTACGGTCAACAGGTAACTATATAATAAAATACTGTAAAATAACCGAAATATCGCGTCGAAAAAGATAAAATGTACGGAATACGAAAAAAAGACATCTTCTTCCATTTCGAGAATTTAGACTGCATACTGCCTTTTCCATAAGTCGCGTTAGTAACACGAAAAAACGTATACAAAGAATATCCAGATCCACAAAAGTAACAGAGTGACAGACAGTTGAGTTGTTAAATATAATGTATAACATGGATGTTACTTTCGTTACCTATACCTACAAGTATCTGTCAAGTATTCAAATGAGTATAAAATATATAATAATGCAAGTTATAAAACAGACCGAATTGAAATAAAGTTATTTATGGCGACCGTTTTTGTACAGAGCAGTTTAGTGCAGTTATGCTCAATTCGCCATTGAAATTTCGACAACAGATAAGTTTTATATCCTAGGGTTATTTTAGTCTTACTGTTTCTATAGTGTATAATGTTCTATTTATCCTCCAATTTACCTTGAGGTTCAAACTTCATATTACAAGAATGACTGTGATTTCCACATAGTTATAATTAACCAATCGTAAAGAAAATAAACATACATGACTTACCACTGGGTTTTCAATATCTCAGGACTACTACTCCTCCAAACAAATCTGAAGTCATAATCTTGAGTACAGTGCATTAGCCGTCTTAATTTCTTATAAATATACGTGACTAACCTGTACCACAGTCAAATAATCCATACAGTCGTTCGACGAACGCGTCTAGACGGGTCAATCGTGCGGGGGCCAAGAGGTGAGACGCGGGAAGAGCGGTACCTAGTTACGTATATCGCCTTAGTTCGTAACTAGTTACATGTTTTTGGGGGCTGGCACGTACTTGTTTTTTGTTCGTTACTTATTTATTTGCTTATGAATATTAATTAAGATGGTGCATACAACTTGTGCTGTGAGACATTTAAATTCTTTATGCTGTTATATACTTCTTTTTCTTGATGTGCCTCTACATAACTGAAGGTCGGCGGTCAGTTTTTTGAACTTTTCTCTATTATTGCAAGTCGGAACAGTTCTTCCACAGACTTGATGCCAGTCCACTCTCTGATGTTCCGGAGCCAAGACATTTTTCTTCTACCAACTTTTCTTTTTGCCTGCAATCTTATCCATCATGATGGTTTGTAAAAGCCTGTATCTTTCATGCCTGAGAACATAACCTAGATAAGCCACTTTCCTTTGCTTGATGGTGCGCAGCAACTCTGTTCCCTTGGACATACGCCTCAGAACTTTAACATTGGTGACTTTATCAGTCCAGCTGATGCGAAGCATACGACGATAGGTCCACATTTCAAAAGCCTGGATCTTTTGACGGAGGTCTGCTTTAATGGTCCACGCCTCGCACCCGTAAAGGACAACTGGCCAGATATAACATTGTAGGAGTCTAGTAAATATATACTGCACTTCCCATTTCGCAGCGAACGCCTCCATTGTCTCTTGACACAGTCACCCTATCCTTCCGGACTTCGGGCGAGCTTCCGTTCTTTGTTGGAATTCTTTAGTTTTTTGCAAAATCTTTGGTAGCAGCCGCACTCTCCGTAGCCGTTACACTCCCTTGAACTTTACAGGGCAAGGAAAGCCCCGGGACACATGCGCTGATATGCCACATCCTGCACCCTCGGTGTCCTTTTCTCTTCACTCAACTTGCTCTCTTGTTTCGTCCACCTAGCACCACTCCTGCTTCGGTTTCTCATTGCATTAACTTCATTTGCCTTACTTTGTCTTTTTGTTCGTATCAGTTCCGTTGGCAATCCACACCCTCCAAGGTATTGGCCATAGTGATAACCTTGTCTAATGCCATCTCATCACCCATTGTCAACACTTTTTCTTATGTCCGATGGCATGGATTTATCCAGTAATTGGTCCATTATGTGGTCATCAGGTTCTTCAAACATACATTTCCGAGCCCGATCCCTCAGCTCAACAAGAAACTTCTCGAAACGTTCCCCTTCATATTGCCGAATAAGCCGGAAATCGCGTCGTTCAAAATTCGTTTTTTGTTTCGGTGAGAGGTACCATAAAGTTTCTTAATAGATACTTCAGAAATATCTCCCTGAAAACGAAGCTCAATCTGGTACGCACTCTGGTGTTCTCCATATTCGTGTATGGCGCAGAGACATGGACCTTGAAGAAAGCCGACCGTGATCGCATTGATGCTTTCGAGATGTGGTGCTGGAGGAAGATGCTGTGCATCCCCTGGACAGCACACCGCACCACTCTTAACACCACGGTACACGACGCTCTCCACTCGGCAGCAGATAGGAATAGATGGCGGGAAGTGGTCCGCAAAGACTATTTCCACGAGGTGGTCACGACCCTCAGCATTGAGGAAACCGACGCGAGAAGAATAAAACTTCAGAAATACTCACATCCACTACTGCTTCCACGCTAGCTCCTGGCAATGGTAAAATATTTATTGCAATAGCAGTTTCCACTATAAGCCGACTGGTGCCTCTAATGTAATGGAATTGACAACTCAAATTCAATGAAAGTCCGATGATCACTTCCAACTGAATATCACTTCCAATCCAGTGGAAGACCGCCTGCAATCGAATGGAAGACCACCTGCAATCGAATGGAAGACCACCTGCAATCGAATGGAAGACCACCTGCAATCGAATGGAAGACCACTTCCAATCGAATTGAAGACCACTTCCAATCGAATGGAAGACCACTTCCAATCGAATGGAAGACTACTTCCAATCGAATGGAAGACCACTTCCAATTGAATGGAAGACCACTTGCAATTGAATGGAAGACCACTTCCAATTGAATGGAAGACCACTTCCAATTGAATGGAAGACCACTTCCAATTGAATGGAAGACCACTTCTTATTGAATGGAAGACCACTTCCAATTTAATGGAAGACCACTTCGAATTTAATGGAAGACCACTTCCAATTGAATGGAAGACCACTTCCAATTTCATGGATGTTTGTCGAATCAAATAAAATCAAATCATATTTTACTTGTTATATGTAGGTTTACAATAGTTGGTTATAGACAAATATAATAGTACGCTATGTTTTGTCAGACTCACAAATATTAGGCAGATACCAATTTAATTAAACAAGAAAATAATCAATATAAAATGTAAATTTAAATACATATTAAGATAATTAGAATCACCAATTCCAACTTTAATGGTCGAGTGGAATTCGCAATCCTCGAGACTTATCATAGACACCTCGATTCCTACATATAAGGACTGTATTGACACTCGTAGCGACGCCACAACTCCATCGATACATTCACTAAACAGATCAGCCTCTACCCACGGCCTCGCTCACCCATCGCTTACGAAGGTAGCCATGGCCCATGGGCCACTGTGCTGCACAAGCCACTACTACACTACTGCAATACCTTATCAAAATGCCTCTTTTTATGAAAGAATAACAAGTGTTCCAGACTAGGTTACATAAAACAACAATATGCAGATTCCAATTTGAACAGGTTTGACAAATCAAATCACACAATTGTCTATATATCTAGGTTCAAATCTACTTATCGATATTAATGTTTGATTCACACCGTTATTTATCTCAATCTGAGGATTTATCATCTTTCTATTGAAATTAATTCTGGCAAACCAGATCTTGAGTGAAACACTTTCCATAGTCGTACTGTAGCGACCAACTACATAACACGACAACATTGACAAGCGCCATATACCCAATGACGACGAAACTACTACAGCACTACTCCACTTATCGACACGGGAAATATTCGAAAACGATCCTGAACCGCGATAGCAACTTTCGCGCGCTACGACGCATATATATATACAACTTCCAAAGTATGTCCGTCGGCCCGCAGGCCACCGAACACGACCACCCAGCTTGGTTAGAGGCTCCTCCCTCTAGTTGGAGGAACACTACACCTTTATCCTCCACAGTATCTATTACGTCATTTTACAACCCCATTATAAGGATGTATCGACTATATAATGACTTACAACCTAAACACAGTTCCAAATTGGATATATTCAACAATAAATTAACGATATGTTCAACATATTATGTCATGAGTAATGACTACTAACACTTGTAGTTACATAAACGTAACGTATGTTACACAATTACTGTTTTTTTTATTATTTTAATTCTTTCACTCTCCTATTTTTACAGATCATGATGAATACGCATATTTAGGAACCTAGTGCAGTTTATAATTCTATTGCTTACATATGTTTGCCACAAATGTACTAGATTCTGTCATGTGTGACTAAATAAATAAATGAATTCCTTCGATATTCACCACGAGTAAGTCAAATTAAAATTAGTACCAACCCACGAAAATTCGAAACGCCATTCGTATACGTATCCAACTCTAACACTAGAAACACTTCATAAGTCAAAGTGAAGTAAATAATAATGTTCTGTAAGGCTGCTATTTTAGTTCAGTTTCCATGTACATTCCTTACTCTAAGATATTGGCATTAAACTAGCAGTATACCGATTCAAGAGTCAAGAGTCAATTCAAAATATATTATCTCATTTCGTTCAAAACAAAGTTTTAATGTCATAAAAAATACGAGAATCGTCTCTCTGGTTACACGTCTGACCGCTTGACCGCGCACAAGTGACTATTCTCCCTTTTTCGAAATTCCGTAGACCGCGCACAAGTGACTATTTTCCCTTTTTGGTTACAGCGCTATACTCGGTCTGAATTTACTGTTTCTTTCTATTACGTAATGTTTTAAATCCTTTTTCTCTGTTCTATTCAAATCATTGAACATTTCTTCATGCTAAAAATACGAAGCAAGTCTTAAAATCGTTAACCCGGAACGAAAAAATAATGTCAAATGCCACTCTTTGTTTCGCACGCTCCGTGATTACGTGCTAATCGTATGCGTGTAATTAAACATTTTTATACTATGATACATGTTTTTTTTAATTTAATTCGGTGTAGATAGAATCCCTCTACAGTGAAAATTCATAAAATATGTATGTCATCGATTTACTTTTTAAAATAATCCTGTTTAAAATACACAAAGTGTTTTTTTCAACGATAGTCAATGTTCGCTGCTAAGTATAATAAATTAGAAACTAAATATCAACAAAGAATTCATACGACTTGAACGAGTCATTTATAAGGTTGAAGAAAAACATCACTTCAACTTACTCATGTTACCGACTTATCAACAATAAATGTTTATGTTAGCGCGCCCATCTGGCGAGCGGCAGCGCGACATTTTGTTAAGAACGTGAGCGGTCGAGCGAATTCGGTGAATTGGCGCTAGCGGTCAAGCGGCTAAAAGGCAAGGTCACACAGACTTATTTAAGAAATAAAAGGTCATCGTAGCTATTTAGTACAAGCTTACACTCTATGATCACAGTACGTACGATTCGATTAGTCAACAACTTTAGCGCCGCTGCCCCGCGAAGGACAGTCTAGACCGGGTTTATTGTTCTATGTTTAGCAGAAAACTAACACAAGCTGAGTGTTGGTTCTAAACCAATATTACAACTATACTAGAAGAATGACTAGTACGTTTCACTCAAACGCGCTTGCTTTTATTGGAATAATGCAAGCCGGACAGTACGCTCAGCTTTGTTTATATTACATACTATGTCCATAAACGGTTGTACGCGAGACCAGAGGATATTTTTGTCCTCCTAGGTGACCAAGCATATGTTCACCAGGTTCGTGATCGCAAGTCACCCCCACATGATTTACTAAACAAGAAATAAAAACAATCGCTTTCTTTTCAACCCGAGTATCGAACCCGGAACCTTCGTTCGATATTTACGCTATATATAGCTAGATCACAGTTGTATTCAGACAACCATATGCTAACATAAAATGCAAAAGTCATAATTAAATAGTTCAGTCCTACCCACCTTTTTTGTTTTACTTTTATTTATTTTGTTCTTTAGCTATCGAAAAGAAGCTCATTCGTGATATCTTGTCATGGAAAATGCGACACCGGCACCTCAGACGTCAAACGGTTCACAGTAAACGCCTGTTTCAACCACAACAGTAAACAAGTGGGCCCAACAAGTACCTACACTAATAATTACATGCATTATTTCACTATATTAATTTTGTAAAAATCAAGTAAGGTATTTGAATATACAATGGCTTTGTTTATATAGTTCTTTGTCAATTCATACTACCCTTGACGATTTGGCTGTACTGAATTGAATAACTCATAGGAATTATTTTGCGTTAACAACGCCCTTTATCGTAACACAGGTCAACATAAAGCTATTATAAATTTAAATTAACGTAACGTAATATGCTACACCGACATCTAAGCAGCGTATACCTTGTGCATAAAACTCAAAAATAGTCGCACTTTCCTTCCTTTTTTAAATATTATATTTGTTTCACTGACTTGTATTTATCCTCGTCGCCATGTGTAGTATTTGCTATCACAACAAATATAACCACAACACGAATCGATGTAACACTGGCTCACCACTACACACAGTACCGAGGAAGCACGTCTAGCGTGCACCGCGCCTATCAACAGACTGACTGTCCGTAGTGACAGTGATAGCCACAGACTATACAGATATACTACTAGTGACAGGTGTCAAGTGACGCTACTTCCTCTACTGGTGTACAGGAGACAATGTAATGTATCTATTGCATAGATACAAACACTACAGTTATAATTTTAGTTTTGTTTTCATTATGTATTTACTAACTTTTGCTATACCATCTGAATTCTAATTTATTAAGTATTAAACAATGTTCTCTTTTTTTAATTTGGTTAATTTTATAGTTTTCTCATTAGGTAATTCATTATTATTTATTTATTAATTAATGTAATTTTGTTATCAAAATTGAATTCTGAACTGTAATTTTACTATCAATTAATGTCATTTTAATTTTTAAATTTTATACTATCGAACAAATCATAATCGTCAATAAGAGTCACAGTCATGGTCTCAGTTATGGTCGTGGTCATAGTCTTAGTCATAGTCTTAGTCATCGTCATAGTCTTAGTCATCATCATAGTCTTAGTCATCATCATAGTCTTAGTCATCATCATAGTCTCATACCCCACTGCGCAGATCAATCGCTCCGCAGACCGTGAAGCTAAATCACTCGCGGCCAGCGAATGTCGTACGACAGATGAGGCTTCAATCTTTAAATTCATAATCCCTGTTTCAATTCATAATCCAACCTTTACTGCGCAGATTAATCGCTCCGCAGACGGTGAAGCTAAATCACCCGCGGCCAGCGAATGTCGTACGACAGATGAGGCTTCAATCTTTCATTTCATAATCCATCATTCAATTCATAATCCATCTTTCAGTTCATAACCCAACCCTTACTCAATCAACCGCGACCAGTGAATGTCATACGACAGATGAGGTTTCAATCTTTCCATTCATAATAATCATAATATTTTTATATTTGTACACACATAATTCATAATATATGTATAATATACTTTACAATCATACATAAAATACAAATACATCCAAATAAACCATTATAATCAAAATATGATATTAATCTCTATTCATATAAATGTGTATTTAGTTCCGTCCATTCTCCAGGCCATAGGCGAATAATTATTTCTTAGGATCTCTTAAGTTTAGCTGTCAATTGATACGTCATGTCGCCTATTGTTACGATTACAACAAATTGATAAATAAAGGTAGGTGTATTGAAGAGTTGGTGGAGGAGGACCTTAATATACAATTCATAAAATAATAACATTTATTTAATATTAATAGATATGATATCTAATTTGGTTGTATGATAGAACTACTTTTCAAATTTAGACGTATAGTATTAGTTAGTTATAAATAAGTTAATGTAAATATTAATCACTATGAAGTTGTAAAATAATTTAATAAATATATTAAGGAAAATTAAGACCTTGTTCTAGTTGATCAGAGTCCAATCATGTTCAATCAGTATCAGTGTTCTAGCAACGTGATCGGTCAACATTGGCAATCATTTTAAGATGTTCATGTTCTAATGGTTAATCAGAAGTAAGGAATTAGAACAATAATTTTGTATTATCTCATCTGATCGAGTATCATATATGTGTTGATAGAATTCCTACCAGTGAAGAACCAAATAAATGAAAGAGCCAGCTCAATAATTTCAAAAAAGAAATACTTAGGTAGTTCAGCTATTTAAAAAAAAAATATATATTTTATTGAAATATGGAATAATTACATTTCGCAAAATAATGAATTAGATAGATATTGGATAACGTTTTGTTTGAATTTACTTTTGGAACATAAGAAAATTACAGCTATAAGGATCTACCATTCGTCGATTGACATAATTGTTTTGTAGCCGTCGTTGCGTACAGACGTTTACTCAATAAAAATAATATAAATTTAAGCTAACCTACATTTTTGCATTTTTGATGGGGTAGGCACATTGTCATTACAGTAAAGCAGTTTGTTTTCATAATGGAAAATTACAGTTAAAATACAAGTAAACTCATCAACATGGATAGTCCTTTTGGTAGGAGTGATAAAACACCCCGCTCTCCACCACCGACCCCAACACCCAAGACCTCACAACATCAGAGACAAGAACATGAAGAGAGAAGAGAAATGATCTCAACACCGGAGTTACAGAACTGGTTGGGAATTATTGAACAGAGTCTGAATGAAGTTTGCGCTATCGCCTCTGAAGGTTAGCTGAACACCGAGCAAAAGTTGAAAATCAATACCAACTGCCGCAATGTTGCACAGGGTGTGTCCCGAATGATTATCCAGTACCAATCATTGAAGTTAAAAGCCATACAAAACCACCAAGCCCTTTCAGCTATGACAGAAAAGCAAGACCTTATGGAGGAGCTAGCCCAGATTAAGCAGTCCATCCAGGAATCGAGCACCAAACAAGCTCCAGCCAGCACTTCGTTTGCGGATATGGTGAAAAAGGGAGCCAACAACTACATTCGGCCGAATAATCTGAGCTCGGTAGCTATTTACCCTAGCGATGCTTCAAAAACAAGCGAGGACACAAAATTGAATGACTTATTAATAGCATACTTAGTAATACTCGCTACCTAATAGTTGTATAACGGTTTGTTACATATTGCCGGGGCACACCTACGGATATGTAACGGATCATATTGAGCATGTATTCCATATTGCCAGGGCAACTCTCTGGATATGCGGTACATACTTTCTTATACACACAATACAATTATTGATTTGATTTTATTTCGTTGAGCATATTATATATTGCCAGGATACTCCCGTTGATGTGTTTTATAAACATGTATTTCATTTCGCCAGGGCTACACTCTGTAAATGCGATGCTTGTTTGGCGCATTGAATATTCAACTTTGATTACTATATACATTTATTACTTACGACCTTAAGAATAGCATTTAACTGAAGTTAAATGCACAAATTAACACTAAATTAACTTAATCACAATTGCAGATGATGGATCCATCGCCCGCGGGTGGTGGTAATGGACGTCGCTGCAATAACAAGGATGAGCCGATAAGTTTGGACTGTAACGAAAGCCCACGGCGTACTCCGCAGCGACGCAAAGTTCATAAAAGCGAGGGAGCGGAAGGGAGTCTGGATATCAGGCAAGTCCGCAAACGCTTAATAAGTGATTCTGATAATGAGAGTGAGGGAGCGGAAGGGAGTCTGGTCAGAGACAGGCAAAGCCGCAAGCACTCTATTTTAAAGCCAAACTATAATAAAAACTATAATATAATTCTATAAAATAACTATAATAATAGTGTCAGACTGTGCTGAGCTATTACAAAGCGATTTTATGTGGAACAGATTGTAACGTTTATTTCTAACATGGACGTATGCTGTTTAGAACTTTAGACGTGTATTTGGTTGGTTGGTGTGGAACCTAACCACCATAGTCGAAATTAGTTTTGATAGATGTTACCAGAGCGATAATTTTACAGACTCTAGGCGTTTTAAATACCTAACGGCTTCATTTAAACGTGATTACAGCTTAAGCAAGACGAGGCACTCGTCGTAATTCTGTTTTGTACAGTCGAATCTGTGTAAACCTGCTTCTTTGTGCGTAATTTGTAACATATCAATAGATGTGAATGTCAATAGATGGCATTACCAGTATATCTGTATAATCTATGGATGGCATTGATAAAATGTTTGCTGTTACCATACTATGGTTAATAGATGGCACCGCTAGTAAAATGTAATTCGACCTTAAGATTGTACGAGTAAAGATTATGCACTGTGTTCTTTAAAATTCGTATGATACGCCGGGAATCTTTACCAAGTGCCCCCGATTCGTTAAGCCAATTTCGTTAAGCGAAAGTAAGAAGATATCTTTAGTACAAGGTTTCTAGTAGAAGCTGTTAAACTCGATTACCAGATGTAGAAGAAATGATAGTTATTACTGTAGTGTTATGATAATCAGTTTGAGCGATTTTCGCTTTCATTGTAGGTAGGACCAGGTTAGTGGTCGTTAGTGATGATTGTTTGCTTTACCTGATTCACAATTGAGTTACGAACCTTGTTAGTCCATGTTGTGATGGTCTTGTGCTACATAACATCGTTTCCGTTGTGTAGATTTGCAGAAACTGAATAAGCTGTCTGTGCGGCAACAAACTTTGTGTTAGCATATCCATTGGTGCGTAAACAAGATAAGCCGTTTGGCGCGTTATTACTAATGATAAGGTTAGGATAAGTATTTCGTATTTAGAATCAGTCATTATGTTTAAATTTATGACGGGCTTTGTTCGAACGCCGCGTTCTGGTGTACTTTCTGTAATAGCGAGTGAGTATTGATGAATTCACCATGAGTTTAGTTGACACCACGATAGTTTTACACCTTTGAGTTAAAAGCAGGCCAGAAGTTTGTTGTAAACCATAAAATTTATGGAAAGCGGGTAGATATACGAGGTACAAACGTTGTCATTGCAGTTTTATTTTATTTAGTAGCATACTCGCAAGATTTGATGTACGAGTCCATCCTACAAACAAGGCTATGAGAACAAATCGGGCAAGGCAAAAGGTATTGATGTTGTCCAATTCTGCTGTTGTTAATTTGAGAATTATTGATATCGAACGTGTTGAAGTCGCTGTCAAATAAGCGGTCCTACAAGTACGCTCATGATCTTAGGAAGGTTTCCGAGGTTCAAGTACCAATGATGCTGACATAGCAAAGAAATTACATAAAATTGAAGTGGTATTGTCTCCGTGATGCAGGTCTCGTAGAGAAGTCCGGGGGAGTTCAGGAAAGCGATAGCTCTGGGTGGTATAGTCTGGTCTAGCCTTGTAGCGAGGACCATAGCGTGGCCCGGCATTACTAGAGGGAAGTGCATTTAGATGTGGTGGTTGGACGTAATCATGGATATACTGCCACTCAAATGGCTCTAATTTGATTTATATTCATTGACTCTAAACTTGCTAAAATTGTCTGTCAGTGGTGCTCGATCTGGCTTCTGTTATAACAGCAGCGTGTTGCAACAATCGGAAAGAACTCGTTACAGCCGGTTGACTATCTTAGTAGTCGTTGCGTTCGCGTTGACAAAAGTAAATCAATTTGTTCGACTGTAACTTACTATAATAGTATTAGTTCATGCGCGGTTTAGATCTACGTAGTCTTAGTTTACGTTGGTGGCAGTTGGTTTCAAAATCATGTTTGGCTGTACTGGTAGAAAAGATGAATAGTAAATAATCGAAAGTTGCGTTATTAACATCCTTATTCTTGAGCAGAGGGCCAAGCACCAAGTGAAGTTGTAAAATAATTTGATAATCACTTAAGATTTCGATGTACGCATATCGAATCACTCTGAAAAAAACGGTCTCCATTCAGTGGGTATGCCATGCGAAGAACCCTTGTAAAATTCAGTTGGTAGATAAGTTCGCGTGTGTGACGCGCGGCCCGTGAGTGGCGCGCATCCAGTGCGCGGTTTTGAGGTGCCTCGTAATTGGTATAGCTACAGCCCGAAATTTAAGGTAGTTCATTAAGGGAGTTTGGTTATAGAATGTTAAGTGATGTTTTATGATGGAAGAAGGATGACTGGATCATAAATTGATTAGCGATCAATCGATCAGAAAATAGAAATGACATCACTATGTTCTTTAAAATGTCAGGGTCATGACGGTAGGAGTGGGTCGTAACAGGTAAAATCGCGTATCTGTTACGTCTGTTCCTGTTATACATAAATAACAGTTCCAAATACCTGTTACAAAATAAGTCTGTTATTTCATACCATAAGGTAGTTAGTTTAGTCATTGTGTGTTCTCTGTTATCACAGATACAAACATTTTACCCACGATTTAACCTGCAGTATAAAACTCTGTTCTTTATTAGCATTTTACAATCATATCTTACTTAGGTGGTAAAATAATAACATAAATAGGTACCATATAGAATATGAATTAGCTTGATAGTACTGAAAACAATCCTTCTCTTTCTAGCTTATATATTGAACGTTTGCGAGAAAAGGAAAGAGCTTGTGACAAATATAACAGGGTCACAATATAACAAATAACAGTTTTTATCTCATTCTAACAACTGTTACTGTCATAAGCATGAATAGAGAAAAGCTTGTGACTGTGATTATTAGGCATTTTGCTATCGCTTGGAACAGGAACTGTTTTTTCAGTTAGTTAGTCAGTTACAGACTGCTATTTTATGATACCTGTGGTTTTTTAACTGTTACGATAAATACGCCTTAATCCTAATGACGCGTTAGTCAAAATTCGTACCAGCTTATTGAGTGGAGAGAAGGCCAGACGGCGGTGATTTATGTAGAACTCGATGAGGATTATCCTCATAGACTCGATAGATGAGTAACACTATCGGCAGGCCAGGTATATTTCAGTAGCATTTGATACAATCACAGCAGGATCAGATAGATAACCTTTGCATCAACTCGGACCATGAGCAAGTTGACCACGAAGTTCAAATTCACGCTGATCAGGACAGCTCATAACGATAGGTCTTAATAGAAGCTACAACGTCAACCCGCAATCATGGCCAACGTTTATATGAAAATGTAATAGCGATAGATAGAATAGGCCTGTGTCCACTAAGAATAAATCGGTTTGATTGTAGTATCTATAGATTCATTACGATTTTAAGTTGTCAATAAAGTTTATTATTTATTATAGAAGGTAAGATTAATGATAATTTTAGGATTTTAAAACTAAAAATAATGTATTTATTCTTGTGGCAGTGAACACCAATCGGAGAGCATTACATCTAACAGTGCGTCCGACAATCGTGTTGTTGACGTTTTGGAAGTAAATATAACTATAACGTCAAACTTTGTACCTGTTCGAATATAACAAAATAAAACTGGGTACACCAGACCAGACTTCATTCACGGTTTGTTTCGTTTTGCACTTTGTGATATCACACAACCGCCATAATGGTTTTACAGCGTTTTCGTATCAAATTAAATAGGTTTTTCAAAAGCCGTCATTAGTAAATTTGCTGATCGATTTTTGAAGAAAACAAATCGGTTATTTTAGTTTAGCATTTAATAAACGAACATCGCTAGTTACATTTTAGGACACAAGCCTAATAAGCCGCGGCTCGCTTTCGATAGGAATTATAACTCTACAGAGTCGGAGTCTGAAGATAATGCTAATCAGGACTGTAATAAACTTGCCAATAAGTTCCACATACTAACAAGAGCACATCTAGATTGGAATAGATTGATATATGAAATATAATAAATAATGTAATATTTAATAAAGTATGTACAACGCTTAATGTAACGTTTGTGATAATATTATTAGAATTAATATCATGTTAATATTATGTAACGTTTATATAACAATACATGACTCTAAATTACTATTTTACGCCCACATAGATCAGATATGCTAATAAGGCATCTCGAGCTCTAGAATCTGTCATGTGAACTTCAAACAATTTTAATGAGGTGAAAACCTGTAAAATCTTATATTGTACACATGTGCAATATAAGATTTTAAAGACATTTTGGAATACCCCGGTTAAGTATGGAACCCTTAGATATGTTTCTATTAATAGACTAGAACACACCCAACGCAGATTTATTAAATACTTGTGCTATCGGTGTAAAATCACCTACAGATCGGAAGAATATGGCACCTCGCATTTATAATCATTTACCACAACGGATTCTTGACATCACGTCTTTGGACTTATTTAAACAAAAAATAAAAGGTATACTAATTGAGAAGGCTTATTATAGTGTTTCTGAGTATCTTGCCGATAGACTGTAGCTATATAATTGACATTATTATTAACATTATGTAAACTGTAAGACAATTCGTATTTTTTATTTTATAGATAAATAATTTGACATTGATATTATTGTAATGGACTAAAAGTATATTATTTTTATTATAGAAATCATGTAAAAAGTGACTATTATTATGACTTGTTTTATATAATTTATTTAAAAATATAATAATCAATGAATAACATTTTTATTAAATAATTCGCATACCATAAGGTTAATATGTTGGCACTATTAATTGTATTTGTCATCTATGTATTCAACCCATATTAGCGAATAAAGATTTGAATTTGAATTTGAGAATATTTGAAAATCTGCTCAAAATTCCACCTATTGCCGCTAGTTACACGACGAGATATCGCCGATGTTATTTACCTGTCGAACACCATATCTGGACCCATTGACTGTCCGGATCTACTGGGTAAAATACTACTTAATGTTCCAACCAGGGCTGTAACTGCTGTAAGACACTACGCCCCTAATCATCTTCCATTAGCATCTACAAATTACTGGCAGAATTCGTTTGTGTGGCGAGCGAGTAATATTCTAAATAAAGAATGTAAACATGAATTTGATATTTTTCTCGCAATGTGATTGAAACGGTGAGACGATTACTGAGCTTGGATTTTTTTAATAACCACAGAACTTTTGAATTGTTATTAACCTTTAATGATTTTGCTTATGGCCACATATCTATTATATACTGTGCAGCATGCATGTGCAATTTTACATATCCGCGGAGACCTGTAATTGGCTAACTGTGGCTTAATTTCTTAACGTTGTATTTTTTTGCTTTTGCTATTTGTATAATAAATAAATAATAAGTCTAGCTTAGTTATAAGAAGCTTACCATGAAAATAACTGTTCGATAATATCAGTTTGATTTGAGATGAATTCCCGGTGGTTAAATATAAAGATGTCAACTAGGTTAGTGAATTAAAAAAAAAATTAGATTATGTAGTTAAATCGCTTGACCTCACATATATATTAAGATTATAATATTGGTACTAATTATTATTATAAGATGGCAATGTTACAATAATGTATTATTGTAAAATTTTTCCAAGGTTAAATTATGTATGCTCATGTACTAGAATTTGTCGTATAGACTTCAATTTAATTTAACTTGTAACTTTCCTCCCCTTTTATTTTTTTGATGTCGCGAAGGGACTCGCTTTTCGCAGGATGGCCGAGCTGTTAGCGTCTGTATTTTATATTATACCTTTTTATTATCTGGCAGCATTTTATTTTCGCAATTTGTCAGAATTCAGTTTTTATTAACTGGCAACACCGAATCGCTCTTATTGGTCCGTGGTTTCAATTGGTGCATATCGAACCAATCAGAGCGAGGCACGCGTTGTGGCGGGGGTTTTACTTGTTAGAAGAATTGTCTGAGATAAGGCGGCATTCTGTCGTCAAGCGGCCTCCAGTGAACACTAAATGAAATTACGTGCGCGTCTACTTGGCGTTATTTTAAGGTAATAATGTATATTTACCATTTTACCCTCATTTGCTATTTTTAATCTGAAGTGCTTAATATTATAAAATGTTGTGATATTATGAAGTAAATGTTTTCTGAACTGTGTATGGAGTCTTTCTTTTACAAGACGAATCGATTGACGTAAGAATCATCAAAATCGTCCTACGCATTTGATCTCTAGAACGCCACATAGAAACAAACATACATATATACATACACTGATAAACACATTACCCTCCTTTGCGTCGCGCAGTCGGGTAAAAAGAAGTTTAGCCCTAGACCATGGATCATTCGACTGACAAAGGATAAAACCGCCGCGACCCTTAGTTTAACCTCAGTTTTAGGCCCGGTGTCAAACGAGCCTTTGTCCAGTAGTTTTGTTGGTCATTAATGATTAACTATCAAATTACTAAGTTTCAAGAACTTCATTGCGTTTTACGTACATTACTGATTTGGTAGAAATGAAATTATTACACTTCGATAACAAGAAAACCACTTTTAGTAATAGGGATCAATTTACGCGATAGTTTGACATTTAACCTCGGACTAACGGTTTACAGCTAAGGCTTTTATCCAGGTTTTTTTTTTGTAATGAGACTGACAGTCTCCGTAAAACTCATTGTTTTAGATCAATCACTTGCCGGGCTAATGGGATTAAACAAAGATTAAACTGTGTTATATTATTAAGAAAACACTGGCGAAAAGTGGGCGTTTAATATGCCCCTGCCTACCCCTTCGGGGAAACAGGCTTGAGTCTATGTATGTATGTATATTACTAAGTGTTTCGGCGAACCGAATGTTCCTAGGCGATTTGGGAAAAGTGGACTGTAAGGATTTCGGTTCTTATCGACTAGGAAACGTAATGGAGGAAAAGTGTGAGTACCCACTCACACTTTTCCTCTTTGTGGAATTAAAAGGTGCTTGAAATATGAGATTTACAAGACAACTATGATAGTTCCAGAAATAATAATTGGGTAAGTAGGTAGCTACATAAAAGTATATTACTTACTGATGCGTGTGGAAATAACCATGTGATGTGACGGTTATGGAAATGAACTAGGAGTATAGCTAGGTGCTATAACTGCCTAGGTATAGAGATATAACGAGATGTTACGTATAAAACGTAAATGAATCCGACTCGTATGGATCAAAAAATTTTTCGGCGAACCGAATGTTCCTAGGCGATTTGGGAAAAGTGGACTGTAAGGATTTCGGTTCTTATCGACTAGGAAACGTAATGAAGGAAAAGTGTAAGTGGGTATAGGATATCCTAAGGATGCTGAAGGATGAGGGCACACCTACCTTGCACATCAGTCTTCTTCTTCTCAAATGGCAGCCTCCTGGTGTCTTCGAGAATCCTGAAGCTGCGTTGAATCACTCCACTACACTCGCGCGTGGTTTAGTTCTCGTTATATCCCGGGAGCGGTAAAAAAAAATGGCGGTACGGTTTGTCTTCGTCGCGACACGGATTATTCTAGACTGTCTCTCGCGTCGATGAACGCGGCGACAAATCAGCGAAAAGGCGCGCCCCTTCTATAGACATGGACGGAAACAAAGGCATCGCTCACATTGGACAAGCAAGCGAAGAACGATTGACGTTGATGTGATTAATTCTCGATAGAAAGGTAGATGGCGCTACCATATCCCCCCAGCCCTAAAGGGTTGCCTTTAAAAAAAATAAAATGGAATGTTTGAAAAAGAATTAGTTTTTATTATAAGTCAAATCGATTAGATCGATTGAGTAACATTTTGTTTAGTCTATTGAAAATTTCTGACAATGGTCACACTGAACTGACACTTCCGTTGGCGCCTTGAAAAATTAACACGCCGTTTGCTCTCTCGCGTGCCTTGTACCTTTTTAATAAATTGATCGCCCTTTGAATTAACGCGAATTGAATCAAAGTCAAAAGTCAAAAGTCAAAAATCATTTATTCATCTTGGTCACAAAGTGACGCTTATGAACGTCAAATTTTAATGTACATTACTTAATGCTTCTACATTTACATTTACTGCCCATTCGCAAAGCAATAGGTAGAACCACGAGAAAGAACGGGCAATAAAACTCGTGGCCACTCTTTTTAATCGCCAGTGTTATGTTACATATTTTGTTTTTGTAAGGAGCTGCAACTGTTTCACATTGTAATTAATTACTTGTAAATAGTAATTAGGAACATACATAATACTTAAATAATTAATGCAGTTACCAATTTAACTGCTGTAGTAGCCTTCCAGTGTGAATATTGTGTAACAGGAGCATCCACTTACGTCTTATAATGTAGGCAACTCGCGACCATGTTCATAACTATATGGTGGAAATATATGTTACAGAAGTGACTGTATATGAATACACAAAATTACTAAAACATTAGTTTACAGCCCATAATCACGAGTTATCTTCATCTTACAGTGCAGTAAAACTATAATAAAATTAGTGGAACAACAATGCAAATGTAAATGTAGTACCTAAGTTGAATGACCTAATAATACATGAACAGTAATTTAAAAGAACTAGAAATATTATATAAAGATTAACTGAAAAATGCAAAGTATCTATATAATTCTAATTAGGTATAAAGATCATGAGTTGTCTAGCGTAAGTGACCAGCTATCCTTATCACTGAAATAATCATTAATAGTATAATAACCTTTCTTAATAAGGCATTCTTTTATTTTAGTTTTAAATGTACTAAATGGTAATTCTAAAAGACTAATTGGTATTTTATTGTATATACGAATACCTAGCCCTACAAAAGAATTATTAACTTTATGTAAACGATGATAAGGGGCATATAACCTATGCCTGTTTCGAGTATTTATGTTATGTATATCGCTTTTTGTGGTAAATAAACCTATATTTTGCCTAATGTACAAAATATTAGCAAATAAAAATTGCGAGGCTACTGTAAGAATTCCTATAGACTTAAAGCGTTCCCTAAGAGTATCTCTTGCACCTAACATGTATATTGCTCTTACCGCTCGTTTTTGTAGAACGAAGATATTCTGAATATCCGCAGCTTTGCCCCATAACAAAATGCCGTAGGACATAACACTGTGAAAATAGCTAAAATAAACTAAACGAGCCGTGTCGATGTCAGTAAGTTGCCTAACTTTTCTGACGGCATACGCAGCAGAGCTTAGCTTTCCTGCAAGACATGCTATATGTGCACCCCATTGTAACTTATTATCTAGTGTAATACCTAGGAACACTGTAGAGTCTACTGTGTCAAGTTCCTCCCTATCTAGCATAATATTAGGTCCCAGTTGTCTTACATTAGGTAAAGCAAATTTAACGCATTTAGTTTTCCTAGAATTAAGTACTAGGTTATTTGCTGTAAACCATTGTGTAACTTGTAATAGTGCATTATTTACATCATCAAATTGATTTCTATTCCTATCTACTTTAAAAATAAGTGACGTATCATCTGCAAAAAGTACAACATCACAGATGTTTTTTAAATAATAAGGTAAGTCATTAATATATACAAGAAATAGAAAAGGACCTAAAATTGAGCCTTGTGGAACGCCTAGCTGTATAGGTAATTTAGAGGATGTAGTCCCATTTACATCGACACACTGAAATCTCTGCCGCAGGTACGAATCGACAACACTAAGTGCGGTTTTCTCTACGCCATAGTGGCGGAGCTTACGCAGCAGCGTGTCGTGCTGAACGCAGTCAAATGCTTTAGATAGGTCACAGAACACTCCAATAGCATTCTTTGATGACTCCCAAGCACTATAAACGTGTTTTATGAGAGCAACACCCGCATCAGTAGTGGATCTACCTTTAGTAAATCCGTATTGATCCTTGTGAAGCAGACTATTTAAATTAAAGTGGTTTAGTAGCTGCTTTAAAAGAATCTTTTCAAATATTTTACTAAATGCCGGCAAGATAGATATGGGCCTAAAATTATTAATTTCATTTTTACTGCCAGATTTGAATAAGGGTATAATTTTACTTAATTTCATCAAATCCGGAAATACGCCTAGGTCAAAGCATTGATTAAAAATTATAGATAGGTAAGGCGCAACAGTCTCAACTATAGTACCTAAAATTTTAATTGAAATGCCCCAAAAGTCACCGGTATTTTTAATATTAATTGAATTATATGCGATCAATATATCTCGCGGGGTAACGTGCTCGAATCTAAACACGCTCTTGCATTCAGGTACACTGCTAAGCAAAAAATTTCCAGCGTCTAAAGATGATGATTGTAAACAGCTAGTAGTTGTTAAAGGTATGCTCGCAAAGAAACTATTGAACATATGTGCTACTTGAGTTTTATTGGTGACTAATAAATTGTTTTCTTTAAGTTCAAATTGGTTTTCCCGTGGTCGTGCTCTTCCTGTTTCATTATTTATAATTTTCCAAGTTTCTTTAATTATATTTGTTGAATGCTTAATTTTACTACTAATAAATTTAGATTTTGCCATAATACAAACTTGTTTAAAAATTTTTGAGTACTTTTTTACATAATCTCGAAAAGGTGTGTCAAATCTATGTTGTTTCATACCATATAATTCAAACAACTTGGCTCTACTTTTGTATATACCTATAGTGGCCCACTGGTTAAAAGATCCCATAGTACCCTTTAGTGTGACTGTTTTACTCTTGAAGGTATTTTGAAACTCATTATTTACTAGTCCAAAAAGCGAGTTATAAATTGTATTTGGATTTTGTGAGTTCAATATTGAGGTATTGAGTTTAGCAATAATATTGGTTTTGAAACGTATTAGACGATTGGTAGTCTGAGGCCTACATTCTACTGTACGTGATTTATCATATGTTGAACAGGGAAAACTAGCTATCTGTCCACGGTGATCAGAAGGGAGAGAACTAATTACTACTGGGTTTGTGGCAGCACAAGAACTAAATATGTTATCTAAACAAGTAGAAGATGTTGCAGATACTCTAGTAGGTTCACAGAATAGGTTACTTAAATTAAATGACTTGAAAAGATTCAGAAATCTAATACACTGTGAAGAGTTCTCTAAAATATTAATATTAAAATCGCCACATACTATAATATTCTTATTACTACATTTAATTTTATTTATAGCATCTTCCATAACAGTCTCAAATAGATTATAGTCACCAGAAGGAGGTCGATATACACAAATTACTATATATAGGTCTAATTCCACACAGGACAACTCAATAGTGCGCTCAATAGATAAATTAACAATATCTTTACGTTCCTTACATTTTAATAAATTTGAAGTTATTATGAGAGAACCGCCTCTAATAGCCTGCATTCTTATATACGAACTCTGCACTGTATAATATTGATTTATAACAATAAGCTCATGGTTCTTTAACCAATGTTCAGTTAAGCACAAAACCTTAACATCATATTTTTCTAGAAATAAACTTAACTCTAATTCTTTGCCAGATAGGCCCTGCATGTTTTGGTGTACTATATTCAAATACTGCAGCCTAACTGTTGTCCTATCTTGGAGTTTAAATCACAAGACGTGTCAATAAAAACGTTGTTAGTACAAGTACTAACCCCATCAAATAAATTGTCAACACAAGGCTCTCTGCCTTGTTGTAAATTGTATGCTAATAGTTTAGCAATCTGTCGCTTAATATAAAATGGCAGATACATTGTATCTCTTGTTAAAGTAAATTTACTAATAAATTTATTAGCGTCAAAAAACAATATTGCGTCACTATGACGACAAGTTATATTATATAATAACATATTTAATGTGTGTATGTGCATGTTTTGTGTATGTGTTAAGTCATTTGAGTAAGGCAAAGCACATAAAATAAATTTACAACTAAACTTGGAATTAAGGTCTAATAACATTTCAACACATTCTATGATATGCTGTCTTTTTACCGTTAAACTGTTACCAAACAACAATATGGCCGTACTACTCTCATCTAAGGGGTGCAACTTAATCTGATTAACTAAACTACTGTAACTATCCCCTGGCCTACAGTAATTTATAACACTCTGGTTTGTATACTCACTGAGAAGACTACCAAAATTATGACCTAGCCTATCAGAAAAAATCAACAATCAACTTGTAATTAACTTAATACGTAATTAAACGTATTATTACGTAAGTAAATTGATGACATATTGAACATTTGTGAAAAGTTTTGTGAACCGCAAACGTGCATCGTGGTCTGGAGAAGGACTTCGCCGAATTGTACACTGGTATCTATTCGATTCTCTTGTTATTTTGGCCAAAATTATAAGTTAATCTATAGGTCCACTTCAAGAACATCACCAGGATATATAAGGTAAAATTTTCATGTACCTACTCAATATTTTACTCACTGTGCAACGCAGTGCATTGTGTCTGGATATATTGTCTATCGTGGTCAGGTAGATGTATTACACCTTCCACTGCGCACTTCTGATACACCTTTCTGCCTGGCTACGGTAATTCTAGACATAATTTTGGTGCAGAGCTGTAGTTGAAATTTAGCTGCTGTTGCATTACTGAGTACAAACCTCAGATTGGTATAAGCTTGTATCTTATCACCTTGTAGACAGTATTGTAGTGTTCGTCAGGTCATTTATTGTCTAAAATACATAATATTTAATTGTATAAGTTGACCTACATAAATTGAAGCACATTGTCATACATAACCTCAATCAGTAATTGTTGATTTGTATTGTTGAAAAATCTAACTTAAATTTGTTGTTGCATTAATAAGTCAGTTTGTTTGGATACATAACAGCTGTATGTATCAATAAATTAAGTAAATTTAGTTTATCTCATAATTATATTAAGTTTGAATCATTACTTATAACAACCAAACTTTGATAAACCTTTGTTTGTTATAATAAATAGATAATATTGCTAGGTAACACATATTCTGTGCTTACTTTACTATTGTATATCTCAAATAATACAGCCAGTCTGTCTGTTGCAAGTAATTAGTTAATTTATTTGAATATTTAACTTTAATTAACTTACTTGAATTTTCAACTTTTGATAACTTTGACTTTGTTTTGTGTCAATATATATTGAAACTATTAATTTTGTTGGACAGTAGATACCTGTCACTTGCCTGCACTTGCAGTAAACAGGCTAATACTTTGTTAGTTTCAAAGAATTAACAAATATTAAGTTTTGATTTTTAATATTATTTAACGCTTGTCCGGGCTCTTTTGAATTTTGATTATGTCACCTATCAAGGACTTGCGTGCGGCTGCTGGTGCTATTGCATCAGATTTGCGCTGGTTTGCCTCGGCCAGTGCTTTAGTGAACCAGCCTGATCGCCAGCAGGCCTTACTTCAAAGGTACGAGCGGATCGATGATCGCCTGGCAAGTGTGGAACAGCAGTTCCGCACTTTCAGCGCTTGCTGTCTCGAAGTGTCAGTCACTGATTTCACTGCTGACCAGCGAAATAAGGTCAGCGAAGACTATGCCCAGGTCTTAGACCTGTATGATGCTGTCTCCAATACTGCGAGACAACTAGTTGCCGATAGAGAAGGGCAACTCGGCCTGAAGCAGGAGCTTCCTAGGTCAGCACCGGGGCTGGTGAGTAGGCTCCCTACTTTGGACCTCCCCCATTTTGATGGCTGCCTAGGAAGCTACCTGGGCTTCATTAATTTGTTCGACAGCCTGGTCAATGATAGGGCTGACCTTCGGCCGGCACAAAAGTTGGGCTATCTAATGTCGGTTCTGGATGGGGAGGCTAAGGGCCTCATCCAGCATCTGCCCGTGTCTGACGAGGCGTACCAGACGGCTCGGGACCTAATTGCCCGTAGGTACCATAATAAGCGTGGCCTCGCCGATACGCACATCGAGCAGATTTTGGGTTTGCCGACGTTCACCCGGGTCTCTGGGTTGCGCACCCAACTTTTGAACCCCCTTTTGGTGGCCATCAACGCACTTAAGTGCCTTGACCTGCCCGTGGACCAATGGTCCTATCTATTAGTGCACATTGTGCTGAAGAAGCTGCCTGCCGACCTGAGGTCGCGTTTTGAGCAGCGCTTTGGTGGGGATAGCGCGACCCATCTGCCCCCCTTTGCTGACCTGGAGAAGTTCCTGGAGGATGAGTGCCGGGTCTTGGACAACTCCGGTGGTGACACGCCGGCTAAGTCGCAGCCGCCTAAGGTCAAGGAGCAGGCTCGCGTTCACACGCGAGCCAATGTTGACCGGCGCCCTCCTCGCTTTGCGGTCATGCTGAGCCCAGCGGAGTGCTCCTACTGCAAGGTCACGGGGCACAGAACGGCCAGTTGTAGGGCATTCTTGGACCTACATGTCGCCTCTCGTAGGCGCATCGCGAATGCCCACCACCTTTGCTTCTCTTGTTTGGGGTCCCACTACCAGCGAGACTGCCCAAACTCTCGCCCCTGTCCTCACTGTGGAGGACAGCATTTGGACATTCTCTGCATGAATGCCAGAGAGGTAGGCCGCTTGTCCAACCAGCCGACGCCGCGCACGGGCGGGTGTTTTGAAGGTGGCAGCCGAGGCTCACCGGCGCGTAGCCGAGAGTCGCCTCGCTCAATTGATCGCCACTCGCCCCACTTGGAGAACCGTAGCGTGCGCACGCCTCCTCTCTCTTGCGCACCTGAATGTGCTGTTCAGCGTCACCAGCACCATGACTGCTGCCCCAGGTATTCCCCTCCTTTGGCGGAGCGTCCCCGCCTTGACTCGCGCCCACCTCGTTTTGGGCGGGTGCGTCATTATGACCCCCCACAGATGGCGCGCGGATCGAGTCATCGCGCCTTTGAGGACTTCAAGCCGCACCCTCATTTTGACTTGCCAGGTCCTGGCCAACGATCGCCGCCCAGGCAACGATAGGTCATTGACCCCTGCCCTGTAACTCCAACCTCCCCCATTGAGACCGTTATCCTACCAACGGTTGCTGTTAGGGTCTGGGGACCCACGGGGACCTCTGTTGTTGTCCGTGCTATATTGGACACAGGTTCACAAGGTTGCATTGTTTCCACTTATTTGGTAGGGCAGGTTAAATTAAATATGGGCTCTTTTCCAAATTGTATACGGGGCATAGGTGACGTAGCCTCATGTTGAAGGGCAAGTTAAGGTTTTGGTTGGCCCTGTTGAATCTTCACACCCGAGGATTAAAACCTCGGCTATTGTGTTGAAGAATATTTTGGGTATGCACCCACAGAAGCAGCTACCTGCTGCTGTGGTAAATTTGACATCGGGATTGGAACTGGCAGACCCCAAATTTGACACACTGGGACAAATTGACTTGTTGATTGGCTCTGATGTCCTCGGTGGAATTTTGATTGGTGGGAAACGGATCTTGGCGCCAAATGGTTTGACTGCCATCCCGACCATATTTGGATTTGCTTTGATGGGACCTGTACCTAGGGACCCCCCTCCACCCGAACTTGATAATTTGTTGGCTGTAGGCTCTGCTCTCTCTGAGGCAGTTCAGAGGTTTTGGGAGGTAGAGGAGCCCCCTCAAGTTGCCCGTTTGAATCCAGAACATGAGGAGTGCGAGCTGTTCTTCCAGAACAACACTGGTCGACTCCGTTCTGGTCGGATCATTACGAGGCTACCATTTCTGTCTGTTCGGCCTGCGCTTGGTGAGTCACGACCTTTAGCCGAAAAGAGATTGTTGGCTATGGAGCGCCGCATGGGTCGTGATCCGGAGCTCAGACAGAAGTACATTGAGTTCATGAGAGAATATGAACAATTGGGACACATGTCAGTGTCAACTTTGGATTGGCGTTCGGTGGAGCATTACTTTCTCCTGCATCATGCGGTATTGAAGCCATCGACTGGCAAGCTGCGCACAGTGTTTGATGGTTCTGCGCAGACTTCAACAGGCGTATCCTTGAACCAGTGTTTGCATTCTGGTCCCAAGTTGGTCAAGGACCTTTGTGACGTCATCACCAGCTTCCGACGACATCAGGTTGTCTTTGTGGCCGACATAAAAATGATGTTCAGGCAGACGATTATCCACCCTGATGACCGTCGCTTCCAGCTGATCCTTTGGAGAGAGTCTCCTCGCGATCCCATGGTCGTCTACGTGCTCAATACTAATACGTACGGGTTAAGGTCAAGCCCCTACTTGGCAATACGTTCTCTTTGGGAGCTCGCAGACCGCGAAGGCTTACGTTTCCCACGAGCCTCTGCCATCTTGAAAGACGATATTTACGTCGATGACATTTGCTCGGGCGCCTCCACAGCGGACGACGCGATCCTCCTGCGGGACGAATTGATAGGTATTTTGGCCTCCGCTGGCTATGAGTTGCGTAAATGGATTTCCAACTCACCAGCGCTTTTGGAAGGCTTGCCAGAGGATCATCAGCAAGATCCACATCTATTTGAGATTGTTGACAACCCCGCCATGATGGCTGTTCTCGGCGTTCAGTACAGACCAGTCCAAGACATCTTTACGTATAACGTAGACTTGAAATTGCCGTGTTCTTGGACTAAACGTCTCGTATTGTCTACTGTCGCCAGAACCTTTGATCCGAACGGTTGGATCTGTCCAATTATATTTTGGGCAAAATGCTTCTTGCAGCAAGCTTTGGACAGCAGGATTGACCTGGGACGAACCTCTGCACAGCACTCTTGTTGAGGAATGGACCTCTTTTGTATCCTCACTTCCTGCCGTCAATGAGATCTCCTTGCCTCGTCCCATCCTTCCTCCCGGGAAGTACAAGGCCACCCTTCACGGGTTTTGTGACGCCTCGGAACGTGGTCACGCCGCCGTGGTGTACTTGCGCACAGTCAGTGCCTCAGGTCAGGTGAAGGTTTCCCTGATCATGGCAAAGAGCAAGGTTGCACCCCTTCGGACATCTCTGACCATTCCGAAATTGGAGCTCTCGGGAGCAGCCCTACTTGTACGCTTGTTGAACCACGTGTCTAACACTTTGGGTAAAAGCATTTGTATTAATGGGACTTACGCCTGGACAGACAGCCAAATTGTTCTTTGTTGGTTGAAGGCTTCCGTCCACACCTTGGAGGTATTTGTCGCTAATCGCGTTTCCCAAATCCAGAAATCCGAAGTCAAACTTGTTTGGAGACACGTGCCAGGTGAGCTCAACCCCGCTGATTGTGCCTCGCGCGGATGCTTGACGCCTAGTTTGATAGGACATTCGCTGTGGTGGAGTCCGGAATGGTTGAGTCGACCTGAAATTGATTGGCCTCGAACGCCAGTTTTGAATACTTCTAATTTGCCGGGTCTACGAACACTCGCTCTTGAGAAGGTTGAATGCGCCTTCGACCCCGATTTCTTGTTGAATCGCTACAGCTCCCTTGACAAGTTGTTAGGTGTCACTGCTTGGATAAAGCGTTTTGTTTTTAACCTTAGGCACCCACAACAGAAACGTCTGACACCCTTTCTCTCTCCACAGGAACGACAGGAGTCCCTCACCTTTTGGGTTCGTTCCGTGCAATTGGCGCATTTTGAAAAGGAGATTGCTATCCTTAAATCAGGGAGATTGAAATTGTCGGGAGCTGTCTCTGAATTGAACCCCTTTTTGGACGAAATGGGTCTCTTGCGCGTTGGAGGGCGTCTCAAGAACGCCAACCTCCCTTACGGAGCACGTCACCCCCTTTTGTTACCTAAGGACGGTCATTTGGTACGCTTGTTGGTAACTGACCGTCACCTTAAAAATTCGCATGCTGGTTGTAATGCGCTCTTGGCCATTTTGCAACGCGAATTTTGGATCTTGTCTGCCCGAAGAATCATTCGGAGTGTAGTCTTTCGCTGCATCCCTTGCTATAAGCTCAAGGCTTCTACCATGCAGCCCTTGATGGGGGACTTACCGGCAGATCGCGTAACTGAAAGCAGGACGTTTGACGGTGTTGGCACGGACTTCGCTGGTCCCTTTTTGGTGAAAACATCGACACTTCGAAACAGCAAGACTGTTAAGGCCTACTTGTGTGTTTTTGTTTGTCTCTCCACAAAGGCCGTACACTTAGAACTGGTCTCCTCGCTTACGACCGAGGCGTTTGTAGCCACATTTGACAGATTTGTATCCCGCAGAGGGCTGCCTTCCTTGATCCGTTCTGACTGCAGCACTAACTTCAAGGGCACCTATAATTATTTGAATGATGTTGTTAATTTCCTTGAAACCAACAAGGCTGATATAGGTGATAGGCTTGCCCGACGTGGGATAAATTGGTTGTTTTCTCCACCAAATTGTCCACACTGGGGTGGTATATTTGAGGCCGCCGTAAAATCGGCCAAAACACACTTGCGCAGGACAATCGATGAGTCTGTCCTTACATTTGAGGAACTCGCAACTGTGTTTTGTAAGATTGAGGCCGTTTTGAACTCTCGGCCATTGTGCCCGATCTCCTCAGATCCGAATGATTTGGAGGCCCTTACGCCGGGCCATTTTTTGATTGGTCGCCCACTTGTCGCCTTGCCTGAGTACCCCTATATTGATACGAGACCTGGTCGTCTCTCGCGTTTTGAATTGGTACGCCAGATTACTCAGAGCTTTTGGAAACGCTGGAATTTGGAATATTTGCACATACTCCAGCAACGCGTTAAGTGGACCGACAAGACCGATCCACCCAAGATTGGAGACCTCGTTTTGATCAAGGAGGCTAACCTTCCGCCACTCAGATGGCGCAGGGGGCGCATCCTTCATTTGGTAACTGGGGCTGATGGAGTTCCGCGATTTGCTGAGGTCTTGGTGGACGGTTCGATTCTGAGGAGAGCGGTTGCAACATTGTCACGTCTACCAACCGATTAGCGGACCGGTAGGCCGGTCCGGGGCGGGTGGATGTTTGAAATAGAATTAGTTTTTATTATAAGTCAAATCGATTAGATCGATTGAGTAACATTTTGTTTAGTCTATTGAAAATTTCTGACAATGGTCACACTGAACTGACACTTCCGTTGGCGCCTTGAAAAATTAACACGCCGTTTGCTCTCTCGCGTGCCTTGTACCTTTTTAATAAATTGATCGCCCTTTGAATTAACGCGAATTGAATCAACTTGTAATTAACTTAATACGTAATTGCCGCTTTTGACTTCCGGCAAAGTTTGTTGTAAATTGATGACATATTGAACATTTGTGAAAAGTTTTGTGAACCGCAAACGTGCATCGTGGTCTGGAGAAGGACTTCGCCGAATTGTACACTGGTATCTATTCGATTCTCTTGTTATTTTGGCCAAAATTATAAGTTAATCTATAGGTCCACTTCAAGAACATCACCAGGATATATAAGGTAAAATTTTCATGTACCTACTCAATATTTTACTCACTGTGCAACGCAGTGCATTGTGTCTGGATATATTGTCTATCGTGGTCAGGTAGATGTATTACACCTTCCACTGCGCACTTCTGATACACCTTCCTGCCTTGCTACGGTAATTCTAGACATGGAACTTAGCTATGTTGGGTGTACTACCGCATAACCCATCAATAGGTAGTTTGTAGCCGCATCTCTTTACAGTCGCGCGCGCGCAGCGATAGCTAGCGAGCGTGGTCCCGGTTACGCGATAACTGCGTTTTGTTGTGTGCTAAAATGTCGACAACAGTGAAGTGTGCTAGTTGTAATATTGTTATAAATGAGCTTTTGTCGTATATGCAAAATAAGATTTCGATAATAACTGAAGGCAGTTTAATGAAAATTTGTTTGTCCTCGTTTAGTAGTGACCAAATTGATGAAGCAAAGACGTTGCTATTTGAATCTTTACCTGCTGAATACCAGAAAAAAGTGCGAAAAGGACAGGGCAAGGAAAATCGGGATTTAATGGATATCATCAGTTTATTCAAGGTCATAGACAGTGATGTGATGCCAGTGTTTGTAGCTCGCGATCTGGAGAAACTACCTCCAATAACATTCGATCACCTAGATGTGTCTAAACTACTAAAGGACCTGATTCTAGTGCAATCTGAGATCAAGAATATCAAATCTTCGTATGTTACAATAACTCAATTGGAGGAAGAAGTAAAAAGCCAGTTGCAAAATATGAACCACTGTGTTCCCGCTTTTTCAATCGGGAATGTGAATGTCAAGAGAGGTGGTACGTGTGCCTATCAAGGGCGAGGTAGTGGACCTATGGGTTTGTCCCATCACAATGACTCATCTTTACGCGATTCAAATGATGTATCAGAATCGGATTCATCACCGAGTAAGGATTTGAATTACCGAAGTATGATTGTTGCGAGCAATTGCTTGGAGGGCAGTAAAGATATTCCATTGTCGGTAGATCGCGAGAGATTGGAAGTCGAAGGAGCGGGTCGCACGGTGACATCGGTCGAGCCGGTCTGTGAGTCATCGCCGGCCGCTGATAACGATGTATTATGCGAACAGCTGATTGACTCAAACAAATGCACGTTTGCGAATGCTCTGTTATGTTCAAAGGACAAAAAAGATGACAACGAATATGGATGGAAATTAGTACAAAAACGTAGACCAACGAGGAATAGCCGTTTAAAGGGAAAGATCGGGAGCAGTACGGTAGAAACCGAATATAATTTTCGGGCGGCTGACCGAAAAGTACCCGTATTCATTACGAATGTACATAAAGGGACGTCAGAGTCTGATATATGCAAATATATTTATGGTAAAACATGTGAAAATGTTATTCTGGAGAAAATTGTTATGAAGAAGCAAAGTGACCATAACGCTTATAAATTCTTTGTATCTGAATCAAAATTACAGATATTTTTGGATGAGAAACTATGGCCGAGTGGTATCATTTTCAGACGCTTCGTGCATTTTAAGAAGAGATCTTCGACAGGGACAGTAAAAGTTTCTGATAACGGTCATTATAACAAATTAAATGACTAAGGACGTTTACAGTTTTACTACTTTTAATTGTAAGAGTGTCAAGCGCTCTGTAGATGGAATACGTGCGCTGTGTAAAACTTGTGACATAATAGCTCTTCAGGAGACATGGTTGTTACCCAGTGATATCTCATACTTGAGTAGTATTGATGAAGAGTTTAGCTGCACGGGGACATCAGCGGTGGACATGGCGTCGGGCATGTTGCGAGGGCGTCCTCACGGTGGTCTCGGAATACTCTGGCGGCACAAAGTGTTTCCTAATGTGACAGTGGTGCAGTGCGACAATCCGCGAATATGTGCGATACGCGTTGTGTTACCTGAGCGGTCTATACTAGTGGTTAATGTTTACATGCCTGTGGACACAGGGGCGAATCTAGTCGAGTTTACGGACATCCTCGGGTCGGTAAGCGCTATCATAGACAGTTGTAATATTGATTGTATATATATATACTGGGTGATTTCAATGCGCACCCTACTGAGCAATTTTTAACGAACTATCGTTATTTTGTGAGGACCAGGAGTGGACTTGTATTGATGTGGAAATGTTGAAGGGCGTTTCTAACGCGTCTGATTGTTTTACTTTTGTGAGCGAGGCTCACGGTTCGCAAAGGTGGCTCGACCACTGTATAGTATCCAATGCAGCTGTGCCGTCAGTGCGCAGAGTGTTTGTCGACTATGATGTACTGTGGTCGGACCACTTTCCGTTAATAATGGAGTGTGATCTAGGCATAGTTTCACCTAAGATACTAGGATGTAAACCGACTGTAAATGACGTTATATGGGGGGAAAGAAGTGTAGATCAAGTTAGTCAATACATGACTGAATGTCATAGACTCTTAAAACTTGTTGACTTTCCAGTGCAGTTTATAAAATGTGCAGATTCCACTTGTAATATTGCGCAACATAAACAAGTCATTGCCAGCTTGTATAACAATATTGTAAAAATATTAAAAGATGCAGCATTGTGTAGCAAACGCAGTAAATATATGCGTACGAAAAAGCAACCTGTTGTAGGGTGGAACTTACATGTTGGCGACGCACACAGGGTAGCTAAGCAGAAGTTTTACTTGTGGTGTTGGTATGGCAAACCTAGATCAGGTATAATTTATAACGATATGTGTGAGGCCAGAAAAATCTTTAAATCCCGACTGAGATGGTGTCAGAACCATGAAGAACTGGTGAAAATGGATATTTTGGCCTCTCATCACTTAAAGAACGATTTTAGATCTTTTTGGAAAGCTACGAATAAACTTAATAGCAAACCGGTTACTCCTGTGTGTATCGACGGTGTAAGCGATGCCGGCGAAATAGCAGATCTGTTTCGACAACATTTTACTGTCAAATCACCATTGGGGTCTTCGCAGTCGGTGATCAATGTTCAGAATGGTGAAAAGTTAGGTTTTCGATGTACAACTAGAGAAGTGAAGTTGATAATCAAATCAATGACTAGAGGTAAATCTCCCGGTCATGACGGGTTGAGCATTGAACATCTGCAGCATGCTGGACCCCACTTACCGAGATTGTTGTCTATGCTATTCAACCTTTGTCTAAGCCACACATATTTGCCTGAAGAGATGATTAGAACAATTGTTATACCTATTGTTAAGAATAAGACAGCTGATCTATCAGATAGGAACAACTACAGGCCTATCTCTCTTGCCACAGTGGTATCGAAGGTATTTGACAGCATGTTGAACTCACAGCTGACCAAACAGATTGAACTTCACGACAATCAGTTCGGTTTTAGGAGCGGATTATCCACTGAGAGTGCAGTTTTGTGTGTTAAGCATGCTGTCAAATATTACACAAAACGTCAAACTGCAGTTCACGCATGCTTCCTTGACCTTTCGAAGGCTTTTGACCTAGTTTCCTATGATATTCTATGGAAAAAGTTGCAAAACACTAATCTACCAATAGAACTCATCAACATCTGCAAGTTCTGGTACGGTAATCAGGTCAATGGCGTGCGATGGTCAGGGAGCATGTCGCAGTCGTACAGGTTGGAGTGCGGGGTGAGGCAGGGGGGATTGTCCTCGCCAACCCTATTCAACCTATACATGAACGATCTGGTTGAGGCACTAAGTAGCACCCGGATAGGTTGTCACATAGACGGAATCAATGTGAACAACATAAGCTATGCTGACGATATGGTCCTGCTGAGTGCATCGGTATGTGGCATTAAAAAACTGCTTACCATCTGTGAAGCATATGCCGAGCGACACGGGTTAAAATATAATCCACTCAAAAGTGAAGTCATGGTCTTTGAGGTCAGAGGAAACAGTACAGATAACATGTTTCCCAATGTTATGCTCAACGGTACAGCCTTGCGTAGGGTGTCTAAATTTAAGTACTTGGGTCATATACTTACCTCTGACCTCAAGGACAATGGTGACATCGAGAGGGAACGGAGGGCGCTGGCAGTGCGAGCAAACATGATAGCCCGCAGGTTTGCACGTTGTTCGACAGAAGTCAAAGTAACACTTTTTAGGTCATATTGTACATCATTCTACACGTGCAGCCTGTGGGCAGACTATACTCAAATGTCTTACAGTGCCCTCCAAGTCCAATTCAATAATGCATTCAGGGTGCTGATGGGGCTGCGGCGATTCTGTAGTGCATCAGGGATGTTTGCTGACCATCGCGTAGACTGTTTTTACGCTACGATGCGTAAGAGATGCGCTTCCCTGGTGCATAGAGTACGTGGCAGCCCCAACAGCATTCTGAGTATGATCGCTAGTCGGTTGGACTGTGGTTACATCAATCATTGCAGCGCCATCTGTCATGGAATGGCGCTGTAATGATTGCTGTATGTTTCTTGTTGTGTTGTGAGTAGTTTTAAGCATTACTAACACTAGGCTAAGAACATTGTTACTAACAAAATGGACGCCATGGTCTGAAAATAAAAACAATCATTATTAATTATTAATTATTATTAATAGGCTAAGACAGCGATATGATAATAAAATTAATCTAATTTAACTTTAGCGAAAACTACAAACGCAATAATAGCGAAAACTACAAACTTAATACTTAAACTAAGAGGTAGATCCAACTTCAGGCTAGATCTCACTGAGTTGGAAGCGGACAGAGACGTACAACAGGGCGCACGTAGCTCCCCTTCGCGGTTTTCACGGTAACAACGCGGGTTGTACCGTCCTTGGAAGTATGCAGTTTTTCTACGATGGCTAACGGCCATGAAAGCGGCGGAGTATTATCATGTATTAGGACGACCAACGTACCCTCCTGCAAAAGGGATGCAGGACTATTCCACTTGGATCTAGCCTGAAGCTGATGTAGATATTCCGCATGCCAGCGCCACCAGAACGACTGCACGAGTTTATCCAGCAGAGTATGTCTCTGGAGCAAGCTTGAAGAGTCTGCTTCAGGAGCCGGAAATGACGATAATGGCACTGTGTTCAGAAAATGCGCAGGGCGTAACGCGGATGGTTCTGCAGGGTCACTACTCAATGCCGTGAGCAGGCGCGAGTTGATCAGCGCCTCAACTTGTGCAAGGACAGTTAAAAGCTCTTCGTAATAGAGGATCTGTTGACCTATAACTTTGAAGAGATGCGTTTTAATTACTTTGACCATGCTTTCACAACATCCACCGAAATGTGGTGATGCTGGTGGAATAAACTTTCAGTCAATATGATCTATGGAAAGTTCTTCCTGAAGACGAGTACGATATTCTTCTCTGAGAAACTTATAGAGGTCGCGTAAATAAGAGCTTGCGCCCACGAAACAAGTGCCGTTATCCGTATACAAACACTGTATAGGGCCGCGCCGTGAGAGAAATCGTTTAAGGGCTGCAAGTATTGACACCGTGCTTAAATCTGTCGCAACTTCAATATGCGTAGCGCGCGTCGTTAAGCATGTAAAAATACATAGACAAGCTTCACGGCTTTTAACACCTCGACCACGCACTGGCGTATACTGCAGCGGTCCTGGGTAATCACAAACGGTATGTGTAAACGCTTTATCAACTTGATTGGCGCGTTGGCTAGGAAGATCTGCCATGGGAGGGAAAGTCGGACGCGGGCGAAATTTGAAACAGACGTTACATTTATGTATTCTGTGACGAATTATTCGTCGAGCGGCTAAAATCCAATACTTATGCCATACTAAGGACATGAGCAACTCTGGACCAGCATGGAGGTGCTTCTTGTGATAAAAATCAACAAGAAGGTCGACAACATGATCAAGATGCGGCAGAATGCAAGGATGTTTGTAGTTATAAGGTTCATCCGAATTTGACAGACGACCCCCAACGCGTATGACGCCGTGTTCATCGAGAAACGGCTTGAGTATAAGGATAGCGGGAGAACAAGGTACATTGTTTATCAAATTTTGAATGTCGTTACTAAAATGAACAGCCTGTACAGCTCGTAGTAACTTACATTCTGTGAATTTGATATCAGTACTTGATACAACAATACAGTCCGTGTGGTGACGGATTAAAAATACGCAATGTCGCCACCCCATATCATCCCATGGGTGTCGTAGGAGCTGACAAAGGGACCATACTATGCAGAGAACAGCACTGCAAGAGAAGGAAAACTTGATACAAACCCTATACCAACCCGTTTGGCCAGCGTGGTATAGTAGGCCACTTCCTCCTTAAAAGGAGAGGCCTAGTCCAGCAGTGGACTGTAAGGGGCTGATGATGATGACTTGATACAAAAGTCCCCTTAGGTAGGTGCCTAAGAAACCTACAGACATAAACGATGGCGCGGAGTAACTTAGACCACGATGTCATGCGTAGTGCGAGTGCATAGATCAGAGACTCCGCAACCTCAGCAACCACGGGATAAGAAACAGACTTCCGTTCGGGTACATCTTCGTCTTCTGCACTGTGGTCAAAGGGTTGCATGGGCCATTCCGACGGATCATGGGAAATCCAAGAAGGTCCACGATGCCACAATGGATGATGCAGAAGATTAAGTGGAGTGACACCACGAGACAAGCAATCAGCGGGGTTCTCAGTACCCGCGACGTGATTGAAACAAGTAGCGGGGACAAGTTCAATCAATTTACTAACGCGGTTGGCGACAAAAGTCTGCCAGCGGTGAGGAGAAGAATGTATTCAAGCGAGCACTACTTTGGAGTCAGAAAATGCGTATATTTTATTAATAGGGTAGTGGGGCAAAACTGTGTCTTGAACCTTGCGGAGCAACTGAGACAGAAGAAGGGACGCGCACAACTCCAGTCTCGCAACCGAAATGGCTTTAACAGGCGAGACCTTAGAATTGGCACAAACTAACTGCACCGAGTAGTTAGAACCAATGCGGACTTGCAGATATACGACTCCGCCGTAAGCACGCTCGCTGGCGTCAGCGAAACCTATTAAATTGATGGTACATCCATCTACCAACCCAAGAAGACGCGGAATAGTAATTTGATTGAGCGCGGTAAGCTCAATACAAAACTGGCCCCAAGCGGTGACAATATGGTCAGGGGGTGTTTCATCCCACTCACACTTTGATAGCCAAAGCTCTTTGATCAAGAGCTTGGCGTACAAAATTGTGGGAGCCACAAACCCCATTATGTCCCATAGTCGAGCCACTGTGGACAGCATAGTGCGTTTGGTGCACTTATCATCTGGCGGTGAGAAGTCAAACCGAAAACTATCACAGGATTTGTCCCAGCGTAAACCGAGAACTTAATGCGGTACAGACTTCTCAAACTCAATGTCTGGAGAAGCTTTATGAGAATCTGGTATGCGTGCGAGAACCTCCTTAGAGTTGCTTGTCCATTTGACAAGATCAAACTGATTGAAAAGCTGAATAAGCTCTTCACAAAGCGAAATTGCTAGCGGAGCGTATATGACACTACAGGCAATGTCATCCATGTACAAAGCAGAAGTAGCAACAGCTGCTGGGGCGGGAAAGTGATCGCCTTCATCAGCGATCAACTGGCGAACAACTCGTAACGCGTGATATGGGCTAGCCTTGAGTCCAAAACAAACACGATTGAACTGATACACAGATAAAGGTTCCTTATTGTTAAAACGATAAAAAATCCGTTGAAATTTACGGTCAGACTCGCAAACGCCGATATTGAGGAACATTTGGCGGCAATCAGCTGACAGAGCGATTTGGAAAAGGCGAAACTTTATCATGATGTTAAATAAATCAGCCTGTAGATTAGGGCCGGCATGCAAAATGTCATTAATCGACTGACCCGATGTATTTTTACAACTAGCATCTAAAACCACACGAAGTTTAGTAGAGTTCGCGAACTACGCCGTGATGCGGGACATAATATGAGGGAAGAGAATTGCCCTCGTCGTTTACAACTACACTCAAAAAACCTTTATCTATGTAGTCACGAATGACGACATTATAGGCGCTGCGTAACTTAAGTGATGCATCAAGTTTACGTTCTAAACAATGGAAACGTCTAAGAGCAGCAGCGTACGAGTCGCCTAACGAATAAGGGTCACCATAGAATGGCAACACCACAACGTATCTGCCACTGTTGTCACGAACAGTGGTAGCGCGGAAATGTTGTTCACACTCGAGATCCTTACGGCTCATCGACGGCGGTACGGTAACCTCTTCAAGCTCCCAAAATCGCTTGAGAAGAGAATCAATATTATTTTATTGAAGAACAGAACAACAGCAAGACCTAATGTATTGAGAAGTATGTAACGTAGGTACGGTACCCATAATCACATACCCAAATACCGCCTCAATAGCGGGCGGTAAGTTATGTTGCTCACTACGTACCACTTTAGTTAGTAGCAAGTGCGGGAATATTGCAGCTCCGATCAAAACATCAATGTCTGCCGGATTCGCAAACTCCGAGTCTGCCAGCGGCAATGACTCGAGGTGTGTGAGTAGCGATACGTCCACATTAGCGCTTGGCAATGTGTTTGTAATACGCTCCACGATAAGCGAAGAAATGTTGCGCGCGAAAACGCGAATGTATTTTAATATCTACGGAACCCTTGCAATGTTTTTCTGAACCGCCGATCCCTTTGACTACTGAGTTAGTACGCCATACACTGCGGCTTGGCCCCGCGCGGATCATTATAGATGCACGAGGGCCGTCCGTGCGTGCGCGTCGCCCGCGCGATGGATGTCGTACACAACGATATTTCATTCTGAGTCGTGGGAGGCGCAGGTATCGTGGCCTGCACTTGCGACGTAAGTGTGACAAGGTTAGCGGCTTGGCTTGACAACGGACTACCTTTATCGAAGTGGAACAATGAGTGGTGTCGCTGATTACATGAACGACATCTCGTCTTACTAGAACAATCACTCGTTTTATGCTTTATACTTAAGCAATTAATGCATGCTTTGTTATCTTTTACGCACTTGAAACGAGCAGTCGGATTTAAACCACTAAAGGCGGGACACTTATAGAAATGGTCGTGCACTATATTACTGCACAGACACATCTGTGAGTTATTATTATTAGATTCTGAGCATGCTACGTAAGATTGTTGATTAGGGACCGAGTTATTATTGCTATTTCGCGATTTATTCGACTTTTGATTGCTATTGTTATTATTAGACGAGCTAGATAAACTAGACTGCGTATTATGAAATATTTGACACTGATCTTTGATGAAAGAAATAAAACTATCTAGTGTAGGTATTTTATGATTACGTTCCGTCATCTTGAAAGCACGAATTGTTTCAGTGTCAAACTTCTTTAAAGCGAGTTGAAGCAACAAAGTCGGAAAGATCTTCAAGTTCCTAAGAGAATTAACCGCGGTAACAAAGTTATCTATAAACAGCTGGAAATCCGCGAAAGACGCGACACCGGACAATTTAAGATTTAAAGCTTGATCAAAGTAAGTAGACGCTAGAACACGAATATCTTGATACCTATCAAGTAGTGACTGAAATATGACCTGATAATTCTCAGCACTGGGTGTGACACCTGCAAATATGGATTGGGCCTTCGGTGACAGCTTACCTATTAAAAAGTACAGCCTGTCAGCATCTGTTAAAGAACCATTATCGTGCACTGTAGACTTAAAACTCGCATAGAATAACGGCCAATTTCGTATATCGCCATCGAATGACATGAGCTCAATTGGCGGTAATCTCGGCGTTCGAACCGCAGAAACGGGCTGTGCTGAATATTTACCCTCCAATTGTGATTGTATGCGCTTGATGATACAATAAAGATCTTCGAATGAGGTGTACGCCTGATAATTCGGTTTTTCATCAGGATTAGTAGAAAGCAATCTTGCGTTATAATCGTCTAACAACTTATGAAAATCTGTTCGAATACTATCTACTGTCATACAATAACTGAGAAATGACTCCCTATTACTATCAGAAGCGGCGGCGGTCGTTGAGCGCTCGTAAATGTTTTGAATACGCTCAAATAAAATATTGCGTTTTGCTTCTAAGATTGTCAGCTCTCTGTCTTCCGACACGCGTGGCTTCTTTTGTTGTGACATGTTTACGTAAGTATAAGCTAATGAGAACGAAACAAAATAAGAATACCTAAAATACCTATTATTTTACCTAAGTAGGCAACACTTTAAGGCGGTGGAATTAAAAGGTGCTTGAAATATGAGATTAACAAGACAACTATGATAGTTCCAGAAATAATAATTGGGTAAGTAGGTAGCTACATAAAAGTATATTACCTACTGATGCGTGTGGAAATAACCATGTGATGTGACGGTTATGGAAATGAACTAGGAGTATAGCTAGGTGCTATAACTGCCTAGGTATAGAGATATAACGAGATGTTACGTATAAAACGTAAATGAATCCGACTCGTATGGATCAAAAAATTTTTCGGCGAACCGAATGTTCCTAGGCGATTTGGGAAAAGTGGACTGTAAGGATTTCGGTTCTTATCGACTAGGAAACGTAATGAAGGAAAAGTGTAAGTGGGTATAGGATATCTTAAGGATGCTAAAGGATGAGGGCACACCTACCTTGCACATCAGTCTTCTTCTTCTCAAATGGCAGCCTCCTGGTGTCTTCGAGAATCCTGAAGCTGCGTTGAATCACTCCACTACATTCGCGCGTGGTTTAGTTCTCGTTATATCCCGGGAGCGGTAAAAAAAAATGGCGGTGCGGTTTGTCTTCGTCGCGACACGGATTATTCTAGACTGTCTCTCGCGTCGATGAACGCGGCGACGAAATAGCGAAAAGGCGTGCCCCTTCTAGGGAATGGGATAGACAGGGACGGAAACAAAGGCATCGCTTGCATTGGACAAGCAAGTGAAGAACGATTGACGTTGATGTGATTAATTCTCGATAGAAAGGTAGATGGCGCTACCACTAAGAATTAAATATAATTTTGGTTTCTTTTCACTGTATTGTATACCTACTTGAAATTTGTGGTTCATGATAATATAATAATATCCTACTACAATCGTACAACACTATGTAGTTCCAAACTTAGCAGAAACTTTTTGTTTGGGTACCATATACTTAATAGATAAACAGACTTTATCACATTTAAGAAGTTTATAGAATCGGATAGAATAGAATCCTATATTTCAAATACATCTATGCTTCAAAACCTAAACTCACATATAATTATTATAATAAATATGCAAATTATTTTATAATAAGCATTTTTTTAAACCGTTATAGCAAGCTTTTGTGTAATCCCATCTACACCAACATCAAGGCAATGGATTGGTTAGCATTTTTTTCATATTACAGTTTCCAACATCCCATGTAGGATAGGGTATAATTTATTATAGCCAACATTCGCTAATCGAAATAACGGTTTACAGTACAAATCAGTAATACACATCAGTAAATATGTCTATCAAAGAGGTAATTATGGAATAGTGTTACAATCCCCTTACATAATAACATATTTGCTTGCTGTACTTACATACTCACGTCAACCATTCTCATTTTCTTCGATCAGTCTTAATGAAGAGACCCCTCATCCAACAGACTCGTAACCGCTAGCCAGTTTCCAGCACCATTGCCACGGCGCCGAGTATACGTCGTGCTCCGTCGTCAGCAGAACGGTGATGTCCTTCAGCCAGCATCATGGGATTTCGACGAGAATACTATGGAAGTTAAAATTGGATGTATTAGTAATGTGAGGTGGACGGATCCCACTTCTGATGTCAGAAACACTACATATGTATACATAAAAGCATATATCGTGGGTATAATGGAAGAACTAAATAACTCAGATATTGGCCAAATTGACCTTTTACCATTTTCGTGAACCCCAAAATGTGCCGCATCTTTTGGATTAACAAACATTCTTATATCTCAACCCAGTCCAAAAATAAAGCCATTTTTGTATTTCAATTATATAGTCCAAGATCCCAGAGCTGCCAGACCTACGTCATTTTATCAAAGTTGAAATTTTGAGGATTATTAGTATACAATCCTGTTAAGAGGTATGCCGACCCACTAACTTGAATGCTGGGCCATTTCACAGGTAGCGCGAAGTAAAGGTACCAAAAACACATACTTACTTACGTTAAAGTGTCAAAGCTGGTATTCAAATATGTGTTTAAAAATACTGTCTAAAATTGAAATTCATTATTGCCAGACACTTTCCGTGGGCCATTACTTCTGCCAGACGCCTTAAAAGTTCCTAAAAAATTATGTAAACTACGTCATTTTATCAAAGCTAAATTTGATATATGTTACTTTAGATACTATTTTAAGACCCTTCCTAAGCAGCCAGACCAATCCGAAGGGCCATTCGTCTAGCCAGACACCATGGAACTTTCCCTGTGAGTGCGAGCGTGCGGCCATTATTCATACGCATTCATACGCATGAATGCGTGTGAGTACACTAAATTGTCCCAAAAGACTGTAGGAATATTATTTTGGGTATTAATACAAGAATGAACACATATCACAGCGCCATCTACCCAATTACGACGGAACTACTAAGACAGACTACTATGCGTTATGTAGCTTGCCGCTACAAATATATTTTTTGTGAAAAAATATATTTTACACTTTTATTTTATTTTATGTTTTTTTGGTACCTTTACTTCGCGCTACCTGTGAAATGGCCCAGCATTCAAGTTAGTGGGTCGGCATACCTCTTAACAAGATTGTATACTAATAATCCTCAAAATTTCAGCTTTGATAAAATGACGTAGGTCTGGCGGCTCTGGGATCTTACTCTAATAGAAATTGATAAGTATAAATGAACATTAAATGTTAGTAGAAAAAATGACTAACTATAAATAAATGAACAACTGTGACTTCTGATCACTTGACTATGAAATAATTTAGCTAAATTGAGTTATTTAGTTCTTCCGCGCACGAAAATATTTTAATGAAACTAGTCAAGTAGAAGAAAAACTAAACAACTTGAGTTATTTAATTCGGGCATTAATGAGCATTCATTCGGTTTTTAAATAAGTATTTTTATTTATTTCTTCTTCGAGAAAATGTAAATTTATAAGAGATTCCAATCAAATAAATGTCAATAGGTGAAGTTATTTAATATTTCTATTTATAGTATACGCACGTAAGCAAAGTTATCGTGCAATTCAGTAGTACAAATTAGCGCGAAATAATGTAAACCTATAGATCAACCATTCTCAAAGTGTGCTCCGCGGAGCGCCAAGGCTCCACGAAGCATCTCTAGAGGCTCCACAACTTTTATGCTCCAATTAAAATAAAATTACTTAAATATAACTAAATCACTAGGTAGCAGAATACAGCAAAATGATCGATTTAGATTCTAAACTCACAGCAACTTAAAGTAGTAGTACGTGCAATATGCTATGTTTTTACCGGCGTTTTATTACAATCGGATAGGTAATTATATTATAAACAGATATACTATTATTAGCCTAATTATTACCACCTAAGGTTGGAAGCGATAGCCTAGTGGAGATATCAACAGACTGCCATTCACAGGGCTCGGGTTAGAATTCTAGGCAGTAAATTTTCGAAGTAATGTGTTTCAATTGTTAATTATGGCTTGCCTCGTGCCTCAGAGAGCAGCTCTTTAAGACTGGGCGGTGTGGACACCCCTCCCTACTTTTTTCTGACATCAAGATTTGATGTCTTCCAGCCACCGGTGCAGGCTAGGTTTCTTAAAGGCTTTAGTACCGTGAGCCAAATCCATACAGAGCATAATTTTCATAGGTTATTTAGAAATCCGAAGAGTAAACCCGACCGCTGTGGCTGGCTTTTGTGGATTACGAAAATGCCTCCAACCCCATTGGAACTGGGATGTCCTGCAATGCACTGCCTACACTACATGTCTCTCAGAGAGCTATAAAAAGGACAATGGATAAAGGATAATAGGATTTCGCTGATGGATAATTTCCAGAACGAGATTATCCGGCAGAAGACCAAAGAAACTGACATAGATCAGAGTTATAGCAAATTGAATGGGGCAACTTATGGCCAGTCGTTTAACCCTTGGGGTGCCTGGTGGGTCTGATAGACCCATCACTATAAAGAATCGACAATATTTTAGAAAATTCGTAACTACCACCGCTGTGTGCCTGAGTAGCTTCGTGATATAGACTGGCGGCTAGATTGCCGCCCCTTCCGCAGTCCGCAACGCGCACGCGTTCGAGTAACACGTGTTTTATGTGCGCTCGGGTCTGAGAAACCCGACCAGGCACGCGGCGTAATTTTTAACTGATAAGTTATAATTTTTGTTTTAATTATTTATTTTGCATTGTGTGGTAAATTATTTATCTGTATAATATTTTCGCAGTTAAATATAGCCAGGCGATTAACCAATACTGAAATAAGCCAAATTTTAGATCAAGATTTCCATGAAATTGAGGATGACGTGGTTTTTGATGAAAGTGGAGCCGAATCCGATCACGTGAGTATTCAACATGATTCAGATGATACTGAGGAAGAAGTACAAGGTCATAATGAACCAAGTAGTGACAGTGATGATGAGATGTCTCAGCCTTTGAGCAACTTTGCTCACAGATCAATATATAAAAGAAAAGATAATACAATATGGTTCCGTAATCCTCCGAGTGCTGGCTTTCGTACTAGAGCAGAGAACATTTTTACTGGAACACCTGGCGTGAAACCACATGCAAGACATGCGCAGCAAGAACTTGATTGCTTTCATCTGTTTGTGACTGAAGACATGTTGAATGTAATTATGGAACATACTAATAGGAAGATCCGCAATACGAGGCAGGGTAGCAATACTTCAAATGAATATGGCTATTCAGAGATCACAATGAACGAACTAAAAGCGGTTATTGGATTACTCTTCTTAGCCGGATTTTTTAAATCGGGAAGACAAAACCTGAAAGATTTATGGGCAAGTGATGGAACCGGCATAGATATATTTCAAATGACAATGAGTTTGAGACGATTTGTGTTTGTTGTAAATTGTTTGAGATTCGATAACTTAGACACGCGTGAAGAAAGAGCAGCAACTGATAAATTGGCACCTATCAGAGATATTTTTGAAGACTTTGTAAGGAACTGCCAATCCGTCTATGTTCCATATGAAAATTTAACCATTGATGAAAAATTGGTAGCCTTTCGTGGTAGATGTGGGTTTCGCCAGTACTTACCCAGCAAACCAGCAAAGAATCGGATAAAGATTATAGCCCTCGTTGATGCTCATACCTATTATTCTTTGAATATGGAGATATACGCAGGAGAACAGCCGGAAGGTCCATATAAGGCGAGCAATAAGCCGCATGACGTAGTAGATCGTATAGTACAACCCATCTCTCAAACAGGAAGAAATGTAGCCATGGACAATTGGTTTACGAGCTATCCTACGCACGAACATCTACTGAAAAATCATAAATTGACTGCTGTGGGGACAATGAAAAGCAACAAAGCTTGTATCCCACTGAGTTTTTTGAAAAAACGTGACGTGAACACCACAATTTTTGGCTTTCAAAAGGATTTGACAATCCTCTCTTATATTCCAAAACGAAATAAGAATGTTTTCATGTTGTCATCATCACTTCACCACGATTGTGAAATAGATATTGAAACAGGTGATCAGCAAAAACCGGCAGTTATAACCTTCTATAACCAGACAAAAAGTGGTGTGGATAACGTAGACAAATTGATTCGTACATATGATGTGTCTCGAAATTCGAAAAGATGGCCCCTGACAATTTTTTTCTGGATTCTCAATACCGCTGGTATTAATGCTAAAATTATTTACATGTTGAACAATACCGGTGCTAGCAATGTAACTAGAAGAGACTTTATAAAAAAATTAGGCATGGCATTGACGGCTCCATATCAAGCTGAACGTCTTAACAATTTGCGTCTTCCGATTAACCTAAGGAAGAGAATTAGCTCTCATATAGGAGAACCCTCAGAGCCACTAGCTAAAAGACAAGATGCTGCTATAAAAAGACGTTGTTATATATGCCCTGCTAAAAAGGACCGCAAGTCTAAGTACATTTGTATTTCTTGCACGAGTCATATTTGCTTGGAACACGCAAATTTTATATGCGAAAATTGTCGCACAAATACTGAGTAATTATTAATCTTACTTTAGTAACCAAAGTTTATAACTTTAAGTTAATTCATCTGTGCCTTATATTAATGTGAAGACTGATTTTGATCTCAATTAAAAAGAGTTTAATATTGTTGATTTAAAGATAAGTAAAATTATTGTTACCCAAGAATGAGAGATTTTTTAATTGCATAATAAAACTTTATAAAATATATTGTCGTATTTTTTTCCCTTTTTTCATTAAGATACAATATTGAATATAAATTACAACGTGTTGTTATAGTTTATAACATCAAAATAAATAAAAATAACCATTTATGTTAACGGGTCTGTCAGACCCACCAGGCATGCCATGTGATTTTTACCTACCAGGCTCCCCAAGGGTTAAAAAGCAGGTTCTTAAATTAAGGCCACGCCTCAGCAAGCGTAGTGTTGGCCGCCAGAATGGTCTTGTGGCATACCCTGCGGAGTCCCACCTCTAGGATTGATAGATAGGCTGATGAAATGAGCTAAATGAGAAGAAGTAGTTAATATACTTGTTTAACCATTATACGCCCCCTTCCTATTATGAAAGCCTAAAGATGAGAAAATACGTCGCGAGATAGCGAGCAAGGCGTGACGTAGCAAACCGATACTCCGAAAAGGTAGACAGAAATTGTAATTATTACACCCACATTTGGCCATATCATGCATTTTTAGGCCCTACGTAAAAAGGGGGTCTATTGACGTTGCCGGGCACATTGCCAGATTTCGTTCTACTACTGAGAATTAGAAAAATCAGTTACCTACACTCTTGCCTAACCCGGGAATCGAACCCAAGACCTCTCGATCAACAGACGTATAGGTTATTTACTGTGCCATGGAGGCAATCAGTGACAAAATAAATATAAAATATACAAAGATTTATGTCAGTAATATAGTCTTTTCTACAAATGTGGACCTTTTTGCTCAACATCTTCCTTCAATTTGTCTAGTAATTAAGCATAGTATGCTGCAGTAATAGTTATCCCTTTCGATCTCTCTCCATGAACATCTCAAGAAGCAGTCAGCATCACTTTCCCAGCAGAATAAACGGCCTTTGTCCTTTGGAGTCGGTTCCTCCTTAGCAATTTACTGTTTGGAATGTATTATTTATTTTGGCGTATAATGGTGTACCACGTTTCATCTACAGTCTTAATTTGGACCAAAACTTGGATTTATTAGGCCTTAACTACGCAAACAGAGCTTTAAAAAAATATTCATTCGACGGGTCAAGGCGGTTTTGGTCTTAACGTGAGCAAACGCAGCACCCATCGCGTTGGGAGCTTGCTCATGCTTAAATCTTCATTTGATATGTAACTAATTCATTTGTTGGTCATTTTCATACCCTCTGCTATATCTCTTACTCAATTCAGTGGTCGTCTAGCACCATCTGGTGAAATTTTGCGAGGTTATCTTCAGTGGTTGCAGTGTTTGGACGTCCCGGACCTTAGCTCCCTAGCTCTTACGACCAGGCTTAAATTCAGCTGCCCAAAATTTCATTGTAGTAAATGATGGAGCAGTGAGGCAGCGATAGCCTAGTGGAAGTACTAATAGTTGTCCATGCAGGGGGTATCGGGTTCGAATCCACGGCACGCACCAATGACTTTTCAAAGTTAAGTGCGTATTAAATTGTTAATTATCGCTTGCCCCGTGCCTCGGAGCACGTTAAACTGTCGGTCCCGGCTGTCTGGAAGATCTTTGACAGTCGTTACGGGGATTCCGTACCATCAAATAAACTGATACTGGTCTAAACCATGGAATATCGCTATCCCTTTAGGTTGCGGAGATCAAACGGTTGTCGCTCTGAAGAAAAGTTGATATTCTGTCATACCTGATTAGATCAATAAGCGGACCTTGGCCTCTAAGACGTGTAAGTCTTGGATGCAACCGGGATAAGGCTAGCGCGATCAAGATGGAGCAGAGAGTCCCCATAAACAGAGTTTTAATCAAACTTGAATGGCGTCGGCGTATTGCCTTTTAAAAACAAGAATTTTATGCCTGCTCGATACAACATTTCCCATTTTCACAAAACACACTCACATCGACTTAATCGTATGGCTGTCAAATAGCAACTACTGCTACAAAATAGCTGATATGTTGGTGGTTAACTGCCACAAGAAGTAAAATTACATCCTCAACACTTTTTTTGACGAGTGCTACTTCCTTCAGGTTAAGGTCGGAAACTTTTCAGACCACCCTAGTATGTTTTAATGCAAAGGCAAGTTATTTTTGTTTTAGTTGATTTTTGAAGATTTATATAAGTCATTTTGTTGATTTTATTACATAATTATAATATTTTGTTGTCATACCTAATTCTGTAATTTTTTTATATTGTAATTTTACGTTTATTTTTTTTTTATAAAAAATGTTACTACTTCTAATCCAGGTTTTTATTTCATGTGAGATCAATATCAGTGATAAAATTTAACAAATAAACTTTCACTAAGAATGCCTAACTTTCGTGTTTCAATATTTCTTTAGGTTCAAAACTCAATAAGTGTACTTAGTTGACCCAAATTCATGTATTCACATGCATTTAATGTGTGGGAAAACTGATTAACTACATTATAGAATTAGCTAACCACGGTATGTTTGCAATATCTTGGTGTGGCAAAATTGGATAACTTGGTTTTTTATTTTTAATATTTTTTTGGTTCATGATAAAAGGTAGTTTTATCAAGCATAGAATCGACAGCAAACATGGTTAAAGCATATAAAATCTCCGACGGTAAAATTGTTCTCCATTTCTTAGTGATGTAAAAAAAAAAGTGTCAAAAAACAGTAAATCGCGATTATCTCGAAACTTGAAATTTTGAGTTATTTAGTTCTTCCATTATACCCACGATATATATTATTAAATGCACCATACTACGATTTACACTTTGGAACTAAAGATGCTTATATAAGAGTGAGGTAGTTCTAAATAAAAGATAGTTTGTAGGATTTAAAGTCTTTAATTAATCAATTGGACTGAAATGCAACATATCTTGTGAAATTATACCTTAAGTAGATTTATTCATATAAAATAATAGTTACGGCACATAAAATTAGAGTATATTATATACGTTTCATGAGTTGAGGTTTCAATGACAAAATTACTGTATAAGATGAATATACTTATCTCCAGTATCACAGCTGAATCGTGCGGAGTGTACAGTCCTGTGGTCGCCCAACGAAATGTGTCAGTTGTAGTGCGGCACTGGTTTATATAGGAAAATACCCCCACTGTTCGGCAATCACAGGATGTCAATTGATTTCCTCATTTAATTAATTCAAAAGAACTTTACAGAATTGGAGTAGTATTTAAAATATATTAAAATGATACAAAATGCTTATGACTAATTAACAATTATAGTATTTATTAAATTGTGTAAATAAGAACATATTTAAACGATATTTGAAATGATGACTGTAGAATATGTTTCATAATTTAATTGTTAATCTGGCAAATCTTTAACAACGATGTAAAATACTTATTTTAATATAAATATTTATGGAATTGATTACATTATTTAACTATATGTATGACATCCTATATATATTATTCTAACACGTGCGTCATACTGTTTGGAGCGTTTATTGGGTATATACTCACCACAGTATTAAAAACGAATAATATTCTTTCGAATTATTCTTTATATATATTCTACCAACCTTTGAAATGCCGAGGCCTTCATAAAAATAACCAATAAGCAAAATATCAATCAAAAGTAATACTGACATATTGAATATGCATAAGTATGGGGATGATAATTCATATCATCCCAACCAGGCACAGATGTGAATCAAAAGTCGGCTACAATAAATTCTAACCTTGGGATCAAATAACATTTTCAATTTCACCGGATGCGATGCGTGTTGATCGACAAACAGTAGGATTGACTGAGTTTCATCCGCCGCCAAGTAGGTGTATTCGGCAGCTTGAAAATTGCCGTCATATTTCAGTGTCAAGCGTGCCGAGGCAAATAACTTCCTTAGGTATTACATTCAAACTTTATGAGAGGGAATCAGTAATGGATGTAAACAATAAGTACGTAGTTTTTAGAAGCATCATCCGCTTTAGACGATTGATGGAGTCAATATTTGGGCTCGATAACTTATTTTATCCATAGTAAAGTAAGTAATTATATTTTTACTGTACGTGGTTTGGTAGTGGAAACACTCGTAGAAACTGTTATTCATATTTCGGCTATGTGCACGTTACTAAATAAAAGAGTAAGAGGTAAGGGAAACAAGATTTATGAGATTATCCAAGAAGAATACCTGATAATAATATTAGCCTTACCAGTGTAGCAATAATAGCATTTAACCATAAGTTGCAAGCCTTATTCTACTACGGTGGCTAAATCAGCGATTTGACAGTCTTCAAGCTTCTCATTCAGTTAATAGCATTATTCTAGTTTCTTTATATGTATTTGTATAAACAACATTTTCTCTCATTTCACTGCAAATTTGAGCTGTTTTGCCTTTATCATGGATAAGTTTGAAATTTCTAATCGTAGGTACTTTCGAGAGACATTACAAGTTTCTGTCTCGTAAACTTGATAAACTATTTAACATCAAAGTTAATTTAGTTCGTCATTGGCTGACCGGTCATCCAAATTTAGAGAGAGCTTCTAAATATACTTAAAAGCTTATACGAGAAATTAGTAATAATCAATATTAAATTATTTTGTCACTATCAGAAGTTAGACGGCAGTTTTAGATAATATATTCATAAGATGATTAAATTTTGATGATAAGGAATTGCCACTTTTCCTCAAAAAGAAAGTATCTGTTATTTTGGTATGAAAGCTTTTTGATGAAATCGACAAAAGAAACGACGTCATACTGTTAACTGAAATGCATAGACTCACGCCTGTTTCCCCGAAGGGGTAGGCAGAGGGATATTAAACGCCCACTTTTCACCAGTGTTTTGATCCCACTTAATAGGTGGCGAGCCTATTGCCGCTTATCGGGATATTTTGTTTGCCAAAGCCTCGTCTGTTGATCGGCAGGGGCACCACTTGCAGGTGAGGTTGGCTAGGGACCCTAAGTTCTTGGTGGAAAATGGAAACCTCAAAAATAGTTGTTGTTAAAAATATTATTTTTCCTTTTCAGCTAACTAGTTAATTTGAAGTCGGTTAATACTTTTTTACGCTTCTGTTATATTACGGAGCCGCGCGAGAAATATTTACAGCTCTCCATTCTCTTTCTCATCAGTGAGTGAATACTGTTATGCGGCGTACAAGTGTAAGCTCTAAATAAATAAATAGTAGGTACATGATTTATTTCTTAAACGTAGTCCACAGGTTTAAGAAATCAATTCTTGCCACTGCACTGTTTCATTCTAAGAACCATTCGTAAGAGCGAATTGCTGTAACATGTATAAGAATCACTTACTAAAGACACGTATTATTGAAAATATGGTCTTGCTGCTTTTATAGTTCGCAAACAAGTCCTCTTAATCGCATACATTGTTAAAATACATTTAGATTTTTATTAATAGACTAATACAAGTTCGGTCAATTTAGCCATCAAAGAGTTCAAAAATTCGCACCCATCTGAAAATTTGTAGGATTATTCTAAGTAAACACCATCATAAATGAAATCTAAAAACGCCTATACGATCCAACAACTGAAAGAATTTAATCGGGGTCAGAGGTCACAAAATGGGTTCTACGCGCTTTTCAGCAAAACGGTAAGTTTTATCATAAAATTATCCCGACTTATATGTAGACCAAATAATTATATGTAAGTTTTGAATGTTATTATATTCTGTTAATAACTTATTTACTGTTGGCGCTAGTGCTACTTTCTGCTGTTATAACTTGACAGAAATCAATCTCTCTCTCCCTGAAAAAAGTTCATAAGCCATCACTTACCCTTCTCCTAGTAAGAAAAAGCCCGTGCCCAGTAGTGAGACAGTGCTGATGTTGATGACGTTGATCATTATTCTAAGTTTTCCTAAATCTAATTATCAGGTGCCAGTTTAAAGTTATGTAGTTATAGATCATTCCTCTTTGATCCATAATATACAATGCAATGCACACTGCATCCCTACAAAATTTAACCAAGACGTTCTCGTACACAGTGAATGGAGAATGCGGTATCGTAATACGTATTTGATTGTGTGCTTTGCTGAACGCACGTCAAAGGTAAACTAGCTTGTATAGCTTTAACAAGCTATGCCAGCTTTTTAAGTACATAGACGGTTTCAAGATCGAGTTTATAATATGCTATTGAACGAAATGACGTCATTCTAGGAGACTTGATGGCTTTAGATTACCTGCATTTGACATAAATTATAACAATGATTACTTCAGGAACATTCACTCAGTAAACATGTGTAATGACTTAGTGAGGCATGAGATATATATTTCTTCTTTTTTACAAGGTCTGTACTAGGAATAAAGCCTCTATTGTAGTATAAATTCAAGCAACGGGCACAAAGTGAGAGTGCCTGAGGCCACATTCCCTTTTCCTTCTCCCTCCCGCTCCATCTCCTATTGCCTCTTCCAACCCAAAGGTCTTCAACGCACTTGTAACTGTCGTCTTGTCATTCATTTGATGTTGCGGGTGTCGGGGCAGCGGTAACCGCTTACTACCAGGTGATCAAGGTGCACGTTTGCCGTTTATTACTTAAAAAACTGGCACATTAGATAGTAAAATAATGTTTTATATCAAGGATTAAATATGAAACTTTTGCGGATACCTAATATTTTTTTATTATCTAAATTAACGGCAACTGAAAAAGGATTACATAACTAACTTTTAAACGAAATAATTTACATAGCTACAGCAAACGGAAGATAGAAAAATCGGAAATGCATCGAGCATGCGTTGAAAAATTCTTCCACAACGCAGTCGACCCGTAGCGTACCCTGGAGACTGGCAGCATTGCCACGTTGAATGGCAATGGCTATTTACTTCACGATATATAGGCCAGACTTATTGTCACAGGAAGTAACGATCTGCCTTTTTTCTATTTCTCTGTGTGGAGAGAACAGAGTCTACACGAAGAAACAGGTGCAGAAAACAAAGGTTACTGTTGTTAACAAGCTGTGAAATTGTGCTTCTCCTTATGTTAAATAATACCAATTTTATTTTAGTAAGTAAATTTGCTTCACATCCACATTTGAAAATACCTATTCAAGACTCGACTATAGAACTTACACAGTAATACTACCGCTTACAGTCAGTAACTCGCTAGCATACCATGTGGCCAGATTTCAATTTCAAAGTGTGCATTTAATACGGAATGTTTCTACTACTCTTGCAATAGTAGTAGTTCATTTAAACGTATATCCGTTTTAAATTAAAGTGTATTATACTTTACATAAAGCGGTTTCTTCTCGCCGAGTTAATACTCCTGTGCTATTCCGTTACCGCGATACTGCCTCGAGTCTCGGAGAAAATGAGGTTCAGATCGCCTATTAGTTAGAATTATTGTAATACGGAAGACCATGTGTAAGATAATACACCCATATATTGAATTTGCCTTAGTCCATAATTATTATTTTATATTGAAGTACAACAGAACGATTAAAAGTAGTGGTAAATAAAGCATGGCTAGTAATTCAAGAATTTAATAAGTAATATTCAATTAATTGACTATATTTTGTACATTTTAAAGAAATCTTCAGCAATGATAAGCAGAATTGAGTAAACAAAAGATCAACTAAAAGTTTTCACAAACAGTATGGGCGGTTGTAAAATGTCTTAATAAGTAACAAAGCAATATTAAGAAGTACGGATTTTAATACAAATATTACTATAACATTTACATTATGTAAAGAATCTCATTTGATAAACACTGTCATGAAGTAATGCGCTAAGTTATAGAAGTGTTTAAAACTTAAATTAAAAGTCTTACAAATTTTCGCGATCATAACATGGCGTGGTTATTAGTGCATAAATTCAGAGTGCAACATTAACTGATACCACATAAATACTTTAAGTATTTTCAGTAAAGTACTCTAAATGCTCTTGCAAATTAGTTATGCTGCTCCGGGCGGCGAGGAATCTACTGCCTACTAGACCCGACAACGGCAAGAGCACTTTTTTAATTTCATTTACATGATTACATGTTAGGTAGCTATTTTCTAAATCAATTTAAACGATAAATTTATTCCCAGTATATTGTCTATATAAAATTCAGGCGTAACACTGCGATTTAAGTTATTTGATAGTCAAATATAAGACTTTACATAAATGAAGAGCATTTAGGCAACCGTTTTAAAAGTAATTTCTGTGGCAATTTTTGATATTTTTGTGCTTTAAAAAACAAAGTAAAAGGAAATAAGTTGTGAACTATTGCCATGTGTTCGGTTTTTAAGTGAAGGTAAAAGTATTTACATATTTACAAGAGATAAACTATGGGTCTTTACTTTCGTAAGTGGATCAAATTTGGAATAAATATTTCTGCTTAGAGGGATCCCGTGTAAAACTTTTTTGAGGTTCACTGTTTGGAAACAGCATCGGAGATTTTATTACGAAATGTTGGATATAATTTAATGGGAGTTGGCATTGTTTGACTTCATTAAATGAGTAAAGGGTTATGTAATATCATATCTTTTAACCAGTATCGCTGAGGGCTATTTATAGCGTTCGAAAATGTGGTTGTAATTCTGTTAAATTTTAGTCGTAATGTTTTCCACGCCAGTTCAAACAACGTGTTAGCCACAGGCTAAATATTATATTATAATTGTAGTAACTCCCACTTACGCTTTGTGAAGCTGGTTGCTTAAGTTTTCTGTCCGAAGAAATGATAATACGATTGCCGTTTGAAAAAAAAACAGGTTTTGAAATTGGTATATCATTTACCCAGAAAATACTGATGAAAAATTGATCAATCAGGGCTCATCTAGTTCAGAAATTTTACTTGAGGCTGTATTAAGTTTATCTAGAGGCGCTGCAGTGTCTCTAGATTTTATTTTTTATATAATGATAAAGGTCATAAGACTCGACACTAAATGTGTCTGTGAGATTTTCTTTCACTCATGCGTGACAAAATGACTGCACATTTTTTTTGCTAGCAATAGTGCTCCGTGTGTTTCTTCGCATCGATGTCATTGTGGAAAAGACGTCGATAGCCTCGTACACCATGGGTTATCTTGCAGCAGAAGCGCTAGTAGAATTCCTCATCATGCCCATCTGAATGATATAATCCGTCGTGTTCTTGTCACGTCTGGCGTACCCGCTGTACTTGAACCAAATGGTTTGGTACGCGACGACAGTAAGAGACCTGATGGAATGTCTACAAAATATGATCTTCATTGTGTTTTAGTAAGCTGATATCTTGTATATTGTTCGGCAAACCTTTCATCTAGTACACCGAACAAGTCGCTCGCCAGATATCCGACTCTGTTGATAAGGCCTCGCTTGCGCCGGCGCTCGACTCGTGCGGGGCGTGTGCTGGAATGCTGACTCAGCAATAGGTGGTTGTAGTACTGCAATTCTGAGAATTCTTGTTGTAATTGTACTTGTATGACGTCACAAGGAGATGTTTCTTTAACGGTATTGCATAATAATTGTGATAAATAGGTTATATATTTATTGCATGCTTCGGTACCTTGCCAATATGGCTCCATATCATAATATGCAACAATTTTCCACTCATATTCATTCTTCTTCGCTCATCTTAAACTGCCTTGGAAAATGGGTAGGCCTTTGGTATGGGGCGCAACCTGCGTAGACATCCTCGCGCCATCACATGTTCCAAGCACAGGAGGCCATGCTGGCGCTGCTGCTGCAACTGCGGAACCCTCAAACGGCGCAAATATAGTAATTTAGTAAGTAGTTACGTGTTTGAGCCGTTTGTGGTGGAAACGCTAGCCTCATGGGGTCCGAGCACTCGTTCTCTATTCCGGGAAATTTCTAAACAGCTAATCGACGTCTCACGTGACCAGAAGGCCGGTTTATTCTTTGCCCAAAGAATCAGCATTGCCATCCAGCGTGGCAATGCTACCAGCCTTCTGGGCACGTTACCCGATGACACTGATGCAGAGGCATTTTACTCCGTCTAAAGCATGTAAATATTTTCACTTTTTAAATTTGTTTTTCTGGTTTTTGTATTAGACTAGACTAAGCCTCACTTATAAAATTATGTTACTTTAATGTTCTAACTTAAATAAATAAAAAAATATTAATATGGTGAAAGGTCAGTAGTTATAGTCTTTGTATTTTTTTTTAATTTGTATTACTTATTTGCTAATATCAAGCCAGCAGAGACTCTTTCTTCTTGTCTAAGTCCTTGTTAAATCTTGGTAAAATTTTAATAAACATTATCGTAATCGTTATGAGATGAAAAACAATTTAACTCGTTTTTATGGCTGTCAGCAGCAAAAAAAAAATAATTTGCAGAAACTATTACTTTTGTTTTTGTAGTTAAATCTATTATGTTTGTATTTATACAATTACTCGGACGTGGTCACAGCAGTAGGCATGAGAGTTTGACCTTAAAAAGGGTGTGTCCTATGACGACCTTAACACGAAGTCCCGCAAAGTATTTTAAAAATTCCAAGCTTTCTATATTCATCCAACTTCGCTTTTATATTAATACTTGCAGAAAATATTTCGTTATGTAGGTATTTTTTTCGTTTAAATACAAGTATCTTATCTAGAGCTCTTAGAGAAAAGGCGTAGGATGCATTTGCTGTCCTCCAACGACATGCCAAAATATCGGCGCCTCAATAGACAGATATCTAAGGCTCTGAATCGCGATCTCCATCGATACAACACCAAATGTGTTAAAGAGACGATCGAGAGGAATAAGGGGTCAAAAATATTCCAGAGACATCTGTCTATTGGGCAAACTCAGCTGACAAAGCTGAAGACGGAGGATGGCAGGGTTGTAATGATACAACCAAGAGCTGGGCTCTGGATGACTCCTCCAAGAGCTGGCCTCTGATCATCCAGCTCTTGGAGGAGATCGAAAAGTTCTATGGACAGTTATACACCACGACACGATCACCCGCAACCAACCCAGTGATAGACCCTAGAGCTGGATTGACCCGACACCTATACCGAAGATATCCCGGACGTCAGCGTGCACGAGATTAGTGTGGCCCTAAAACAGCTAAAAAACAGCAAGGCACCGGGTTATGATGGAATTACCACGGAGCTTTTGAAAGCTAGCGGCTTACCCGTTTTGGAAATACCCCGAAAGCTTTTTAGTTCTGTCATACTCGAGGATAAAACACCAAAGGCGTGGCAGAGAAGTGTGGTGGTGCTGTTTTTCAAGAAGGGCGACAAAACCCTTTTGAAGGACTACAGCTACTACCCATCTCACTTCTGAGTCACGTCCAGTCACGTCTATAAGTTGTTTTCAAGGGTCATCACGAATTGTCTCGCGTGCTAGCTAGACGACTTCCAGCCTCCCAAACAAGCCAGTTTCCGTAAAGGCCATAGTACCATAGACCACATACATACGCTGCGGCAGGTTATACAGAAGTCTGAGGAGTATAACCAACCTCTATGCTTGGCGTTTGTGGACTATGAGAAAGCCTTTGATTCGATTGAAACCTGGGCAGTGCTGCAGTCTCTCCAACGGTTCCAGATCGACTTCCGATACATCGAAGTGCTGAAATGTTTATACGAAAACGCCACCTATTCGACTCCAGCGAGGGGTGAGGCAGGGAGATGTCATATCTCTGAAACTGTTCACCGCTGCGCTGGAAGACGTCTTGAAGCTTCTGGTCTGGGAAGAACTTGGTATCAACATCAACGGCGAGTACATCACTCACCTTCGATTCGCTGACGATATCGTTGTGACGATATGGCTGAGACCATGGAAGACCCCGGCACTATGCTCGGTGGCCTCTGTAGTGTCTCCCAACAAGTAGGTCTTAAGATGAACATGGACAAGACGAAGATCATGTCTAACGTCCATGTTGTACCTGCTCCTATTCAGGTTGGGAACTCTACACTCAAAGTTGTCGACTAGTACGTTTACCTGGGACAAATGATCCAATTGGGTAGGTCCAACTTCGAGAAAGAGGTCATTCGTTGAATCGAAATCGGTTGGGCGGCGTTCGGGAAGTTACGGCATATTTTTACGTCCGATATCCCGCTGTGTCTCAAGCCGAAAGTCTTTGACCAGTGTGCGTTGCCAGTGATGATATACGGAGCCGAGTCGTGGTCGCTAACTATGGGCCTTATCCGGGAGCTCAGTATCACTCAGAGGGCGATGGAGAGAGCTATGCTCGGAGTTTCCCTGCGAGATCGAATCAGAAATGAGGAGATCTTCAGGCGAACCAAAGTCACCGACATAGCTCTCCGAATAGTCAGGCTGAAGTGGCAGTGGGCAGGACACATAGCCAGAAGAACCGATGGCCGTAGGAGCAGAAAGGTTCTGGAGTAGTGGCCACGCACAGGACGTCGTAGCAGTGGTAGGCCTCCCGCAAGGTGGACTGACGATCTTGTTGGGGTCGCGGGCAGCGGATGGATGCCGGTGGCTCAGGATTGCTCTATGTGGAGAGCCTTGGGGGAGCCTATGTCCAGCAGTGGACGTCTTTTGGCTGATATGATGATGTTTATCTTATTTATAAATAATTTAAAATTGACTGATTTACAGGAGGCGTAATAGGACAATTCGAATACCTAATTGCAAAACATTATATATGTCGCATTATTCGATTAGAACTAGGAATCCATACTACGGTGATTTCCTCGACGTTGTCAAAGGCACATTTTGGTAGAGTAGGTTAGAACCTTGTATGAAAATATCAGTTCCATGACTTGGTCATAGCAGTTGTTTCTGACGCCCTCGTGCTGTAGACAAGTTCAGAGAGGGAGAGCATGGAATACCGCCGTCTCCTTCTTCGAGGAATTTATGCCAAGCAAGGAGACGACGAAGTGGGAGCGAGGCTTAACCACGCACTCTCCAACAGTATGTCCAGGTCTCAGCGAGCGCGTGACGATCTCTAGCCACCGTAGGGTATGACGACAGACCCGTTGGGCCAGAATGATTATGTGATCCGCATAGGCCTCTCGATATAGACGTTAACATTAAGATTTCAATATGAGAGATTTAATGGGAGCGTGAGGCATGCCGACATTCGTTATATATCTATAATGATAGATATATAACGAATGTAAGCGCGAGATATACCTAAGGGAGACTCACAGTGCCTTGCTTCTAAGCACCAAATTCCATGAAGTGGGCTTAAAGAGGTTTCCAACGCTTGACAAAAAAATGGGTATAAATATAAACGATAGAACTCGGAGCCTCTTGGTAGCAAAGCCAAATCCTTGAAAATACAACTACCGCCATTTAAATATTAATATTAAAACACTTTTACAGAGGTATATATTTACATACCTAAATAATTGTTTATGATGAATCAAGAAATAGAGGAGCTACGGTTGAGTTTCTTAAATATTACTTTTGTGGTTAAAATTACAATAGACTATTCCTGAACTAAGTATAATTGTATGACCTTCAATAGAGTTTGGAATTACATAGCAAATATTTACAAATTTTCTGGAAGGATTTACTGTAATTCTTCTAAGAATAAAAGGTTTACAAACATACTTAAATATCTCGTGCTATCAGACTATGAGTTTTGTATAAATGAAATTAAAGCCTATTTTATTCATAAATACAGTCAAAAGGAGCTAGTTATTAACATCGGTTCAGCAGTTTCGAATTATGTCAGGTTTAAGTCTACATAATGCTAAAAACTACCTAATTAAATACTTACTGGCAGTCTCTACTCATCAACATCAGCCTTTAGCAGTCCACTGCTGGACTAGGCCTCTCATTTGAAATGAGTCTCTACTTGCACACCATCAAACTATGACATCTACTTACTTAAGACGTTTACTAGATAAAATAAGGGGATGAAGAAAGGGTCATTTTGGTTTAGGGAAGACCTCATTTAGGTGTGGGGTCTTGAGCATGATGATAGGTTGTTTTGAGGGAAACACTAGGCAGCAATTTTTAATGGGAGGTATGATGCCTTTGGTAGAGGGAGAGGGGTGGTGGGGACGGACTTCAGCTCCTTAGTTCTCCCACCCTGGATCCGTCCCTACCAATAATAAATGTTCGTCTGAGTTTTATAGGTTTGATTCTTCATCTCCGTCTCTGTCCTTCAATTTATGTTACGATTCAAAACAGTTCCGAATCAAATTGATGTGTAAAATAAATCCTGTTAAAAAATAAGTAGATTTCTAAAATATACAGTAATGTACTAGCAAGTAAAACATACTATACCCACTAACTAAAATCACGAAATTACAAAATATCATTGTTTATCTACGTAATTAGCAACATTAAATCATTTCGCGTCTCAACGAACCCAACAATAATCGGTTCTGGTGGCATTAGTGCATTGAATAATTATTCTTGGAATGCTTTATCTTATAAGTTATAACATAGCCCTCCTTGCTGTATTTATCACAATCACGTAACGACCTCGTTACAAAACATATACATCATAAGACATTTTATATTCTAACATTAACAACGGCAATATATTTCCAAAACGAATTTTATAAATATACTCGAACAATGATTTCTTTTCCTTATCATCAAAGCTTTATAGGATATTAAAGAGAGATTATGGTTCATAATTAATTCCACATAATATTAATTACTTTATTACTCCTCACCACTGCCTATTTTTAGATCACGCGTATGTAATATAAAGTATAATACATTTTCTTGTTATTGCATCTGGTGCCGCTTAAGATTTGTTATAAAATCTAAGTAAGTGGATATCGTAAAGCTTTTTTTTTTTAGCTTGGAGTTTGCCGTAGGACGCAATATTACACTACGAGACGCCCTTTGCCGTACGTCTAGTGGGACGCGGAATGTTGTGATATCCTAGAAAGCTGAGTTTTATACAAAATTATATTAAAAAGTTATTTCAGTAAGCTTGTAAGCCGTATAAGATGTTCCTTCTACAATATACAAAGCTGTTTTACTTCACTAAACTGGTTTTACTCGGCGGACCGTTTGAATTATAAATAGAAAATTGGGATCTAAGAAAATAAGGACTTGTCCGTGAGGTGGCTGATTAAGAATGCGGATTGTCACCACCCCATGTCATCCCATGGGTGTCGTAAGAGCCGACAGAGGGAGCATATTATGCAGTGAACAGCACTGTAAGAGAAGGAAAACTTGATACAAATCTTATACCAACCCGTTTGGCCAGCGTGGTATAGTAGGCCGATTCCTCCTTTCAAAGGCGAGGCCTAGTCCAGCAGTGGACTGTTAAAGGCTGATGATGAAGAAGAAAATACTTATATCGCATTTGGTGGCCTTCCCAACTATACAGCTGCGGCCATTTCAAGCGCAACGTTGCCAAATGTACTTTGTATCCTAGAATGAACTGAGTAATGAGAAAATTTGTAAAATTTGGCGCGACCGTTAAATCTGATGAAATACAAGAATTACGGATCGCAATAGTCGTAAAAGGGAGTAAGGTTCAACGTTCGAGTTATTACAATTACTTAGCAAATGGTTTGACAGGCGAGTGTGCCTCGGCCGTAGTCACTTTGTTCTTGGATAAGCTCTCTTAGTTCTCGTTGAGTGTTAGCCATTTTATACAAAACAAGTTCCAAACAACGTCGAGGCCTTTGTTTCGAAACAATGAAAATACTTGAATGTAAACTGAGAGTCTTATCACAGAACCCTTATTTGTTTCTCAAATCACTGTTCTTGCCTGTACATGGTGTTCCCCCTTGTTCGTCCAGTTTATGATGACGTCCGATCGCAAATTGTTCGAGATTATTCAACAAATTGTCTTGTTTGTAACAATCTTGAATATTCTCCTTTGAGCGCACAATGCATTTCAATTTGGGGCTCCGGTAATGCGAGCTCGCTTTGTACCCTAGCAAAATATATGTACTAACATAGATATTAATATTTACACAAGGTAGTTGCGTTTAAACTTTGATGGCTGATAATATTGCCTTATAAGACGTTAGCTGAAATTAGCCAAGTGCTAATTGAAACTCACTTCCCAGGTTGTGAAGTAACCAATGACCGTCTGTGGGACGAGTCAGACTATAGACCACCGACCCAAACAGACTGGCTGGTAGCCGAAATTGTGGTCACCACAGACCGGCTGAAATGGGCAATAGACAGCTTCCAGGCATTCAAATCCGCAGGCCTGGATGAAATCATACCAGCATTCCTACAGTGGGGATGCACAACGATTGTGCCGCACCTGCTCGACATCTACAGGGCCTCAATAGCACACAGATACATACCTTGCAGGTGGAGGGAAGTTAAAGTCATATTCCGCCCAAAACCTGGCAAAACTGACTACTCACAAGCGAAAGCATATAGACCCATTAGCTTGACCTCCTTCTTATTGAAAACACTGGAGAGACTTACGGACCGATACCTCCGTAAGGGCGCATTACTGCGCAATCAACTACACCCACATCAACACGCCTACAGAAGTGGCAGGTCAACTGAATCGGCGCTGCATTCCGTTGTGGGAACCATTGAAACAGCGCCTACCAACAAGTTAATGACACTGGGGGCCTTCATTGACATAGAAGGTGCCTTCGACAAAACTAAGTTCAACAGTATCAGCCGGGCCCTCGAAAAGTTCGGAGTTGAGCAAACCCTTAGTGGCTGGATTGATCAACTGCTGAAACAGAGGGCAATACAATTCACGGTAAACTCCACCACAAGGGGCATAGTTGCAAAAGGCTGCCCTCAGGGAGGTGTACTCTCACCCCTTTTGTGGAACATTGTGGTGGACGATCTGTTACGGAACTTAAACGACAGACGATTCTTCACGGTCGGCTATGCAGACGACATTACCATCCTGATCAAAGGTGACTCAGAAGACACGATCCGAAATCGGATGCAAGCAGCCATCAGGATCATGGAGAAATGGTGCAACCAACATGAACTGACGGTTAACCCCAACAAAACGGAGCTAGTACTTTTCACCAACAAAAGGAAAACCCATATGTGCAAAACACCAAAACTCTTTGGAACGGAGCTTACCCTATCGAATGAAGTCAAGTACTTGGGTGTAATACTTGACCATAAGATAAACTGGGGCAAGCACATCAGCACAAAAACAACAAAAGCATGCACAATCTTCTGGCAATGTCGGAGAATCATAGGCAAAAAATGCGGTCTCAAACCATCAATTACCCTGTGGATCTACACTGCCATTATACGCCCCATGCTTACATATGGTGCAGTAGTGTGGTGGCCACGCACGCAACTAAGCACAATCACAAAAAAGCTACAGAGCCTTCAACGCCTAGCCTGCTTGGCCACAACAGGCTGCATGAAGAGCACCCCAACAGCCGCCTTGGAGATACTACTGGACCTAAGACCGCTGCACCTAATGATCCAGCAGGAAGCTGCAGCAATCCGTCTAGACAAGCTCGGGCTATGGAGAAAGGATGATCGAATTACTCACGCACGCCTAAAAGGGACCTTAACCAAAGAGATCCCGATGCTAGAGGCCGCTTGCGATCTCATCCCTAAAACTTTTGTCTTTGACAAAAAATATCGCATCCAATTGCAGGAGAAACACAAAGACAGCTCTGGTATACACGAAGTCAGAGTATACACAGACGGCTCAAAAACGAAGTATGGGACAGGTGCGGGCGTATTCTCCCATGACTTAAATATCAACATCTCAACATCCCTTGGCCATAACACCATATTCCAAGCCGAGTGTGTTGGGATAACAAGAGCCGCAACAGCAATCGCGTCTAGGAACGTAAGTGACCTGGCTATACGCATTATCACGGACAGTGCCTCTGTACTACAAGCTCTCGGCAGCAACTGCTTTAACAGCGGCCTCATCATGGAATACCACCTAGAGCTGCAAAAGATTGCAGAGAAGAATCGGGTTACGCTGCAATGGATTAAAGGCCACAGCAACTCCGCAGGCAATGACGCCGCAGACCAACTGGCACGGCAAGGATCGGACACAATGATAATGGGACCCGAGCCGATTGTACCGATACCAGCAAGCCAACTCAAAACGTGGCTACGCGAGAGAATCGCACATGAACACGAAAAACAGTGGGCAAACATAAAAGAATGCAGACAAACAAAAGATGCTATCCCCTGCTTGAACAAGCGACTCTCACACAAGCTGCTGCATTCTAATAGGAAAACACTAAAGCATCTGACGGGCATAATAACCAGCCACTGTCCACTCAACAAGCACCTATTCAACATAGGCGTTACGGACAGCCCACTGTGCAGGGGCTGCATGGAAACCGAAGAAACACCCGCTCACGTCATTCTGCACTGTGCAAGTGTGAGCGATCAATGGGCAAAGCTGCTGAACAACCCCAGAACAACCCCAGAACCATGAGTGAAGCTTTAAACGACACCAGCCAACTAATGGCTTTCTGGAAGGAACTAAGGTGGTATGAGTAGTCGGCGTCAATCAAGTCGCCACATACGCACAATGGCCCAAATAAGTGGCTAAGTGCGAAAAACCCACGACCAACTATAACCAACTAACTATAACTAAGACGTTAGCAGAGATAATTATATAGTTACGGCAAATTTTGATAATTTATTATGTTCAGCAACAAATTGGATGGTTTGTTACTCGTTCGGCCTTACAAGAAATATAAAATATGGTGAAGTAAAAACAAATTTATAAATAAATCATTTTGGGACGAAGGAAGCATATTGTTTGGGCCAAACCAGGTTTTTTTTATGTGGTCAGAAACTCAAAGGTCCGAACTATGAACACACCAATTTTATATTATTATTAAACTTTCTTTTTTTTTATAGACTCACGCCTGTATTCCCGAAGGGGTAGGCAGAGGTGTAATATTAAGTATACGCTCATTTCGCCATGAATTTTAAGGTCCCATCATTATGTTACTATTGCCACTAGGCCACCCATATTGCCACATGATACACACATACATTTAAAATACTATATTATTGATGTATGTATAAATTATTGTGTTCTCATAAGCGACATCATAATCCAAAGTCTTATCTACAATGTGGTTCACGTGAAATTTGCTACGATAAGGGAAGCTCCATTCTCAGGAATATGGTATATTGTTCATTCCCATATTGTTAGGTAGATTATGTATAGTACGCCATAGAGCATCTTTAGAATATGCATCGCCGCGATGCAGGCACCAGCTGAAAAATGAAGCTTGTTTATGGTAGTAACATACAAAATATGTACCTTGTGTTAAATATCTATAAACCAGCGTGGCAATGCTGCCAGCCCACATGCATTCTGGGCACGTTACCCGATGACATTGATGCGGAGGCATTTTACGACGCCTAAACCTTGTAAATATTTTCAATTTGTAATTTCTTTTTACGTTTTTTTTTGTACATATACTACTCAGACATTAAGATTAGATTAAGCTACATGTAGATTATAAAATTATGTTTATTTAATGTATAATTATTAATAAAGTTTGTTTACATCTTCTATAAACATACATCCATATAAGAATTTTGAAATGGTATATTATGAATTTATTTATATATTAAATCAATTTCAATTCCTAACCATACTGTTTTTATTCAAACGAAGCGATTTGAACATCGTAACAATCTTCTATAAACATAAATCCATATAAGAACTTCGAAATGATATATTATGAATTTATTTATATATTAAATCAATTTCAATTCCTAACCACACTGTTTATTATTCAAACGAAGCGATTTGAACATGATTGTGCGAGCAGGATAAAAGATTCATCTGCGTATTCACCACATTGGCAAGTTTTGATGCCGACGGCGTTATCATCGCTCGGATAAGTGAAAGCCCCATAGCCATTGAACACTCGCTTACACGCGCCCTTATCACAAACGTATCGGAAACGAGTTTTATATTAGACTATTGGCCTGCATGTATCGTGATACGCTGCTTTGATAAATGGTTCTGTGTTAACAATGGTTATAAAAGTGTACTGTGTACACATGTACACATATATTTTGCTGCAGTAGAAATTTGTTTATGTATGTTTTTTTAATATCCAACTACAATTGTTATTGATGCGAGAGTTTGTGAGGGTGGACGGGTGTTTGTTAAGCTTTCACACAAAAACTAACAAACAGATGTTGATGAGATCTTAGCTTTTCTTTTTCGTTTTTGTGTAACTGTGTGGCCAACTCTGGTGGCGTAGTTTTGAGGCCGGCCGACACCCGAAGGACCGGCTGACATGACTCAACGATTCTTGTCCTGAGGTAAGAACTGGGACCGACAGCTTTACGTGACCTCGGAGGCACAGTAGCGCTCTGATGTAAATGCATCACGCGGTCACCCGTCCAAGTGGTGACCAGTGCAAGCTTTATTTTTTTTTCAACTAATCCCGCACTACTTCTTAATCATATGTCGCAGGCGCCTTTACAAAAATATATCTAGCGGACACAATAAACCCAGACTTGAAACAGCAATTTTTATGAATCACACAATTTTTTGTGGTGATGGAACCCACAACACTCGGTACAGTGTCAAGCTGCGAGGCACCCGCTTAAACCACTACACCAATCACCCAGTTAGTCGTTACTTAACTTATATTACTAAAGGCAAGCCAAGACATTTTGAAATAGTACACATAAAAATAGTATAGCGGCTTTCTTTTTTCACTTTAACTGACACCCACGTGGGAGGAAAGGCAGAGCGGTGGGCGCAAGCTACTTAGGGCTAGTTCAGACACGGCGGGAACCGCGCGATTTCAGAATCGCATGGAAATCGCGCGGGTCTTATTTGTTTGAGTTATTAAGTTAAATCGTTCAGACATAACCGCGGTTACGGCAACCCAACCGCCAGAAAATAAAATCGCGCTGCTCACGCGCGTTTCTATTACTATGGAGTCTTTTCTTCCCGTTCAGTTGCGTTGCGGATACCGCGCGGTGAGCACGTCACAGCTCGTGAGTACGCCATGGATCGTTTCGGCACTGAACTATTTATTGATGAAATGGAGAAGAGACCTGCAATATGGGATATTCAGTGTCAGGATTACTCAAATAATGTTTTTTATCATACATTCTTTAATTAGGATATAAGTTACGAACTGACCATGTACTAGTCGGTCACTTAATATTGGATGAACCCAATACCGCCTTTTTCTTTTCTTTTTTTAAGGAGCAACCACAGTAAACACACTTCTTCGTCGACCTCAATTTTCAAACTAACGTTATCCTCGCACGAAAATCGCATAATAACCGCCGGTGTCTGAATAGCATCACAATTTTGCGGTTTCAAACCGCGCGATTCGTGAACGCGCGGTTTACGCATGTCTGAACTAGCTCTATAATTATATAAACTTCATGCAAGATGGTTACTGGAAATAACTAGGCCATATTCGACATAACATAAAAGTGCCATGTAAAGGCTTATAGTAAGTCCACTTAATAGCCACTTAGGATAAACCCTAAGATAAAGTTAGACCAGCAAATTAAGTGGAAATTACGACTAAGGATATAAATAGTACGATTAATTGAAAATAATTTTATAGATACTGTAGGTATACTTACAGGCAAAGAATTATTAAATATTAATTGTGCTAACAACTGCCAATAACATTGATAGTCACGGTTAACGTCATGAGATTAATTATTTTTCTTAATTATTTATTTATTCAGCATAAGAAATTACATTAACGTTAAGATTATGACGTCCGTCTGGTGACGGATTAAAAATACGGAATGTCACCACCCCATATCATCCCATGGGTGTCGTAAGAGCCGACAGAAGGAGCATATTATGCATAGAACAGCACTGTAAGAGAAGGAAAACTTGATACAAACCCTATACAACCCGTTTGGCCAGCGTGGTATAGTAGGCCAATTCCCCCTTTCAAAGGAGAGGCCTAGTCCAGCAGTGGACTGTTAAAGGCTGACGATGATGATGATGATGATAAAGACACTAATTCTTCTGCTTAGTTTGGGACTAGATGGAGTTGTGTGAATGTGGTAGAATGTATGTATGTAAGATTATGAAGGTTTCAAGTCAATTTGAAATCTGATTACGGTTGAGCACAACATTCGAATAAAGTATAGTAAACAATTACATTTTATTTTCTTTCCACCCATTAAGACTCTGTCTCATATATAACTCCACATTCCTTCTACATAACGTTTGTGGCATCTATTCCGACATTTAGTGCCAAATGTGGTTTTGCGGTCAAAGCAATTATTGCCAGATTCTAACCATAGCTTTACTTATTCCACAAGAAAACGCACAACTACTACAATACTATATTTGTAACAGAACTTCATTTCATGATATCAACTTGTGCGAATGAAAATCAATAAGTACGTATAAGTCGGTTTAAGCCCCACTGGAATTCAATTGTGAATCGAGAAAGATAGAGGCCTTAAACTTGTCGTAGTCGAGACATAACCGTAGTATAGTTGTCCGATAGTGGCCAAATGTAGCCAAACAATTACCGAACAATTTATTGCGATGGTGTTTGATGGGAAATAAAGTAATTTGAGTAAAAGTGTGTTTAGGCCTTTTTATAAAATATGGATTTTTTGAGAATGTTGATTGTGTTTCAATAAACGCATGGTGCTAGCAAGACATTTTGTCAGCACGCCTCGATATATTATGGGTTAAGAAAATATGTATAATTGCATTTAGCTTGAATTTTTTGCACTGTTTATTTTTAAATTCGTAGCTCGTCTTTATAGAATAGAAAAAAAAAATGTTTGGCCACCTTATCTTTAAAGTGCTTCTTGATAAATCTTAAAGCGGAAAAAAATACAGGTAAGTAACACATATGCATTTAAATGCACCTGCGAACGTACATTATAAAGCAGTCAATTAAGATTGCATACGGATAAAAAAAATATGAGAGCGATATTACCTATATACTATAAAAGTGATAATATTAACCCTAGAGTACTAATCTTATTTTTTTACCACTTAATACTAATGATCGCTTTGGAGGCTACTTCATATATGATACAAGATTTTAGTAAGCCTTTTTATTAAAAATTGTTTTAAATTTAACAAAATAATGAAGAAAGACCTTGTTTCTTCAAATGCAATGGCACATTTTCTTTAAAATTATAATTTCAGTCTTTAAATCAACCTTAAGTCTAACGTAACCCTTGTTTGGCCAGTCTTTAGAATAATAATAATAAAAAATAGATAGTCACATATAGCCTCTAATTTAGTATCTAAATTAAGTATTTTTAAAAGGTTATAACACATAAAAGTAAAATTCCCATTGTAATTATAAGATATTTGGCTTGACAGTAAATTAAAATCAGACTATATTTTTCTATGAACATTACAGCAGTTTGGATCGAAATTGGGTTTATAGAGCGACTTCTAACTCGGCGCTTGTGCTTGCTTGTATTTGAGATGTTCGAGGAGGTAAATCCAGATTGTTTGGAGCAATATAATGGAAGATCATCTTCAAGCTGGCACGAAGGATCAACCACAATGTCGTCTGAATCGTAATCCTCAACGCAATCTTCAGTTTCACTGTCCGATTCTTCGTTTTCCAAATATTTTTTTATCTGGTTCTCATCGAGATTAATCTAAGAAACAAAATAACCAATTCTCAGCTTTATCAAACAAATAAATAAAGAGATAATTGCATTAAAACTAAGAAACGGGATTGGTTTTTTTTTTCTTTTTTTTTTTTTATGGAATAGGGGGCAAACGAGCAGACGGATCGCCTGATGTTAAGCGATTACCGCCGCCCATGGACACCCGCAACACCAGAGGAGTCACAAGTGCGTTGCCGACCTTTTAAAAAGGAATACGCTCTTTTTTTGAAGGTTTGAAGGTCGTATTGGTTCGGAAAAACCGCAGGTGACAGATCTTTCCACAGTTTAGAGAGGCGAGGCAGAAAGTTTCTAGAGAAACGCACCGTTGTGGATTGCCAACCATCTAAATGATGGGGATGGAAATGCTGTCGCGTAGAACGATGGCGGAAAGAGGCGGCAGGGATTAATCCGAACAATTCCTCGGAGCACTCCCCATAGTAGAATCGATAAAAGATGCATAGCGAGGCTACATCTCTACGCAGCGCCAAGGGGTCTAACCGACTGCAAATATCTTGGCAGTCGACAATTCGAGCGGCTCTCCATTGGATGCGGTCTAGAGGGAGAAGCTGGTACTGGGGTGCCCCTGCCCAAAGATGAGAACAGTATTCCATATGCGGCCGGACCTGCGCCTTATAAAGGAGCAAGCGGTGGGCCGGAGTGAAATACCGTCTCGATCTATTTAGCACGCCAAGCTTCTTCGAGGCTAACTTAGCCTTACCCTCTAAGTGACCGCGGAACTGGACTTCGCTCGATATGTCGACACCAAGTATTCCAATACTGGAGGGGGCAGTCAAGGGGGTGCTCTCAAAACGAGGACATACGACCATCGGCAGTTTTTTTGCGGTGAAAACGCAGACTTGTGTCTTTGTGGGGTTAAATTGGACCAAATTAAGTCTTCCCCAATCTGAGACCATCTCCAAGGAGGTCTCAATTTCAGACACAAGTTTATGTCGGCTCTCGATGACTTTTTCCCGAGAAATGTTGGCGTGGCCGGTATATAAAGCATCACCTGTGCTGTCATCTGCATAACAATGAATGCCGCTATCTAGCAACATATCATTGATATGCAGGAGGAACAGGGTAGGCGATAGCACGCAGCCTTGAGGAACACCAGCATTTACAGACAAGGCGTCAGAGCATTCACCGTCAACTACGACCTTTATGCTTCTGTCTGTAAGAAAGCTGGTGACCCATTCGCATAATTTCTCGGGCAGCCCATAGGAAGGGAGCTTCGAAAAAAGCGCTTTGTGCCAGACCCGATCGAAGGCCTTCGCTATGTCCAAACTGACCGCCAAAGCCTCCCCCTTTGTCTCGATCGCCTGTGCCCAACGATGTGTCAGGTATACTAGAAGATCACCAGCCGACCGACCCTTACGAAAGCCGTATTGCTGGTCACTAAGCAGCTGATTATCCTCTAGAAACCGAAGGAGCTGGCAGTTAATAATGAACTCCATTATCTTCGAGAAGAGGGAGGTTATGGCTATGGGTCTGTAGTTGGACGGGTTAGAGCGATCGCCTTTTTTAGGGATCGGGTGGACCAATGCTGTCTTCCACGATGTTGGGACTACGCCAAATGAGTAGGAGAGACGAAAAAGGCGTGTCAAAACTGGTGCCAACTCTGGAGCGCAGATCTTCAACACAATAGGGGGAATTCCATCAGGCCCACTCGACTTATGGATATCGAGGGACAGAAGTGCCATACGGACTGCGCGCTGGTGGAACCGAATATCCGGCATACAGCCCTTCAACAGCGGTATAGTAGGCGGTTCCTGTCCCCCGTCATCCAAGGTCGAGTTGGACGCAAAGAGTTTGCCCAGAAGATCGGCTTTCTGCTTTGCGTCGTGGGCCAAGGAGTCATTTCCCATGTGTAGCGGTGGAAAGGATGGCTTACAGAAGTTCCCTTCGATAGCTTTGGCAAGAGACCAGAATGCACGAGTTCCCGAAGGAAGGCGCTCAAGCCTCTCGCCAATTCTACCGATGTGCTTCGTCTTCGCACTAGCAATGTCTCTTTTGAAGGACCTGGAGGCAAAGTTATACTCCTTTTTTAATGCGCTGGTATTTTCATCCCCTGCCGCCACCGCATCAGCCCAGGCTTGGTAAGCTTCCTGCTTCCTGCGAGAAGCCTTTTTGGAAGATGAACCAAACCAAGGCCGAAATTTGCCACCAATGGGGACCACAGAGGATGGAATGAAAAGTTCCATGCCCTGTAGCACCACATCAGCAACAGAATCAGCAGCGGCGTTGGGATCATCCGGCAAGAAGCATATTTGTCCCCAAGGATAGGACGCAAAGAAGTTCCGCATCCCATCCCAATCTGCTGACTTGTAGTGCCACACACGGCGACTGCGTGTATCCCGCGATCGCAGCGAGCACGTGAGAAGCACCACACTCCGTACAAGGCAGTGGTCTGAGGAGCCAAGTGGGGCGCCTACGGATACCTTGTAGCCGTCCGGATGAGAAGTCAGCAGAAGGTCCAGCAGTGAAGGATTCTGGCTTTCAACGTCTGGGATTCGCGTGGGCGTGGTAACCAGTTGTGTCAGGCCATAAGCCAGTGCGAAGTCGTGAACAGATCTCCCCGCATGATCAGTTTTACTGGAACTGAGCCAGTCGGCGTGATGGGCGTTAAAATCGCCAAGCAAGATGATCTCTGCTGACGGGATCTGCTGCTGCACAAAGTCTGAACTACCTGTCTACTCAATAAATTTCAGACCCCAAATCCATGGAATCTAGAAGTTATTCCATATAACTGTTTTTGCTAGGATTTTCATATTTATATTCTGGATTTTAATGATTAAATTTTTATTCGATATTGATTTCTTTACAACATATAATTTAGTTTTAAAATCAATATCGAATAAAAATTCTATCATTAAAATCTGGAATACAAATGTGAAAACCATAGCAAAAACAGTTAATTTGGGATAACTTCTAGATTCCATGGGTTTGGGGTCTGAAATTTATTGAGTATATGAGGAAAATAAAGAGCATCATTTCTGTATATATAACTTTTCCACATTTGGTAGAATCTTCGGAAAAAGTAAGAAATTCTAAAAATCCAAAATCTCGCTTAAATTTGAATCTAGTCAAGTTATGAGGTTTATTTTAACTGTAAAATGTGCAGTGAAAGGGACGCTATCGGTGCTTATAACATTATTATTGCGTATCATGCTTAGTTTAAGAGGAATATCTTTTAACGATAAAATGTACAGTGAAAGAGACGCTATCAGTGCTTTTTACATAATTATTGCGTATCATGCTTAGTTTAAGAGGAATGTCTTTTTTTCTAAATATCCGCTTTAAAATATGAAGATTTTCAAAAAAGTTTTTCTCAAAAACTAGAGATGCTAGCTTAATGGGGATACGAAATATTTATTTTTATTGAATATATCTATTAGTTTCTTTAATAAAAAGACGGTGTCCGAAAAATGGTTTTCATAAAACACTGTGCGACTTTACCAGATAAGTAATTGTATGAGGCAATTATTCACCTACTTTCAGCGTATTTGCCGTGATTAAGTGAAAGTTACACTACAGCACACTACTATAATATGACTTTATGACCTTAAAGTTAAATGAATAAAAGTTTGTTTTGTTATGAAAGAGGCACGATTTATGATTACCACAGGACAAAATAAAATTGTAATTTGAACTTGATTCACAAACAAGAGATGTAGGTACGGAGATTTTTATTTTCTACGTCTACTTTCGTATAACGCTCACGTATCTAACTAAACAGATGTTCTTTGCAACCAATATCTAAGAAGCTTCACATGCACAACTTTATATGAAGTTAATGAAAATCGCCAATGAAACGCTTCTGGATACGTATTAACAAGATATGGTATCTTGTTTCTGTGGCACGAAGCCAAATCGCGTTATTCATTGAAAATTATCTTACTTACAAGTATTTTAGTCGAAGTCTAAAAAGAATATGTTAAATTATTAGGGTTCGCTTCGTAAAAACACCGAGATCGCGCTTAAGGACATCCGTTACTCTGTGATGGCTTATTTTCTATAGAGCGAGGACTCATGGCCGCAGTATTATTAGAGCTTACGGTAGAATACCGGTAAAGTGTCTGGCACTCGACGTTATCGAATAATGTGGGAGCCCCGACAATGGCGGGCGATTGACCACGACCGGGTTACGATACGTATGTATGAAGCGATAGTGAAATTTCGCTCCAGATCCTGTGAGGAGCATAAAGAAATGGAATTATGATGCAACTCCTCTAATGAGATCAGTATAATTAGAAAGTTCAACTGGCAAATTTCGCTTTTGATCTTTGCGTTAATTAAAAGGCGTTACACCGACATTGACACGCACATACTTCAATACGAGGTGAAAGCCACGAAAACTGGAAGATACAGGCACTAAGAATACCAATCAAACTCAAAACAAAACTGCGCATAATCACATATACATTCATATCTAGATAAATACGTAACTCCATTTTATAAATGAAGCTGACTGTATAAAGCCGCAGCAAATTCTTATTATCAAGTAAAAGCAAGCTTGAAATAAAGTCAGCGTTTTTAATTACCGAGAGAAGATTAATTTAACAAAATGTTCGAATTATCGTAAAATTCACAGAGCGTTTGCACTATTTTTCCGGTTCCACAGTTAGGTGCTTGGTTGAATCAGATAGCAAAGTTTAAAGTAACATAATCGAGATCTAAACCAAAGGGTTTACGTTGCCTTTCACGTAAAGACTATAAATGCGGATAAAAAGCAAATAATTCGAATATCAACAACGTACAATGCGTCTTGAATCTCAAATCATGAATTTTGTGGTGCAGATTACTAATATGTTTGGTTTGCTCGGGTGGAATAAAGATCAGAACGATTACATAAAACTACCTATGATTTCTGCGGTCTTATTGTTTGGTGTAGTTGAAAAGTGAAATGGGTCAACAAAGTTAATACTGCAGTTATTTACTTAACTTTTGTCTTTTACATTGCCATAGTTGAATAAATAGGATTGGATTTAATACAATTTTAGTCTAGTTTTTTTATTATGATGAAAAAAATAATACAAGAATATCAAATTTATTACATTTTATAACTAAAATTAAAAGAAGTATGTTAAATGTAATAAAATTGCCAATCAATCACTTGTTCATTAAATAAAATAATGTTTCATTTGTGTTTTATCCATTAATAGTATCAGTTTGACCAATTTAACCGCTTAAACATGTTTTTATAGCTATTAAAAGGAAAATAGCATAGGGTTCCCACAAAGAACTTAGGGTCCGAAGCCAACCTCACCTGCAAGTGGTGCACCTGCCGATCAACGGACGAGGCTCTGGCAAACAAAATATCCCGATAAGCGTCAATAGGCTCGCCACCTATTACGTGGGATCAAAACACTGGCGAAAAGTGAGCGTTTAATATGCCCTTCGGGGAAACAGGCGTGAGTCTATGTATGTATGTATGTATGTAAAAGGAAAATACTTTTCAGAACTATTTTAATGTCTGCAAATAATAACTTAAACTCGTACTGCCTGTACCACAGGATTCAACTTTGCATCACAACCGTCTATCGCAAATGGATTTGAAAACATTCGTACTAAAATTATTTTACGTTAGATTTCCCAATGCATTTCAGAAGTAACGAAAAATGTTTTCCTCTGCAACAGCCACCAAAGTTGGAATTTTCAAGTCAATAATGCTAAAAAAGTTGCGTTTGCTTCAAATCCAAGCGGACTTTCAACAATACATTTTTAAAAGCAACTGATATTCGCGTAGGCATTGAGTTCCCGATGGAAAGCTCCCCAGTGCCCCGTTCATACAGTCAGACGCATATTGCAGTCATTGGGGGTATAACGATACTGTGAGTTTCTATAACACTCCGTATCACAACAGTGAAATATTGCAACTGCATTGTACACATCAATAAAGCCGGCCTATGGGAAATAAAACATATTTCAGTAAATAAATGCAGACAGGCAGCCTACCGGCGATTTTCCAATAAAATATACAATATTTTATCCACCACTCGATATCAATACATACATACATGCATAGTCTCACGCCTATATCCCCGAAGAGGTAGGCAGAAGTATATTGCTACACCCACTTTTCGCCAGATATATTTTAGTCCCACGTAATAGGGGCGAGCCTATTGCCGTACCGGGCACATTACCAGACTCCGTGGTGCTATTGAGAATTTTCTAACGGAAAAACCCAATAACACTTTGCCCGAACCGGGGATCGAACATTAGACTTCCCAATCCCACGCGCACATCTATGCCGCGAGACCAACGAGACAGTCACTATAAAATATCAATAAAGCGATGTACATAGAAAGTTTATAAAGTGTTTAGGTATTACCTAAACTAAGATAGGCTGGACGATTGAGGGCTTATATTAGATTTATGCTCAGTACTGACACACGGTATTATTCGATAGGAGTAAAAATCTACGTGTGGACTGCAAAACTCACACTTCGATGACATTAAATACACTGTAGTTTTACTCTAAGCGAGCCTTCGAGTCTGGCTCGATCGAGTAAAACTGTATGTGAGTGCGGAGCTTTATCTGGCTTGTCTATAAATCAAGAATTTACCAAATAACATGTAGATTACATGTGATTCGGCAGATGTTTAAGATTTAATTTAATTTTTCATATAAGTGTCATAGGGGTGTGTAGCCAACTATGGTGTCGGAGTTATTGACCACTCGGAAGCCTCAGGCGTGGCCTTGTCCTGAAGCTAGGATTGGAACCTTCAGCTTTATATGGCCACCAAAACACGTAAGTGCTCTGACATAGATACAGAGGTCGCCATTTGTATGGTCACCTATCCAAATGGCGACCTCTGAAAAAAAGTAAAGTTGCTCTACTTCGTCGATCTGTTACGAACACCAAATCAAGTCGCGCTAGAAGCGCCAAATATCAAAACCATGGTAATTAGCCTCAACAACAAAACCATTTTACAACTGCAAAAAATGAGATACTCAGTCCGTGATAGCACTCGAAAAAATATTTGTTTTTATTAAGACTGAATCTATAAACCGATTGATAAAATTCAATCCAAGAGATTTGTTATAAAAATACCTCCAGCCTGGATTTTATTTGAAAAATATAAATAAAAATATAGTGGCTAAGTACCTTGATATAAATCTGTAGAATGTAAAGTATGTTTCTAGGTCGGTCCTAAGGCAATGTGGTGTGGTGATAAACTTATTAACGCTGCGTAGTAAATCTAACTGTGAAATTATTTACTTGCCAGGATACACGCGAATAATATGAAAAGTACACGACTTAAACTTATAAGTAGATTATACTTTGTGCCGTTTTTTATCGATTGCGTAAGGGTTGTGTTTTTGAATATGTTGGTAGAATATTTGTATCATTAGGATACTGTTTAATATATATACAAGTAGAATACTATAAGATTTTTAAAATTCTGTTTTAGCAATCTTCCAACTATTTCTGTAAATGTCTGTCATAACACAGGTAAATATAATAGTAAAAGGTTTAGTACATAGGTACATACATAGATTCACGATTGATGACAATTAGGTATATTTTTTGAGGCTTTACTTTTGTTTTGCGTGTGTAAAAAGTTAGGGCCACATCAAGAGTCTGCTGGCCTTCCTCGAAGAGCTGGGGTGGCTCGAATGACAACACCATTCCCATCCGCACGCAAAATACACGCCAAGACGTGGAGTTGCGGAAACAGCCCGTGCCATCAAGTATCAAGTAAGTCAAGTAGGTATCTTATACTAATACTAGCTGACCCAGCAAACTCCGTATCGCCTTTTTAAGAGTTTTTATTTAATTCCCTTTTTTCAAGCCCCTTTTCCAAAGTTACCATTGACGTAGCGCTTAACTCTTATCATTTCAGAGTCTATAAATGATGAACAAACAAACATAGATTTTTATATAAAATTGAATTCCCCATTCCTTAAAATATCGGAGACGATACCCATATCGACATTAAAAAAAATCCCGTCCGCCATCTTTGATTTCCTATCCGCCATCTTTGATCACAAAATAGATGTTGTACTTGGATTCTCCATCCCTTAAATCATCAGGGACGACACCAATATTTTATTTTTAAAATTTTTCCCATTCGCCATCTTTGATTTCCCATCCACCATCTTGAATCACGAAACATATGTTGTATGGATTCCCCATCACTTTTAACATCGCAGACGATACCAATATTGATTTTTTTTAATTTTCCCATCCACCATTTTTGATTTCCCATCCGCCATCTTTGATCACGAAATAGATGTTGTATTTCGATTTCCCACCCCTTTTAATATCGCAGACGATACCAATATTGATTTTTTTAAATTTTCCCATCCGCCATCTTTGATTTCCCATCCGCCATCTTTGATCACGAAATTGATGTTGTATTTCGATTCCCCACCCCTTGAAATATCGAAGGCGATACCCATATTGATTTTTTAAATTTTGTCATCCGCAATCATTGATTTCCCGTCCGCCAAATAAATTTCATACTATTAGTCAGCGTCCCGAAAATCTCGAAAACGATATCCATATAGATTGTATCCTATTCGTTTAGCCTTTTTTTGCCTTTGACCCAACCCTCCCCCTTCTCGTTTGACCATTTTATTATTTTTGTCTGGCCCCTAAAAGTTGTGGCGTAATTTTATATAGCCTATAGCCTTTCGGAATAATTGGGCTATCATAGGCAATTGTTATTGCCTATAATAACAATTTTTTAAATCCGACTGCTAAGTAGTTCCTGAGATTAGCCGACACTATCTTTTAGCCTTTTGCCCGGCCCCAAAAGGTCAAAGCGTTATGTTATAAAGCCTATAGCTTTCCGGAATAACTGGGCTATCGTATACAAAAAGATTTTTTTTAGATCCGACCGGTAGTTCCTGAGATTAACGCGTTCAAACAAACAAACAAACTCTTCCGCTTTATTATATAAGTATAGATATAATGCTGAAGAGTTTGTTTGTTTGGTTGAACGCGCTAATCTCAGGAACTACTGGTCCGATTTGAAAAATTCTTTCAGTGTTAGATGGGCCATTTATGGAGGAAGGCTATAGGATATATAGCATCACGCTATGAGCGACGGGATCGGAGCAGTAGTCTCAAATAACGCGGGTGTAACCGCGGGCATCTTTTATATAATATACATATAAAAGTTACAAATATTATAAACTTTTGGCATAAATGTCATGCTAATTAAACAACATTTACGCGAACTAAGTAGCGGGCACAGCTAGTTGAAAATAATTTTATAGATACTGTAGGTATACTTACAGACAAAGAATTATTGAATATTTATTGTGCTAACAACTGCCGATAACATTGATAGTCACGGTTAACGTTATGATATTAATTGTTTTTCTTAATTATTTATTTATTATTCGGCATAAGTAATTACATTAACGTTAAGAAGGACACAATTTAATTTGAAATCTGATTACGGTTGAGCACAACACTCGAATAAAGTAAACAATTACATTTTATTATCTTTTTACCCATTAAGACTCTGTCTCATATATAACTCCACATTCCTTCTACATAACGTTTGTGCCATCTATTCCTACATTTAGTGCCAAATGTGGTCTTGCGGTCAAAGCAATCAATGCCAGATTCTAACCATTGCTATACTATTTCCACAAGAAAACGCACAACTACTACAGTAAGTACTTACTATATTTATAACAGAACTTCATTTCATGATATAATACAATATCTAATGTAGGTACAATACCTTTAAGTTTCTGGCACTCGACGTTATCAAATAATGTGGGAGCCCCGACTATGGCAGGCAATTGACCACAACCGCGTTATGATACGTATGTATGAAGCGATAGTGAAATTTCGCTCCAGACCCTGTGTAGAACATAAAGGAAATTCAGTTTAATATTTGGTAGCAGCTTATCTTCAACTTTAGTGCTTACGTTGGAACTTTGGAATTATGATGCAACTCCTCTAATGAGATCAGTATAATTAGAAAGTTCAACTGGCAAATATCGCTTTTCATCTTTGCGTTAATTAAAACACACGCACATACTCCAATACTACGACAAAGCCACGAAAACTGGCAGATACAGGCACGAAGAATACCAATCAAACTCAAAACAAAACTGCGTATAATCACACATTCATTAATCTTAATATATAAAATCCTTGCGTTACTGACTGACTGACAGACACGCTACAGCCGAAACTATTGGGCACAGGAAGCTGATATTTGGCATGTATGTTCCTTAGGGACCGCAGGGGTGCACTAAGCAGGGATTTCCCGAAATTCCCACGGGATCGGCCAAAACGGGTAAATTTAAAAAATGCAGGCGTAGCTGCTGGCGTCCTCTAGTATCTACATAAATACGTAACCCCATTTTAATAATGAAGATCTGACTGTGCTGGTGCTGTATCTGGACAGGTACTGCTGCCTGTACTGTGCGACCTCAGGGCAGTTGAGGAGGGCTGCTGTCTCGTCTGCTGCCATACAGGCCCTACACAGCGGGCGGTCGGTGATATCTATAGTAAATAGGTGTTTATTAAAGAATCCGTGTACTGTGTAGGCGGCCGTGACTGTCTGCAGTTGTTGTTTGGACAGCCGGAGGATTTGTTTGGCTATCTTGCCGTCTACTGCGGGAAGAGCCTCCTTGGCCTGCCTACATGTTTCAATACCAATCCAGGACTGGTTGTGTTGGGTCCTGGTCCTATTTCTTACCAGGTTGCGATAAAAACTTGACGGCAGGGGAATAATGGGCTCGGGTCCTTTAAAGTGGCCCCTCTTCTGGCAAGAACGTTGGCTGCGTCATTCCCTCTAGAGCCACTGTGGCCCTTGATCAATTGAAATGAAATGAAATGAAATTATTTTTATTTGCAACTCCAATGCAGTAGTAACAACAATATAGTGAACAAAGGATAAAAAATAGTAAACAATTTTTGAATCGCAAATAGGGTACCTGCGTCAGTATAAATTGCAGAATCAGGTGAGACTGCAAAACTGATCTTCCCGCAGGACCTACTTCCATACATTCAATCTCTTAAAACTAGTTATAATTAATTATAATTAGTACATACAATATGAATTAATACATAAATATCAAATATATATACATATATAATAATAGAAATATCAAATAAATATACATACATAAATTAAATAATCCTAATAAAAACATAATTATACAGAATATAAACTTCTTATAAATAATTCTCAGAAATCACAATAACAATAAATGGATAACGTATTTTTTGCGTTTCCGAACGCTTTACCATCACGTCCTGTCACCCTTGACAGATGGTGTGTTCGGTCGACCATTGCTCAAAGTTGTGATTGTTATCTTTGTGCCAACCAATACTAAAAACTTATGTGTAACACAGACTATATGGATACTACATGTATAAGATACATTCTGCTTACATATTGTACTACAGATGATGAAAATGTGTGTGTAATACCGATAAAATGTAAGTTACCGCTTCATTGTATAATATCTATGATTATGTTTGTCTTTGTAATAATATTTGCTTATATTTAGTTCGGAATGTGTGTACTGTTTTCAGGCTACGCAGGGGAGGAGGAAGATCATTCCAACATTTCGTTGAAGCAAATCGAAATCCACCTCTGAATGAAGAAGTACGGTGCTTCAAGGTGACTATGAGATCTGATGAGGCCCTTGTATTATATGTATTGACCTCTCGCGACCATGTCAACTTCTCATAGAGGTAAGCTGGTTTTTTATATAAAACTATACCAAAAAGCAATGTTGCCAAATGAAGGTGTCTACGTGTAGTTATCTTCATTAGGTTCCCTTTGTTCAAAAATGGAGTGACATGTGTGCGCGGTGGGATTTTATAACAAAACCTAGCACATGCGTTTTGTACTCGCTGTATTAATTTTTGAGTTCGTTTTAATATGCATGCTCCAAATACAGTGTCTGCATAATTTAGTTTGGACAAAACCAGCGATTCACAGAGTTGTATGCGCACATCTGTGCTGAGGTGATCCCGAATGCGGTATAGCAACTTGAGACGGTAAAAACAGTTTTTTACAGATTCAAGAACATGCGTCTCAAAATGCAATTGTCCATCCATGATCAAACCCAAATTACGCGCTTCACTAACTTGCTGTATGGGACTACCATCCACCATTACTACTGGCTTGTGGGCCTGTATTTTATGAATGCATTCTTTAGAGCCAAATATAATATACTTTGATTTGTTTGGATTAAGCACTAGTGAATTGTTTTTTGCCCAGTCAGCTATCCTCTCTAAATCAGTATTCACTTTAATTACAGCCTCATTGCAATCATCTGGACGAAAGGAGGTGTATATTTGGAGATCATCAGCATACATATGGAACTTGGTGTTATGTATATGGTTGGTAACATCGGCGCAGTATAAAATGAAGAGGAGAGGGCCGAGTACCGATCCCTGAGGGACGCCCCGAGTCACCTGACAACAAGAGGAGTAAGCCGTAGTACCATCCCTGTTGTTATCCAGTTGGACAAATTGAGATCTGTCAGTCAGGTAACTGTGGAACCATTTCACTGTTGCTGAGTCACACCCATAATATGAAAGTTTTGCCAGGAGAAGAGAAATATTGATTGTTTCGAAGGCGCGCGAAAAATCTAGCAGTGTGAGCAAAGTACCCATGCCCTGGTCCCTAGCCTCCAGTATATCATCAACCACATCAAGGAGAGGGGTGATTGTGCTGTGTCCCTGGCGAAATCCCGACTGCTTCTTCGGTATTATATTATAATTCTTAAGATACTTCCTTAACTGACTGCTTACCACCTTTTCCAGTACCTTTGATAAGCAAGGAAGCAAACTGATGGGTCTTAAGTCCTTGGCAGTGATGGGATTAGAGATTTTGGGTATGGGTTTAACAATAGCCGTTTTCCATACTTCAGGAAAGGTAGAAGAAGTGATTGATTTGTTGATGATTTCTGTGATGTATGGTAGACTATGTGGAAGAGTCATCATCAGCATGTCCAGTGAAATGTTATCTATACCGAGGGCATTTGATTTAAGACTTTTAATGTACAAGTGAACTAGTTCTTCACTAACAGGCTCAAGATTGAAGGAGTGTGAGTGGAACCTCTCAGTCTCAAAGTAAATCAGATCAGGACTGTATCATTGCCAGGAATGTTCAAAAAATGTCTGTTGAGATCCTCTGGATCATTAAATGTAAATGGCAAATCATGTACTTTTGGTTTGCCGATTGTAATTGTAGATTTTAGATTGTACCATAACTTCTTTGGATTTCAGATATGACTGTTTACATAAGTCTCGAAGTAGGCTCTTTTTTCGCTTTCAATTGCATTTACTACAATATTTTTCATGTCTTTGTAACAAGTTTTGTGTATGGTAGATTTACTTAATTTATAGCGTGCGTGATACTTGTTACGTAATTTTACCATTTCTTTAATTGTATATGTAATCCACGGAAGAGATTTATCTTTAATTAAAATACTAGTTGTTGGTGCATGTATATCAAATAGAGTTGTGATAAAGGTGTTAAATAATGATACCATGTCACTCGCATTTTCCTGGACAGTTATATAAGCCCAATCTAATTTGTTGAGGTCAGCCTCAAAAACATTTGGCATTATGTGCATTAACGGCCTATAGTTGATCCACTGTGGGGTAGGCTTGTTAATTTTAATTTGCAATGTCACAGATATGACGGCATGATGACCTAATTCAGGTTTATGTTGGACTGAAATGTTGTTAATATGTGCATCAGTGCATACAACATCGATTAGGGTCTCACTGTGATCGGTGAAATGAGTTGTCTGCTGGATCACCTGATCAAGACTGATACTCTGTAAAAATTTTTTTAGTAAGATAGTGTTGTTATCATTACTGATGAGCCAGTTTGAGTTAAAGTCGCCAAGAAGTACGGTTTTGTCGGCTTTGTTAAATGATGTTAAGGAGTCAGTAATTGCATCCAGAAAGGTGTTCATGTCTAGCCAAGGTGGTCTATATGCCGTGCCAATGATCAAAATTTGCGAGTTAATCGTGAGTTTGAGCCACATTTGTTCGACATTCGGTGCGAATGGGTGTGCCATGGTTCGAACTTTGAGGTCACGGCGCACATAGAAGCCAACGCCACCGCCCCGGCCTCCCCGCACATTCGAGGATCGAGGTACGTGACGCAGGCGGTAGTTTGAAAGTGTCGGCGCACGCCCATCCTCTCCTTCCCGTAGCCATGTTTAATTGATTGCCATGATGTCTACTGCTAGTTCATCCATGGCTAACAAAAATTCATCATGCCGTGTTCCCAATGAGCCGGCATTAAGTAAACCCACCTTCAAGTATTTACTTCTTGTCATTTTTATAATTAAATATTTTTACTGTCCTGTATATACTTATTAATGTAACTTTTTTAAAGCCAAGATGTTCATATATTATTATACCATTTGTAGATATAGTTTTGTAAATATTATGCTGTGTTATTATTATATGTAAGTAGTGTATGATTGTGATGCATTTATATACATACGCTGAGAAATATAGAAGCATTAATAAAATAAGCTTATTAGTCAATCTTATATATAAATAAATAAATAATTTGTATAAATAATAAATATACATATTGATAGTCATATTATAATAATTTAACCCATTATTGCAACCTGTATCCTTAGTTATGCTATTCTTACAATAAGACTTCCCGTCTTTACTAAATCTGAAACTTAATAATACTATTAATTTAAAAAAATAACTATGTGGAGCTAGAACTAAAAACCTGTTCAATGTCCGATTCTTTTTTAATCGAGCATACTTTGTCTCCAGGCTTGTTTCGTGCAAAGATACGGCCTTCCATCCTGAGCGCTGGCCGGCCTCGCGCGCCAACCGAAACAAGTGACGGTTCTCTTTGGTGAGCCGCTCGTTGATATAAAAGCGCCTAGGCGCTCCTGGGGCCATGTCGGCCGACGTCACTCCTCGACGAACTCTGGCGCTTTGCAGCATTGCATCTCGCTTTGCTCGCGTCGTGAAGCGTACCGTTATGGGGCGTGGACGCTCCTCGGGGCCCGCAGCGTCCGTCGCCACGATATGCCGACCGCCAATCCGTTGCGCGCAATCTATATCCTGTTCTTCAAGGCTCAACCCGATCTTCGCAGCTATCTGCATTACGACATGGACGGGATTCTCCCCGCTCACCTCCGGGAAGTTGGCTATCTCGATGTCGTTAGCCAGCAGCTGCTGGTCACGCTCGCGAAGGTCATGTCTGAGCTGAGCGATCACTTCGTCAACGTCTTCATTTTGAGGAGGTTGCTTCTGTTCAAGCTTACTGACCCTCTCCTCTAGAGTATCGACTTTTTGTTGGTATTTTATTATATTTACTTTAATGTCCGCTAGCTCGTCTCTAAATGCTTGCAGATATCTGTTTACAGAACGTAAATGATCTCTGAAAATTGTAAGCTCTTCATTAATATCAAGTGTCAGCTCCTGGGTGGACTCGAACGATGAGTTCGTTGGCGAGTTGACGCTTAACGGGTCTTCAGGCTGCTTGCTGGCAGCCGGTAAGTCAGTCTTTTTCTTGGCTGTCTTAGACTTGGTACAGCCCGGGCATTGCCAGGATGGAGAAACCGTACCGGCAGGAGGCAGGGAAACACATCTTAGGTGAAAATATACGTCACAGTGGCGACATCTCGCAGACTCAGTCGGCGACAGAAAGCGACGACAACGCCCACAACTCCTTGACATGATTGTTTACTGATTGATTGTATTCTATGTAATTCGCAAGACAAGCCAAAGATGGCGCTTCTGTCACAATCTTAATTGATGGAAACAACACCGGCAATGTATCTAATAGATCAAACACGGACACAGAGATGGCGCTGTGCTTAGTTCCGTGAAAAAGGCTTCTTTTAAGGCTCTCGCGGCATTTATCAGCGCGCGGGTTTTGAAATATTCAGTTACTAGCACCGCGCCAAGACCACATACACCAGCGATCACCAACACTGTCTGGAACCTCAGTTCACCTTTATATTTTATAGAGTAAGGGTAGTTTTTAAGTCCTTTAGATGTAAAGATTTAAATTTAAGTTTAAATAGAGTTTAATTAACGAAATACACTGCAAACACTATCAGTCCTTAATTGTTTCACTGTCCACAACCTCACAACCGCAGATTCACGAAACAACAACTCGTTTATTTTTAAAACAACAATAAGACGGAGCGTAATAGGTTTAACGAAAACAGCTTTGACAGTTTTTTGAGAATTGCAGTATAAGATACCTAATATATATCTTTAGAGAATTTCTTTATACACAACATTAACTGTTTTACCACCTTCACATAGAACATGTAAATTATTTTTACCGCTCACTCGTGAACATGCGACATATAACTGACCATGTGAAAAACAACATGTTCGGAGGTCGATTCCAGCTGTTTCAAGTGTCTGTCCCTGCAATTTATTTAGAAAATACACACAGGACTACGAATATCCAGCCCTGCCGAAAGTAAGATAGCCCCGTTGAGTAACTAAAAAGGTATCTGAATTCAGGCCTCAGTCTCCCGCCGAGGAGTGGGAAACTAAACAAATAAAACGCCATCTATGTTTATATATACAAACCAACCGAGATAAAAAATAATATGGACTAATCGACAATTTATTGAAAAAAAGGATCTATAGTCATTGTTTTAACATTTAAAATAAAATAAAATGATTATATAACTATAATATAAACATAATAATTTAACATAATAGGGCAGCGATAGCCTAGTGGAGATACCTACAGACTGCCATGCAGAGGGTATCAGGTTCGAATCCACGGCGCGCACCAATGACTTTTCGGAGTTATGTGCGTATTGAATTGTTAATTATCGCTTGTTCCGTGCCTCGGAGAGCACGTTAAGCCGTCGGTCCCGGTTGTCATGAAGATCTTTGACAGTCGTTACAGGGCGTCAGTACCTTCTAAATAAACTGACACTAGTCTAAACCATGGAATATCGCTATCCCTTGGGGTTGCAGAGGTCAGATAGGCAGTCGCTCTGTGGAAAAGCTAATATTCAGCCAAATCCGGTTAGACTGGGAAGCGGACCCTAGATTGAAACTGGGATAACGCTAAGAGAATGATGATAAACATAATAATTTGAAATAAATGAGATTGACCCTTTAAATTAAGTGGACATTGTAATAAATTTTGACACAGAGACTTTTTGTTTATGAAAGTGCCGAATATTATACTCTATTGTTTTTTTAATAACAGAAAGATACCTGACACATAATTTTTGTCTTTTTTGCAAGAAACATTTAATTTGCTAGTAAAATTATTTGAAAATAGTGGCATCTATCGGTCTGAAGGATAACTATAATTATGCTCGGTTCCAGTAATTTATTTATCGAAAATACATCAAAATATACCGACGAAATTAAGAATAGCCTCCTTTTTTAAAGTCGGGTAAATAGCCATAAAATAATTTGAAGGTAGGTACCTATTTAGACTAACTATACTTTTACTAACAAACTTATAATGATCATAGATGGCACAACATATTTATTTGGATGATCCCTGTTTTGTTTGGGACTACGTAGGTACAAAGGAGAGGTCAAGTTGTACACCGAAAACCACCCAACCGATAGTGATGTAACATATACTATTTTATAGGTTTGAGTATCCTTTGTACATGAGTGTAAGTTTAATTGAAATCAATTTTGCCATTTAATAGATCTTTAGCAATATAGGGAGAGACAGACAGACAGACATAAATTCTAAAAAATATCAAGTATTGCTTTTTAGCATTTTCCTAGATTTTTTAGCAAATTTTATTGTACAGACTTTTTCACCTCCACAGTTTTATTATAGTAGGTATAGATTATTTACTCTGGCAGTCAAAGACACACCACACATACTTCTCAGTGCTCTCATTTGTAGGCAACTATACACTTTATTAAAATTATTTACATATGTTTATCTATATAATTTAAAACTTAAAACAAATATTTACAAACAAACACAATTAATTTATGCATATATTTCTTTACATTTAAACACAATCACTGAACACCATCATATATACACCCTTACCAGTTGGTCGATAAATTTTCTACCGATAGTCGATGTTCACTGAAGTATCGACAGAGCCGTCATCACTAATGACCGATACCTGTATAATTATCAATAGCCATATACGGCCGGCTACGGCTGCGCGGGCGCATTCCTTCTCACCGCGCAAGGTCAAACCAGTCAGGACCCTACCCCGACGCGGAGCGCACGCTTGTCGCTTTAATATTATAAACACGCGGAATTGCGATTTAGCTTTGATTTCCATGTTATTAACCTTTACTATACTTCATCTATCTATCATTCTTCTACTTTCATCCTTACGCTATTCATCTATACTGTGCTGCAGCTTGTGCTTGTGAACTCTTCTCGATTGTGCCTTCTGAACTTAGTGTTAACTGTGTACGACTGTGGACAATAAACTCCTCTACAACGTGAGTTACGTATTATTTTCTACCACACACCACACCTATACCCATACATTTCTACAGCCTTTATTCTACTTTCAAGTCTCTTCTGCCATACTCAGTTTTAACTACCATTTATAAGTGTAGGTACTAACACCCCTCTATGCACAGCCAAACTTTCCTTCTTGGACACGTTTTGGCTGTTCATAAACTCCTTCAAAGCTCCATTCAGTCTATTACCTGCATTAACTCTTCTTTCAATATCTTCTTAATTCTTACCATTTCTTGTTAACAGCGCACCTAAATATACAAACTCATTCACTTGCTCCATTCGTTATCCATTGATCATAATATTACGAACCGTAACGCACTCCTCGTTTCAAAACCCATAAGTTTCGTTTTACATGCATTTACTTTCATTCCTTTCATCTCTAACGCATCATGCATGATTGTTTTCATCAGACGATCAGTATAAGTAATAAATTATTATATAATATTAAAGCGATAACCACTTCATGACTTTATTAGTACAAGTTTTCGTTTGAAATTCAGGCGTACAAATTGAATGAGCAATTATGGTCCTTCAAGTAAGTACATAATAATATTGGAATACTCACTCAATCTGAGTTGGCCGTACGTACACGCATGCCGTGCCCCTTCTGCGTTGTTGCGACGTCACATTATCAAGAAGACATAGACAATTGCGCTCTTGCAATGACGTCATAAACTTTTACATCACTGTACCAACAGATCGAGGTACAGCCGAAAACTGCCATTTCGATAGAGAAAATTTAATGAGCGTGCGCACTGTAACGACAACGGTAAGTCAATGTGAGGTACATAGCATTATGATTCAACACGTTTAATCTAAATATTTTGTGACGAGAAATTGTTTATTGCCAGGCTAATTCAACTAAATGGAGTGATATAATTTGGTATTATTGACATTACATATTGGTCTTGTTGCCATCAAAGTTAAAAAGTATTTTACCATATTTTCCAAAAAAGGCATTGCTCACCATGCTGAAAGAACATCAAAGCAAAACCAAATTGAATTTGTCTTATATGAGTTCATGTAAAATCCATCAAGTTGATTCTGTGTGCAACTTCAAGGAGATATAGAAACATGATCAGCGTGTATACTTAAAAGTTACTTACGCAGATGTATGCTAGTACTGAAAAACGTAAAATAAATCAAGTATATAAAACGTAACTAACAGTACATAGCTACTTGAATTTATTCTATGCAGATGCTGCAAAAAACGTTGAACTTGCTATGCATCAAATATGTAAAAAGTACTTTGATAAAATTTTTATTACCGACCACGAAGTCTGCGGACCAACATTTTTTAATGTCCAAAACTATGTGTTATGCAACGCTCTGACAGTTTTTGTCTGCAGTCGACTTCATTACGTATCTTGTTTTATCACATTTATTTTTAGCTTGGCGAGTTCCTGTGCTAGAACATATAGATATCTAGAATTTTCTCATGCGATATTGTAGCTACAAAATGAGGATGGTAATTTCTTAGTTATGAGCCAGCGCCAAAAAATACCAACAATCATTAAATAATATTGTACGTTCAGAATCGTAACATCGTTTTTAATTCTGTGTCATGCATGAACAATCATGCTGTAAACCAGCGTAGGTTAATCACATTATTTTACCTACACATCATAGGAAGGAATACTCTTACTGTACATTACTTAATAATATTTTTGAGTGGTATTTTTAAATGTTATAGCTCATATGTACAATTTGCCTACGTTAATATGATTCCGTTGGCCAAATAGTTGTATAGTCACCCATACAATATACAATGAAGTTTAAATAAGAATACAATTTTTTGTGTTAATATCTTGCAAAATATGAATAAACAAAACTATGCTTAAGACTTATTATAAATCAAAAAGTGTACATTTCCATTATACACTAGCATAATACCAAGACGTACATTGTACACGAAATCAAATCAGCTGGCGATTTATACTGTGTTATGCTGCGATGAGCATTATTATTAGTAAGGGCACTGACTTGAAGAAGCCTTTGATTAAATACAAACTAGATAGGCCATACATAATAATATTTGATCCCAAGTAACATATAAAATTTCAAACTTTTGGCTTCTTTTAGTTTAGAATTTGATATGTTTTATTGCTTTTGCAGGGTTGATGCAGTGCATTGGATGTTGAGAATGGCAAAAATTCTATCTCCTCAAATTACTGGCGTAACCTTTATGCAGCAATGAGAGGTACACACATACACTTATACCTTGTGGCGATTTACTTTACAGAAAAAATCTGGATGGATAGCCAGAAAAGGAAGGCTCGTGACAGTAACACACTAATTTAATTAAAAAAAATTTACTAATGTGTTAGATGAAGATAACTCGTGATCATGGGCTGTACACTAACATCTTTGTAAATTTTGTGTATTCATATACCTACCGTCACTTTCTGTAACATACATATCCATCATAGCACATGAGTAAATAAACCGAACAGAGAGACAGCTTCTTAAGAGCTTGTAAATTTGTTACCTATTTTGGTAGGGTTGTCACAATAGGTTAAGACAAATCGCTTGTTCGGTATACGACAGATTCTGAATTGGACAGATTCGTGATTTGGCAGATTCTTGGACTCGACGGATTCGCTATACGGCAGAAATACAGTTGTAAATAAAATAGCGAGTGGAACCAAAAAAGGCATGCACCTGAAACTTTTATAAGCACGGAATAAAAATATACATTTGTTACCAAGGACACGACGTGACGACGTGATCTATTTGACATTCTCAACGATACATACCACTAATAGTGTTGAATATTTTCTGGTAATATGATCTATTTTGCTAATAAACATAGGAATCTCCTTTAGCTATTATGTGCCACTAGTTTTACCACGGAGATAGGTATCTAAAATAAGTTTAAAAAGAAATTGTGTAAGACAAATGAACGTCTACAAAACAAATGACTATAAAATGATCAACCATCGATAGGGCTTACAAAAAACAGGTGCATGCTATTTTCGACCTTATTGGCAATTCATGACAGACTTTTTTTTGGTATTTGCTTGCTTTCTGACATTGATACGTTAATAAAATTATAAATTCTGAGTAACGTCAATAAGGTCGAAAATCGCATGCACCTGTTTTTGTAATCCCTATCGATGGCTGATCAGTTTCTGATAGTCATTGATTTTGTAAACATTAATTGCTTTTACACAATTTCACAACTATTGAGTTCATGAGGATCCTCTGGGGGATCGGGCGAAGAGATTCTGGTGGACAACATGCAAATATGTTAAGCATCTCGTTGCCAACATTGACAATATTTATTTCAAGATCGAAATATTCGTGAAACTTTTGTTCGAGCAATTCAACAAATGCAACAAAATTATCAGGAGGTATACCTAATTTAAAAACCCAATTGTACGTTACCATTGTTAAAATCTTTATAATGACTTAATTATTTCATCTAGTATTATTCATACACACAGTACAATAATACATACAAACAACATTATTTATTTATAACTTTACTTAGTCGTTACATTGACTGTAATATTTTGTTATAAACGCGTTTTGTCTACATATTTTGAATCAGTTCAGGAAACTGACGGCCAATAATAATTAATTTTAAATTTATAATCTTTTTAAAAAATAAAAGGCAAACACGAATTGCCGAAAACTTTATGCTTGCAACTGAAGTTTATGAGCAGTAGATGTTAGTTAAGAAAGGGTTCTGAGACAGAACCAGAGTGGACCTGATAGGTTCATGGTCCATAGGCTTTGAAATTGAGAGTGAAATATAGTGCTGTTGAAATGGCAAACAAGAAAACCATATTTACGTTAAAAAATATGTATATCTACCAACTATATTCGTAGGTATTTGGGATCAACTAGATGTAAGAAACTTTTACACTTTAAGGTCTAAAGAAAATAGTTTAAACTTATAGGTTGATAAGAACGCTAACTTCAAAGGTCTCGGCCCCTAGAGACTCGAGTATTCTAAGCGTAGTCAGAATATCAGAATTGAAAGGGCCTTATTTATTTAAATGCTAAATACTGTCTATCTGAAAATGTATATGTTACTTTGATAGACGTTTAAGTTTATATTTGGGCCGAGTTCGTTTCTGTGAATTTGGTAAGTAATTCATAACCTCAGTCATAATCAACGACAGCTTTGATTCACATGTAATTTATGAGTAAATAAACCGTCACATATCAAGTTTAATATGAGAATTTCAACTATTTCTTACTAAGAATATTACTCTATTATTTTGTAAAATTGATATTTACAATTACTAATTTAAAGAGCTGCTTAGGTGATTAGGTTTATGACAATACTAGTATCCCCAATCTTGCCAGCTTCTTCTTTTTACTTATTTTTTTTTTGTAAACGATTCCAAGTAAAGCCTTATATCAATAGACTTAAACAAGCTGCAATAATTGCTTCGTTTAAAGCAGATTATACGTTTGTCTCTCGTCACATTCGTACAAAAATCGTCTTAAAAGGATAGCCGTACTTAACCCCGAAACAAGGTACTTCCATTCTTGCTATAAGCGCGTTCAAAGGGATGGATCGCGTGCCGTTGGAGATTTATTGTGCCGCTTTTTACTTAGGCGCTGATGACATTTAAACGAAAACCATTAGGGATTACCAACACCACGAGTCGGTAAAATAATGGCGCTAGTAATATCCTTCGACTATGGTCAGGTTACACTAACCAACCAACCGCACACGTCCAAACAGAACTGCAATTCACACGTCTATTTAAGAAAAAGCTACAAGCTGCTACACAAAATCAGCACGGTCAGCCGCAATCACAGCACAGTCTTACACTATGAACACAGTACGTACGATTCGATTAGTCCAACAACCCCAGCGCCGCTGCCCTGCGAAGGACAGTCTAGACCGGAGTTATTGTTCTAGATTTAGCAGAAAACCAACCGAAGCTGTCTGTTGGTTCAAAACCAATATTATAACTGCACTAGAACAATAACTAGCACGTTTCACTCAAACGCACTTGCTTGGAACAATGCAAGTCGGCTTGTACGCTCACTCTCGTTACTATTACAGCCCATAAAGTAAGACCGAGACAAGATAATCTATTTGCAAGTAAGCATATGATCACAAGGTTCGTGAGTGCGAGCCACCCTCGCATGAAGAAATAAAAATAATCGCTTTCTTTTTAACCGGCGTATCAAACTCATAACCTCCGCTCGATATCTACGCTATAGTTAGGTTACAGTGGTAGTATGACAACCATACGCTAATATAAAATACAGCAAAGGTCACATACCCACATTTTTTGTCTTTTTCTTCTTTAACCTATTAAAAAGGAGGTTATTCCTGAGATCACGTCATGGGAAAACGGCACCGTAAAAGTCAAACGATTCCACAACTCAGTGTCTCGTGCAGGAATCGAACCTACAACACTTGGTACGATGTGATGGCGACATCACCACAACAATTGACATTTCCAAGGTTAAACGCGTAGCAGTATTCTGCTAACCAAGAATGTTTTACAACTACCACAACTAAATAAAATTTACAGTACCAGAAAAAGATCAGACAAAATACGCTCACCACGATTGCAGTTGAAAGCCTAGCTGATTCACCAACATAGCGGCGTTAGCAGTCGCCTTTCCTCGCGCCTTGTAGGCACACTTCATTGAACAGGTTGTAACGTAATACTACGTATTGCGTTAAGTTTTGCAGGCGCTTAACGCAGTGGGTGGAGCCAGCCTTGTCCGAAGAGCGCTTCGCTAGGAATTATTGCCTTATATGGTCATAAACGGGTAACAGGCAGTCTGTGACTCATTGGTATATGACTATATAAGATGGGTGCCCGATCTAAATCGGTCACTTTCCCTAGACGTCGCAACGCTGCTGGTGGTAGTGACAACCAAGTATTATTCTCCCTTCTACTTCTCTATCTACAGTCCCGCTGGGGGTAAGCATATTCTAGTTGTCTGTGTGTCTATATGTTCTGTCTATAGTATCTGTCTCTCCTAAGCATAACAGCCGATCTAGGGGCAGCCTGTTCCTGACCGGTTGTTGTGTATTCTCTATGCTGTTTCCAATTCTCCCTACGGGTCGACGTTCTCCTACGGGCTACAATTGTCCCTTCGGGCTACAATCTATGAGCTGCTGGCGCCATGCTGCTACCAGCCGCCGCCTACGCATCAGCTCCTGCCTACGAGCTTCTTACAGCCAGGCCACTGGTGCCTGACTGCACCGGACGCCTGAGCCTTACCGCTCGGCGCACATCGGCTACACCGCCTGAGCCTCAACTCAGCTTACAGCTCCACCACCGAGCTGCCTACCCAGCGTGCACTTGGGCCTACCCTGCGAGCGTCGGAGAGCAGCAGGAGTCTATATTACAGCCTTCTGGCCAGTTTTACCTATTTCGGTCATACTGTATGTAAGTTGGAGTGAGACGTAGTAAAAAACCTGTTCAGTCTAGCAGTGTTTCTACAGAACCCCGACATCCTACCTGAGACCCACCGTCTCAAGGTCCATCGCAGGAAACGGCACAATAGATAACCAGGTCGAAGCTCCTCCCTTCAAGGCCCGGCTTAGTGCAACCAAAAGCGGGGCGCAATGCGGATCTTGATCGTCCAATTACATGTCTGCAGTCGTCACCCAAGCACGTGCATGCACATCTTGTCGCTATGGATCGAAGTCCGGTAAACAAAGGCCATGCTACGATGTAGGTATTTTCATGGCTTGCATCAGCGTCAGAAAATTTCAGTTTTGTAGTTCCAACAGGCCCAGCTATTTTTCTTTACATAGCGTCTTCATTTTGAACACGTGGGTCATTGTGGTTGTATCCCACTTCTAATGACGAAGGGTATCTTCATTTTGACCGGTATCAACGCTTCACAATTCTAGGTGGGCACAGCTGGGTCTCTTTGCAATGAATACACACAGTAAAACACACTGTTTATTCGAGGACACAAAATACAGTATCTTCACCATCTTAATATGCACACGTGGCTCGGATAGTAAACTTTTGGAAACACGGCGAAGTCGGACGTAGGTAGGCCACACTTGTTTCCTCTGCTGTCTCTGTGGCCAAAGTGTCCATTGACAGCTCCACGTTTGCTTATAAAACATCAAATGACATTGAAAGCTGTCAGCTGCCAACCTCAGTGTTGCCAACCATCGTATCCAAATACGCCAAAATCTATTAAGATTTGACGTTCCGTTTGCCGATCGGTGAAGCCAAAAATACTCAGCGCAGTGTTTAGCGTCGAGGCGGCCGTCTTTAAACACCCGTGAAGTCTGGACTGTGTGTGTATTTTTTGCCAAATCACCCATTTATATATACCCAGGTAGTAGAGTCTTGCTGATTACAGGTAGTCGAGCCTTGCTGATTTCAGCATGAATGGGCCGACTCGACGAGAAGTACTACCCTCTCACAGAAAAACGACGTAAAGTAACAGTACCTAAACTGTTGTGTTTCGTTCGGTGAGTGAGAGTTCCGGAGGCCCTATCCCCTATTCCTTCTCCCTCATCCCCATCCTATCCCTTTTCCCAAACCCAAAGGGTAGCAACGCACTTGTGACTCCTGTGGTGTTGCTTGGGTCCATGGTCGGTGGTAATTGCTTACCATCAGGCGATCCGTCTTCTCGTTTGCCGCCTATTACTATAAAAAAATATTATACCCTATTTATAAATCAAAAAGTTGCATAATGACAGTGTGATTATTGCTGTGCATACATATAACTTACAAACGCGCCGCCTGACCTTGATCTTCAAAAAGATCTTCAAAAAGCCAAACAGTAAACACGTAATTTTTCACGCAATTTCAATATCCAGACGATTTGTGAAAGCGTTAATTTACCCTTGGCGTACATTCTGCGTTATATCCATCCCAATATTCGTTTGCAAATAACATAAATGGCTGTGTTTATGTCTCACATTCGCTTTGCTATTCAAGAGAGAAAATTTTAACTTAACGACGGCAATAAAGGCCTTGCCGGGGCTCGTTTACACCTCTACGTAATATTTTCACCTGCGCGTGAACGGAAGTAAGGAGTAAAGGTATGTATCTACCTACACAGACCGCATTTTTATTCCGACACGACCGTACGCACGGCTGAATTGTATTTTATTTGATAAAAGTTTTCATTTTAATGTTTTGGGTTATTGTCACCGTTAGAATGTGATGTTTTGCGCCTGAATACGTCTCTGGGTTTAATGGAATTTGTTTATTTTTTTATATTAAATTTGTATGATAAGAGATGTTCTAATTTCTTTGTTGGTGTTTTTTTTGTTTATGGGTAAATGGAAATACTGGGTGTTTTGTATTATAGGGTATCAAATATGTTGCCGCGGCATGGAGACCAAATTATACTTTTCTGATTGCAAATAGGAATAAGTATGACGATGCCAGCTCTGGTTGTATAATGCAACAATTTTCCATACCTTTATGTGTAATTTGTTTAGTCTCAATATCTTAGCCTTATAAGTATATAAAACAATAACAATGAGATTACACAAATTGACACAAATTTTATTTTAGTTAACTTAGATCTTGTATTTCGTACTCTCTTTTCAAAAGGATGAAAACGAAACTTATACATTGTATTTGCCCATATCTACACTTTTACTATTTCTATTTTCAAGTCCTCCGTGAGAAGTCTGCGTTCATGTAAATAATAAATGGTTTTAAATTAGCCCTCATCAGAACACAAAGCCTGTACTGCACTGAGTTCGTGGATGTGTGGTAAGTTCTCCTCATTCAACGCAAACAAAGCGCAGTCGAACGGGCTCAAGGATCAACTTCTCTAAATCACACTATGATGCAATATTGAAATATTTCTTGTTGTAAAAAGATCTTATAAATATGATTTTTTTAAAATCATATGCAAGTTCAATGTAAACAATCTTAGTAATTTAACTACTTAAATACTTTTAATTTGCTTACTTCAACAACAATTTGTTTATCGACATACCTAATAAAAACAAAATTGAGATATTAATAATATGACGTTGGTTTAGTATTTATCTACGTAGAAAAGAAAATACAATTAGATAAAGAATTATTCTGGGGAAGAGGCATTCGCAATTGGCTTTCCACCGTGTGACCAAAGAGAGCCTGATATAATAATAAACTCTACATTACATCACACGCAAATCTGTGGTAATATTATTAAAGCGCACGTAGCCTACATAAATAACTCCTTGGAACACAATTGAGAGGGTGAAGGCGGTTCGACCAAAGTTTGATGGTTACGCCAAGTAGAAAAGTGGCAACATTAATATGATCTCCAGCAGCAAATAATGCGAGGACGAGGGTAATGCACCGTGTGAGGACTAGTTGGAGCAGAAACTGAGCGGCTGCAACCGATGTGCTCCCTACATGACCCATTGTACACCCTCTTTGACGTTATACCGATGGTATTTTATTGAGGTAGTTGAAAATAATATGTGGATTCTAGTTTTAATCCTCGACGCAAAAAGAAGGGTGTTATAAGTTTGAGGTGTTTACGTGTGTCTGTGGCATCATAGGTCGCGATCAAAACTACTGACAATGATGTGGCTTTTTGTTTTCTGAAATCTGATATGATCAAGACGGTTCTTAGTTGGAATTTATGAAGATCTTTGTCAGAGCTACCCTAATATTTTAACTTTTTTAAATTAAATACTCTATATGATTATTCGTAAAAGTGATTGACGCAACGTGAGTGCCTTTTTCCGTTACATTTTATTTGAGATTTAGTTATTTAAAACAAACATACACAATTCATTTTCTTCACATATAAAACGTCCCAAGCAAATTGATGATTTTAAAATATTCTACACAATTTTAATGATACTGCGGTCAGCTTTGAGGTGGTGTTGTTGCGATCACAAGTGGAGTGAAACTTAAAGTTGCAGAGCGGGCGACTTATCTAAATCTTACCACTATGTGCCAACCTCTGAGCTTGTTTGATACACTTGCTCACACAATGTATGTACATTGCGGCTAATTATAATATTAATTATTGTGTACCTTAAATTGAATCAAGTCACGTTTTCCGATTGCCAGTGAATATAAAATAATAAAATGGAATAGAATAGTTTATTTATTTCAGTACTCTGTTTAGATTTTTTCTTATTATCTTATAATATTTAGAAAAAAAGGGGCGATAGCCCAGTGGTGTCCGTAACGGACTGGCGTCTCGGGTTCTATCCCCAGGTACCCCGGGCACACACCTCTGACTTTTCGAAGTTATGGGTATATTACAAATGTTAATTATCGCTCGCTTAATAATGTGCCCGGTAGATGGCAATAGGCTCGCCCCCTATTACATTGGGACCGAAACATAATTGGCAAAAAGTGAGTGTGTAATACACCTCTGCCTACCCCTTCGGGGATAAAAGGCGTGAAGTTATGTTATGTTTTTATAATATTTACTTGACTTCGCCCGCGACGCCGCCGGTGTGAATTATACACCAAAACTTTCATCAAGAATCAGGGTAATTCTCTATCCTGAAGCCTACAAACTTAAAGTAATGTATAATCGGCAATAGGCTCGCCACCTATTACGTGGGATCAAAACACTGGCGAAAAGTGGGCGTTTAACATATCTCTGCCTACTCCTTCGGGGAAACAGGCGTGAGTCTATGTATATATGTATGTATGTATAATCTCAGAAAATCCCTTAATTAATACATTATGACTTATTTACTCCCAATCATATTATTTACACAAAAACATATCAAAATTTCAAATAAGCGCTTATGCCTCGTCGGTCAGTATCGTGAAACGGTTAGGTACGCCAAATGAAGACGCGAAATAAACACATTCGTTTTAAGTAATCGGTACTTGCATCTGTTTAACTACTACTGAACAATCCAATGGGAATCGCCAAATGTGTACTGCATTGACCAGTTAAAACTGTTTACCTATGTATAGAGTACAGTAATAATGCAATTAGACCATTTGTCTTATGAAGGAGGACGTCTATCTTAAGGTGGAGGATATCAACTTCATTTTTGATAGCAAGGATCGTTATGTCAACCTACGGAATTCAATATGCGAACTATAGATAGATCTGTAGATTTTAGATTCGTTTTTGACATAAGCTCCATACAAAAATCATTAACATCGTCTTTTATGCAGTTTTTAATATTCAATCCATTAATATAAAAATAGGTTTGTATTTTACCAATCTGCACTTGGCGAACGTGTTGGACTATGGCCTAACTCTTATCATAATAAGAAGAGCCCGGATTCCAGCTAAGGCACTGTAGTACGAGTACATCCGTATTCATACGACTACAAGAAAGACTGAAGAAAAAAGGACTAGGTAAAACCACCAGTCGTATTTCAAGATTTAACCCTTAAAACCGTTGTTATTTGTTTTAATTTAACGTATTTTGTTCCAAAGAATTTTACGGGAAACTTCACAGAATTAATTATTAGTCTGTGTATAATAATTTTATCAGAATGCTATAAATATACTGCGCAATATATGAAGTCCTTGGTTTGTTATAAGGAACTATAAGTTTAGTGGACAATGTGGAAAAATGTGAGATTGATAGAAATCGGCATCGTTATAACCACTTGTTATAATCCATTTTTTGAGCGTAAAATCGTCTATTGGAAAATTATTCGCACTTTGGATCGCGGCGAACGTATTACATAAACAAATTGTTTGCGCGCAGCCCGTGTTTACGTAGTACAAATACTGAACATCGCGCGGGGCGTGGAGGTGGCACCAACGTGGCTCCGACGTGGACCCAGCGTGGCAACGACGTCGCACCAGTATTGTTCCAACTTCCAAAATCCTCAACAGATGTCCCACTTAGCAACCCCGTTTTCTCATAATACCTTCTTATTCCAGGATTAAGGAGAGTCACCCTCGATTGCGATATTTATAGAGGCAGCCCCTTCACGAATATACAAATTTTTATAAAGCTTTCCTAATGCAAATTCATCTCCGTGTTACCCAACTAATATTATAATATGAATATCTACATAAATGATTTCTATTTAATTTGAAAGTATTTTAGACTTCATCATCATCATCATCAGCCTGCCGTAGTCCACTGCTGGATATAGGCCTCTCCAATGGCACGCCACTGAGCTCGATTTTCGGCTCTTTGTGTCCAGCCGCTGCCAGCCACTTTGCGTATATCGTCACTCCACCTAGCCGGAGGGCGTCCTACACTACGTTTGCCAAGGCGCGGTCTCCACTCTAGAACACGACTACTCCAACGGTTATCGGTTCTGCGAAAGATGTGACCAGCCCACTGCCACTTCAACGTGCTAATTCTCTGAGCTATGTTGATTACCTTGGTTCTCTGTCGGATCACTTCATTACGAATTCGATCCTTCAAAGAAACTCCGAGCATAGCCCTCTCTATAGCTCGCTGAGTCGTCTTCTGTATAATCTGCCGCACTGTGTGGATGTGGTCTATGGTGCACTATCCTCCTCGAAAACCGGCCTGTTCGGGCGGCTGAAACTCGTCGAGTCTACGCGCGAGACGGTTAGTGATGACCCTGGAAAACAGCTTATAGACGTGGTTTAAGAGCGAGATCGGTCGATAGTTCTTCAAAAGAGTTTTGTCTCCTTTTTTGAAGAACAAAACGACTATGCTCTTGCTCCACGCCCTTGGAGTTCTCCCCGTGAACAGGACTTATTTTCATTGAAAGCAACATTCATTATTATTTTTCAGAAAATAAGTGGTTTGTAATAATTTACCTACCTTAATGAATATAATAACACATGACAATAATATCAAATAAGTAAATACTAGACTAAAGGTAGTGCTTAAAATAACACAGTGGCCCTTGATAGTCTACACATTCAAACTGTGTTATTATACAAATATTATATGAGCTATGTTTATTATAATACTTTCAATTTATGTACAGACTCACACGTGTATCTCAGAGCTGTAAGTAAAGACTCCCTCAGGAATTTGTTAAGTCACTAGCAATTCACTAAGAGTGACTGACACCGCATTTCACGTAAACAAAGTATCCAAGAAGAAAACACGAAGCTCACTAATGACTATACTACTAAAACAGCAGACACGTTTTGCAGATGAAATCATAATAACATGGCCGATAATTACATGCACATACATTAACAGATACGCTGTAGGCACGCATGTGATGCAGTTTCTAGAACGTCATTTGCACTTTGCATTTAGGACGAATTAATCACAGTTCAATTATACATGGCTTTGACAACAGCCGATGAATATTGTTGCTCAAACCAAATTCATTTGATCAAAATGTAAGCACACGATATTATATTTCAGTAATTAGTTGAATGTAACCAGTAATCACGCCGGTTACGATGACATTTGATCAATTACACCCGGGGAAAATAACATCGTAAGTTATTTATACGCATTACCGTATTTATTCATAAACCCTCGATACATTTGTATCGTTCGTATCCAAGTGGGCTGGCGTACCGACGCATATTTTATGAAGTGTCACTGGGCCCCATGTGTTCCATATACAGTGTGTAACTAGGTAAAATTCTCGCGAAACCCACACAGGGACCACACATCGGCTGATAGCTGATAAATTGAAGCGGCCTGTACGTGACTCGTCCGAGGCTGCCTTTCACGCTATGGGATCATGCTGAGTCAGCCTTGTCGCGAATATGAACACCGACCCACCCCGGTTGGACGCTACACGATATTTGATACCGAATTCATGTTAAAAATAACTCAGCAAAAAATAGGAAGGACTCTGGTATCATATACTATCTGTAAAATAAGAATAATTTTGAAATTTCAACACAAAAATGACAAAAAACCGAAAACGCCATTCAGTGTTTCTGCTAGTACAAGAATAAACTTCCCCACAGTTAAGATTTTTATTATGTGAATATTTGTACCTATTTCGTTTTATTTTACTTTTTCTTTTATTAACCTATTTATTATATATTTTACCTTTTTCTATATTATTTTATGTTTAAGCTTATTATTTTCCGAGTGACTAATAACTTACAAGATGACTAAATGTTTGCACCTAATAAAATAAGTTGCTAGCGATTAAATATTTTCGCGACTATTATATTAAATAAGATTCAAAACTAAGGGTGTTATAAGAACTTAAAACTAGCAGCTGCGTTTAGGTAGCAAATAAACTATACAAATTAATTGAAATAATAGCCGAGAAGCTATAAATAATGACTTGGCGACTAATTAAGTATGTTAGTAGGTAGGTTATGTTATGTTTTCTTGTGACCCTGTACTCAAAAATAGGAGCCCTCCGTCAACTTGGCTTAAAAGTCTGAAGCGTCTTATTTACTTATACGAAACACTTCATTTAAGACAAAATCATTTGTCAAATATTGAAATTTGTATTATTTATGAATGTCCATTTTCTATTTTTTATTCATCATCAAGTTTCCGCTTAGATATTAATTCAGTTCCCAAAAAAATAAAATGCTGCTAGTTTAAATTAAAACGAAGCTTATTACTGACATAAAACTGCAAAAAGTATTTACACATACAAACTACTTAGTGCTAAGACAGTAGTACCTAGGTACTCAAAATGCTAGAGCGGCCAATATGGCGACTGTGTTTTGTCTGTCAGAACCATAAGAATTTAACAAAATACTCGAATTTAACAAAATCCGAATTTTGCGGATATATGTTGTCGACTCGAAATCTTTATTTTTTAATGTTTTATTATTCCGGTAAGGTTTCGATGTACTCCTTGCATACTCCTTGACGAAATTATTAATATAAGATTTGACCCTGCGATAGCAGCGCAGTCCGTCGGTTCCAATGTGAAACATAAAAACATTCACAACTACTTACAAATTAAAAATTAAGTAAAAAACATTTTCCAGTGGACTAAATTGTGAATCTAAACCATTCTCGAGTCCCCTTAAACACACACAAATAATTTGATCAAGATCGGTCCAGTCGTTTAGGAGGAGTTCAGTGACATACACACGCACACAAGAAATATATTATATAGATAGATATAAAGATTAATATGTTTTTAGAGAGTATCGACATATTGACAATGAGATTGCTCAATGCATTTTCATCAATATTCTGAATCTCAATGTGAAAAACAATTACCCGTGAATCACGAACAAAAATAAACGAGTTGACTGATTAGAATTATATATTTAAAATAATAAGTTCGCTTAAAAACACTAATAGCTGTGGGTATGACGAAATTAATACAAAGATTATTAAGCTGTCTTCGCATACAATTGCACCGGTACTAAGCTATATCATAAATATATGCATCGAGCAAGGACACTTTCCGTATAGATTAAAAATGACAATAATTAAACCGCTGCACAAAAAGGATAGTAAATCTGTTACTTCAAATTATCGACCCATAGCATTAGTACCAGTACTAGCAAAAATTTTTGAAAGGGTCATTTATAAATCACTGTATAACTTCTTTGAGTCTAATGAAATGTTTGCCAAAGAACAATTTGGGTTTCGAAAAAATAAATCGATTAATAAAGCAATCTTCGGTCTGTTTAAGGAAATAATCAGTAACGTAGACAGTAGAATACCAATTGCAGCAGTATTTATGGACATGTCAAAAGCGTTTGACTACGTTGATCACCAGATCTTGTTGAACAAATTGGAAAAATATGGTCTTAGAGGAAATGTCTTAGAGCTAATTAGGTCATACTTAGACAATAGGCGGCAATTTACGGTCATAGACAGAATGTGTCCTATATCAAAGGCTGAAGTTATCTTTAGGTCATCGGTTAGAAAAACCGTATACGGTGTTCCTCAGGGAAGCGTACTTGGACCGCTATTTTTCCTTATATACATAAATGATATCCCAAAATCTACAAAATGTCAGATGGTTTTATTTGCTGATGATATAACAATAATTATACCATCTAAAAATATACAGACATTCGAAAATGACATCACTAATGAAATTGCATGCGTAAATAATTGGTTGATACTCAACAAATTAAAAATAAACTGTGAGAAAACCAAGGTGATGAGTTTTTATCAGAGAAAAAACAGACTGAATCTCAACATAACTTACGCAAATGAAAAAATAGCTGAAGCAACAAACATTAGATTTTTAGGACTTCACATGGACAGTCACCTATCATGGAAGTGCCACATAGACATTATCTGCAAAAAACTAAGCCAATATTCCTTTGCTCTACATAACCTTACGAAAGTAGTCAATGAATCCACTGTTTTGGTTGCTTACAACGCGTATGTAGCGTCTACCTTGCGCTTTGGAATTATTTACTGGGGAAACTCTACAGATATTCAAACTGCTTTTAAGGCCCAAAAAAAATGCTTGCGTGCTATGTTCACATTAAAATCTTGGGAGAGTTGTAAACCATTTTGCAGAAACTTTAATCTTTTGACTTTGCCATGCATGTACATCTTTGAGACAGCAGTCTTCATAAAAACCAATATACACCTATTCGAAACACTAAGATCTAAACGGCGTAATAACGAAATACGTGCCAATGCGCACGCAACTGCATTATATTCTAAAAGTTTTCTGGGAATGGCACCAAGAATATATAATAAGATTCCTAAATATATTGTAACTCAAAATGATCTTCATAGTTTTAAAAAGCTTTTCTATCAGTTTTTAACCAGCAAAGTATACTACTCTGTGAGTGAATATCTGGCGGATGAAAATTTGATTTAATAAATAGTATTATGGTATTTAGTCTTAGAATTGTCTAATTGTAGCAAACGAGAATTAATATTGTATTTGATTCCTAAAAAATTGATTATTATTCATATATTGACATTGTTATTTGAGCTAATATCTATTGAATTAATTAAAATCTGACAATGTGTATTTCGTTTTTATAAATAAGTATTTGTACGCCTTAAACGGCAAGACATAGAGAATCTATATAATGTATAAACTATGTAACATCTATTTACCTATGTTCGACAAATAAAGAATTTTGAATTTGAATTTGAATTTGAAAGAAATTAGAAATCAATCTCATTTTGGCGTTCCAGGTGACTTTCATAATTTAGCGAGTTGTGTCAAATATAGCTCAACTCACTCAACTCAAATTATACAAGCTACCCTATTTGTAATATCCATTGAATTAGAAATAATTGCTACTTCATCGAAGGCACATTAACGATGAGCAAATCAATATATTCACCGAAGCCACGCCAACACGCCGCAATACCTCTCTAAATATTACTGACTCAATTTATGCACATGGAACAAAAAAGCAAAATACATAATTATGTAAAATCAATCATTGTAATCGGAGTGCGATAGCGAACATCCACAAACTGTAAAATATGTAGAGTAAAATAATTACAAAAGAGATCGATAGTGTAGTGCACACGACGCTGAATGTTTTATATCTCGCTTGCCCTCGCTTGCCGGGATTTAGGACCGTGTGTCCCCACCGTTATTACCTTACGTTGAATAAGCAAACAATTTGCAAACTTTGTTGAAATCAACGCTCGTTAGTAATTTTCTCACGGCCAATCAGCGTGAAGAAAGTCATTAAGCTTGATTGAGGAGTTATCTTTCTCCGCTTAAAGGATGCTTAGCCAACAGAAAAAGTATTGATAAATTAATCGCCGGATCAATTTCGGAATTTTCAATCAATGTCATCGGCGATATTTTAATTAAATGTGCCGGCTTCCCTGTTACTTTGGCAAAACTGTCAATATTATGCATTTTAATTACAATGTTAATCTTAATCGAAGGCCTATATATTTTATATACAAGTAGGTAAGTTGCCTGAAGTACAAATTGGTGCGTAATTGCGAAAATCAACATAAGTGGCAAACTTCGAGGCATGAAATTTAAGTAAGTAAGTAACATGGATGCAGAATTTCCAACATCGTCCACCGTAAATCACGGTATCCAACGATCACCAGGATATGCATTCACGAGTATAACCCTGCCTGGTTTCATTCGACGAGCTTGAGAATCGAAAAGTTATTGAGGCACAAGCGATGTTTCGTTCCATACTCAAATATGTATGGTGCTTCGAAAAAGCAATCGAGATTTTCAAACAAATCTGCTTACATACATCTACTATCCAACCGTCTAACTCAAGTTGTTATAGACAGTTTTATTATTCAGATACGCTTATCCATAGCTAAATTTAGTAATATAACGCGCACTGTTATAATTGACTACACTCCGGATCTCAATTTTATTATTGTACTGTTTTAAATGCCACTTGCCAGTAGGTACGAGTAAACAAATTTATATTCACACAGTATGTTTTTTTGACAAAAAGTATAAAAAATAACTGAGGCATAAATAATTTAATGAATAATAATTGAAACAACAATAATAGTAAACAATTCTGACTTTGCCACTGGTACTGTGAAATGATAGTCCGAGAGCTGGCATCAATTTGGGTACGTATTTGAGGCAAGCTGAACACTTGCCTCATACCTCTCCTATTATACCCCCAACACGGAACTGCAGACCTGGCTGCTGAGTAGCGGGACTATCGAAAATTGATGCTAGCTCTCCTACTATGAAACTAAATGAAGTCGATGTGATTATCATAGAAAATATAAAAACACTGTTAAATATTTAAAAAAATATAGACAGGCACATGCTGAAATATATTATACTCAATTATTTATTTAACATTTGCGTAAATAAGCGTATCTGTATCAAAGGGTAACCGAACAAAGAAACGCGCTAAGCCCTAGATTAGTCAGATTAGGAACAATCCTCAGCAACACATCGCGGCTTCGACACCCGACCCGTTTTGACTAATTCGCTAAACTAATTTAGCTAAAAAATAACGTGGCTTAGCTTGTTCGTTGGGTAATGTTCCAATGTACCCTTATCAATTCTCGCATGTCTGTCTAGCCGTCGCGTCCGCCGCTCCTTTATTGCGCATATGCGCATCTCACAAAAATAACTTGTCACTCGAGTTAGGTAGCGGGCGGAGGCCGAAGGCTTTTTAAAAAGCAAACAAGGTGTTTACCGCTTGAAGAGCAGATACAGACTGATCATTTTATTAAACAAGATCTTACAACTAACTTATCTTAACAAAGGGTCGTTTCATATGTATAATGATTCACGTAGTAACCATAAGCATGTACTCTTATATATTTCCGGGAAGTTACTCCGGTGTTATCTAAATAGCCTAATTACAATGAGTAGTATTGTATGGTGTCGTAGTTACGGCGACATAACTCCTCCCCCCTTAAGATGGAGGCGCACCGAAGGCAGCGACTGATGTTGGAGTTCTTCGGCTTCAGGAAGCTGTGCTGAGGTTTGCGCCGACTTGGGTTTCCACCAGAATTTGTAGGCTGCTACTCCAACTCCGGTCAGGAAGACTGTGATGTATAGTGTTATGGATGGCCAGCTGGGTATGCTAGGTATGAAGACTGGGTCCTCTTCGACGAGTTTTACCTCTTCTGATTGGTGCAAGGCGTTTTTCAATTTGTCTAGTTCGACGTTTTCTAAGTTTATCCTTGTTGGTATAGGTTTTGGTGTTTCGTGTATACGTGGTAGAGGTATGGTTTCTTTCATGTTTATGTATCGTTTGTGCGTCATTAGTGTTTTCTCTCCGATTTGCACTTTGCAATTATTGTCCGTGGTTATAAGAAATACACCGCTATTTCTTTGATATTGTACATCGTTGCCGCAAGTGGTTTTCATAACTTCTTCCTGTTTCAGTACTGCGATCCAGGAGTTTTCCCGTATCTGTTGAATTATGTTGCTGTGATAGGTTGCCGTCACGTACGTGCAGTTGTGTGGTTCTTGATGTTGTATTAATTGGGCAATGCAGTCCGTTGAGTGAAGGAGTGTTTGCCATTCTAGATGTTTACAGATGACTTCGTCCTCCGCTATGTTGGTGCATTGCTCATGAGGATATGCAAACTCGTTATTTCCCAAGATTAGGAGAGGGCTTTTAGGGACTAGTATTGTGTTGTTATTGTTGGGTATGGAATACAGGTGAAGGAGATTATAGGGTTGTTCTGCAACTATCGGTATTTCTAAAATAAAGTTAACTGTTTCGTTAGTGCTATATGCTTTTGTTGTTATTGCTTCTTCCCATAAGTGAATGTATTTTATGTTTGGTGGAAAGGCCAGCATTACGTCTAGTTCATTTTGTATTAAGTTAAGTTCTTCTATTAAGTATGACGGTTCTATTATACTCGGGTGCATTTTACCAAGGTGTGAGAATGTCAAAGCGTTTACTAATGTTTCTAGTCTATCGTAGAGTTGTTGAAGCGAGCTCTCTATGTTGTTAAATATTCCCGTTGTTACGAAATTCATTTCAAATTCTGTGTTTTTATTCGAATATCTATCTATTGCCCTGTAGATTTCTTCTTGGTTGTGTTTTATATGTCTTAAGTTTGTTTCGTGCTCGTCCATAAAGGTTTGCATGATGCTCATAGTTCTTTTTTGATTGAATCTGTTGTTTTTTATTGAGGACTGCAGTGCTTTGATTTCATTATCGAATTTAATCGCGTCTTCCTGGTCTAAGTTACCTGTGATCGCTTTTACAATAGAGCCTAGCCCGTTGACGAGACCACGCTTATTTCTATAAATCGATTTTAAACCTAAGGTATCCGAACCTAAGTAAACTAATCTACTTTCTATTGTATCTATTAAGTAATCTATTTGCTTAGTGGTAGTAGAAATATTTATTGAAGAATTCTGTTTTAGTTTCATAGTGAAGTAATGACTGCATATATCTATATAAATATCTTTTAGTTTTGTTACGTTGTAGATTATAGCTAAATGGTAGGTATCTACTTGATACTGTGCTTTTGCTTCTGTCAGTACCAATATCCCGTTGTGGTTATCTATTGGCTGTATGATTGACGTTGCTGTGGCGAATTGGAGCATTGCGATGCAGGCGATGGCGTTCCTGAAACATTTTCAGGGCGCCTTAGTAAGCGGAAGTGGACTCTAATAGTTTTTGCGTTTACGTGTTTGCCTACTATTTCAGCTATTTGTTCTGGGTGAATACGTACTATTGTGTATGGGCCGAGGTATTTTGGTTCGAGTTTGTTATTTCTCGCGGTTTTAGCTACCTGTTTGTACACTGTGTCTCCTACTTCAAATTGTGCAACTACCGTGTTTTTGTTTGCTCTTTCTATTACCTGCTGTTTGTCGTTTGATAACTTTTCGCTTATTAATTTCTGTGTATTTTCCATAATTTGTTTGTGTTTAAGCACGTATTCCTGGTAGAATTCTTTGGGACAGTGTAACTCTAGTGGGTTTCTACTATCTGTATGTCCATATAATAGCTCAAATGGCGTAAAACCGGTGGAGGAATGAATTGTATTATTGTAAGCTATGATTGCGTATTTCATTAGGTTTGTTGGTTCGTCTTTATCGGTTAATCTTTGGATTCTTATTATTTCTGCCAAGGTAGAGTGTAACCTTTCTATTGGTGAGTTAGAATTTGGGTTATACGGTGTGGTGAAGTGTATGTGAATGTTGTGCATTGCGCATATTTCTGTTATCACTTCGTTGTCAAACTTTGAGTCGGAATCGGTTGTAATTTTCTTAGGTACGCCAATGGTTGAGAATAGGCTCAATAATGCTTCGGCTATATGAATACTAGTTGAAGCTGTGAGTGGTAAAGCTTGTGCGTATTTTGTAAAGTTATCTATTAAGGTTAAAAACGTTGTTCCTCCACTGCTGTAGAGGTCCATGAACATATGTTCCATTGGTTTGTGTGGGGTATCGGTAAGAGATAATGGTAGTTTTAATGGATTGATAAATTTTTGTATGGAAACTAACATATTTGGCCAATGGTAATTTCTATGAATGTGTTTATAGGTTTCCTGGATGCCTCTGTGGATGGTTTTACCCTCGTGATATTTTCTTATTAAATCTATCTGTTCTGAAGGGTTCTCTATTAGGGTGACTCTATTTAGGCATCTAATTAGTTTTGGTCCTCGATTACCGAATACGTTTTTGAACACTTTACAAAATAATGGGTAGTATTCTTCGTGGTGAAAGTAGCAGTGGAAAACTCGATCTGGGATAGTATGTTCTTTTAGGAATTGTGTTATTTGATCCTCGGTGTTATTAATAGGGATCCATATGTCTTTTATTATAGTTTTTCCTTTTGATCTATCGTCTACTCTATAGCTTTCTCCTGTTGTTTTTCTGATATGAAATTGTTTTTGCTGTCTGTCAATTGCGTCGTCTATCTCTGGTATTTTGTCTGTTATGGTTTCATTATTTTGTGATTGTTGAGGATTTACAATGTCCGGGGTGGTTGGTATACCTAATAGTGTACGAATGTCTATGTTTGCTAGGTCCGGGTCAATGTTAGAAGTGCTAGGTTGTGGGTCGTTCGCGTTGTTATCTAGAACGTTTTGATTATGGTGTAATATCTGAACTCTAGATAATGCATCGGCATTGGTGTTAGATTTACCTTTCTTATACTGTACGTCGTAATTGTACTCTGCTAGTCTTAATCGCCAACGTGTGAGTTTTGAGTTTGGGTCTTTGATAGTCATTATCCATGTTAGAGAGCGATGGTCTGTGTATATTGTGAACTTTTTTCCGTACAAATAAGGGCGAAAGTATTTGGTTGCCCATACTATACTAAGCAATTCTTTTACTATGGTCGAATATCGCTGTTCTGTATCTGAAAGAGTTCGTGAGGCATAGGCTATGGGTTTATCGGAGCCTATTTGACCCTGGGATAATACTGCGCCTATAGCTACGTCTGATGCGTCTGTTGTGAGAATAAACGGTTTATCAAAATCTGGGTATTGCAAAATAGGTGCGTTAATTAGTACTTCTTTACATTTTTCAACGGCTTCTATGTATTCGGGCGTAAGGTTTATTTTACTGCCTTTTTTTAAGCATTTTGTGAGGGGTTTAGTTAATTTGGCGAAGTCCTGTATGAATTTCCTGTAATATCCTACTAATCCCAAGAATGATTTAATTTCTTTCTGTGTCTTAGGTATGGGAAATTTCTTAACAGCTGCAATTTTATCTTCGTTAGGCTGAAGGCCTTTGTCTGTGAGTGTGTGTCCTAGGAATTTAACCTGTTTTTGGAGGAATTCTGATTTGTTCAACTGAATCTTAAGGTTATGGGTCCTGAAACGGTCGAATACTTGTTTACATTCGTCTATATGTTCCTGTAATGACGTAGAGTATATGATTACGTTATCAAGGTATGTTAAAACGTTATCTATGCCGCGTAGTACTACGTCCATTAATCTTTGGAATGTACTTGGTGCGTTTTTTAAGCCAAAGGGCATTCTAAGGAACTCATAATGTCCGCGGTCTATTGAGAAGGCTGTTTTTTCTATGTCTTTCGGGTGCATTTCCACTTGATGGTAGCCAGAGGCTAGATCTAGTGTTGTAAAGTATTGTGCTCGTCCTAATTTGTCTAGTATATCCTCTATGTTGGGTAGGGGGTACTTGTCTTCAATAGTTTTATCGTTGAGTTTTCTGTAATCAATTACTAACCTATACTTTTGTTCGCCTGAAGCATCGACTTTTTTGGGTACTATATGAACTGGGCAGGACCAAGGTGAGCTACTTTCGCGAATTATATTTTGGTCTAGGAGTTTATTAATTTGTTTTTTAATTTCCTCTTTTTGTTTAGGTGCCTGTCTGTAATTACGGACGTAAATAGGTTTATCGTCTGGTACTCGTAACTCGTGTTTGATGTCGTGAGTAAATGTTAAAGGTATTTCTTCGCAGTGAAATATGTCACGATAGTTATAGCATAGTTTTTTGATTTCCCTGTTTTCCTCAGGATTCATGTGATCTGTACGAATTCTTTCTAAGTTTTCTCTTTGAATTTTGTCGATGTCCTTCGCGGGGTTATGTGATTTATTACTGTTTTGTTTAATCGTTAATCTTTGTAGGTTTAAGTGGCAGCTATTTTTGAAAGTTATTTCTTTATCTGATGTGTTAATTACGGTAGTTAGAGCGTTTCCGTTTTTTACTGAGATTAAAGCTGGTGGGAAGACCAATCCGGTTTTAGTTGTTACTCCTTCTGCAAAGTATTCGCCTTCTTTATAGTTACATAATAGGTTAATTACTTGTTCGCATTTAGGTTTTATTTTACTGTATGATTTTATGTCGTTCCTTATTGGTATATCCGCGTTTTCTGTGCGAAGTACCATGTTTTTTATGTCAATTTTACATTTGAGCGGTATTAATAAATCTAAGCCTAATAGTCCTGTAAAGTCTGGATCGAAATTAAAAATAAGGAATTTGTGTGTGATATCCCTGTTAAACAACCTTTTAGGGAGTGTTATGTATGCAACTCGTTTATGCTTTGAGGTCCCATGAGCTGTCTTTATATCATGGGTTTCGTTTTTAATTTCAAAATTAATGTGCTTTCTATTTTCTAGTATGCTGGGGTTTATAAGTGATTGTGAGGCACCTGTGTCTAATAGAAATCTGCCGCCTAGCTCACTTATGTATATATATGGTAAGCAATTTTGATTACGTGTATTATTTATAAAGGCTACATTGTCAAGTAGTTTTGAGGGTCTAGAAGAAAATTTTCATCGTCTATTTCGTCCGTACATTTCCATCGTTGTCTTGTTCGAATGACGATTGATTATCGTCATCGTTCTCTGGTTCACTTTGGAAGTGTATTTTCTTTTTATTTGCGTCCGCGTTCTCCGTAGATGGTTTATTTTTCGCGTATTGATCTTTTTTATTGAATGAATTGTTAAATGAATTTGATTTTTGTGATTTGTTCGCGGAAGGTTTATATTTTTCATTGGATTTAGTTTGCGCGGCACGTCTATTGCGTAGTTTTATTTCTTCTTGTTTTGCTACTGTTATGGCTTGCTCTAGATTTTCTACGTGCCTTAACCTAATTAAAACCGCTGTGATCGGATTTAGCTTATCTAAAAATGTTTCGAGAGCCATTTGTTCGTAATAAACGCGTTTGGTAGGTTCTGCTGATATCAATGTACTCATTAAGAGTCTTATTTTATCACCAAATGCCTCTAAAGAGCTCGAATCTTTAGTGACGTTCACTAGTTCCTGTACTAATTGGATTTCCGTTCTAAATTCTCCGAATTTCTTTTTGAACACTTCTTTAATTTCTGGCCACGTTTTTGAGCCAGGATTCTCCGAGAGGGCTTCGACAGCTTTACCTGACAACTTGTTTCTTACAAGACATGCAATGCAAGGGTCGTCTTTGTTGGCAATAAGTTCGAGAGCACTCTCTACACCTTCAATATAGTATGCAAGTGTTCTCTTGTTCCCGTCATAGCTGGGTAACAATTTTGAGAACGTTGAGTAGTCGGTTGTTACCGGCTTCTCTTCTAAAACAGGCTTTTCCTCAAAGTACCTTTTTTCGGTGGCCATTTTAATCCAAAACCGTCTAAAGGGACTATTAAGTGAAGAAGCAGCGACAAAAATATGGTATCAGATAAATTGGGTATCTAATACGATGCAACCTGGACACTAGATGCGCTAAAGTATTATACAAATAGTTGCAAAACTGTGTCGAGGAAGGTAAATAAGGAAATCTCGGGAGTAAATAGAGTTTACACTTACCCCACGAGCATTGCCGATGAGAGGCTTGTAGATGTTGGTGAGTCTGTTGTCTTCCAGCCGTTCCTGCTGCTAGCTCTGGACTGCACTGCGCCCACTGTAGGTTCTTTGCTCGCGCCGCGGAAACTTGGACTTCAAATATCTTCAAAGTTGCTGTGACCGACAGAACGCGAGATACCGACTGCGCCAGTTAGGTAGCGGGCGGAGGCCGAAGGCTTTTTAAAAAGCAAACAAGGTGTTTACCGCTTGAAGAGCAGATACAGACTGATCATTTTATTAAACAAGATCTTACAACTAACTTATCTTAACAAAGGGTCGTTTCATATGTATAATGATTCACATAGTAACCATAAGCATGTACTCTTATATATTTCCGGGAAGTTACTCCGGTGTTATCTAAATAGCCTAATTACAATGAGTAGTATTGTATGGTGTCGTAGTTACGGCGACATGACTCTCGCTAATAACGCAGATTGGGATATGAAGCTCCCTTTTTTGGGTAATGGGAAATGTTTGTAAACTATTTTGTTCACTTTCGGTTGACCAATGTGGAAGGAAAATTGTGTACGTATCAACATTAGAAGCGGAAATATTTATGCATGTTAGGCAAAGGGTTTTGTTTTATTTTCTAGTGGTTGTTGATTCTGTGGTTGTGGATTCGATTCTTATCTAATGGTGCTGTTACATATGAGCATTCAGCTGTAATGAGCATACTTGCGAATGTTACAAAACAGAAAAGCAAACGAGTGTGTTTTAGCGTGCATTCTTACGAACGTTCTGGCGAGCATTCTAGCGAATAGACAGTAAAATTGCTTTGAAATTTTTGCTGAGTGTTCACTGGAAAGATCGTGAAAATGTTCGTCCCTGTTCGTCGTTCAGTTCTTCAAAATAAATTACGGCGACTGCTGGCCTTTCTGTAACAAGTGAATGATGAGGTGTATCAGCACCACTATCCATATTGTTGTGCGATTATCTTATACTAATACTAGATGAGTCCGCGGTTACACCCGCGTATTTAAGGCTACTGCTCCGCTCCCGTGGCTCATAGCGTGATGTTATATAGCCTATAGCCTTCTTTGTTAAATGGGCTACTTAACACTGAAATAATTTTTGAAATCGGTCCAGTAGTTCCTGAGATTAGCGCGTTCAACCAAACAAACAAACAAACAATCAAACAAACAATCAAACAAACTCTTCAGCTTTATATATTAGTATAGGCTTGAATTCCCCATTCCTTAAAATATCGGAGACGACACCCATATCGAATTTTAAAAAAATCCCGTCCGCCATCTTTGATTTCCTATCCGCCATCTTTGATCACGAAATAGATGTTGTATTTGGATTCTCCATCCCTTAAATCATTTTTCAGTTCCGACCGGTAGTTCCTGAGATTAGCGCGTTCAAACAAACAAACAAACAAACTCTTCCGCTTTATTATATTAGTATATAGATATAACTGGCAGGCATATTTAGTAATGTAAAACGCCGAAAGAACCTAAGAATTACCAAGCCTGCGCGGTAAACGTAACATCCTTGCAACCAGGTATTGTATGTCAGATTTCTTGTGAATATAAAGTTAGAAATAGGAGATCCGAATGGATACTCAAAGGGTAAAGGTACGTCTATACGTACAGCATGTACCTACACGGGTTATATCAAAAGGATGATATAAAACTAACCACAAAATTGTGTGATTGCCATTATAACCAGGTATTCTGTTACAGTGGTGACTGAGTTTTACTTTCAGCGGCATGTACATATATCTCAAACTTACGAGTGTAAGTACATCGATATTTTAAAGCTATTTTTCGTAATAAAATATTCATATGTCTGAGCAAAGATAGTTTTAGCAAATAATTAGATTTTTGAGGTGATACTAACTTCAAACACCTCATACGAAGAAAATAAAAATCTTAAAACTCATACTACCAAATATTATTATAAGATTTCAGTAATTTCGCTTGTTTGCTACCTGCACAATTCATAGCTTCAAAACTGTCAAGATAACAATTGGAATAATCTCTATGGCTAAATTAAATCAATATTACTTCCTGAAACGAGTTTATTGTCAACATAACTTTAAGTAGTAAAGTTAATTTATTTATTCAATGAGTTTTATTATACTTTTTAAATTCAATCATAACAGACCTTGTCTACATTTTAGCCTGGCTAGATACAATGTAACCTTTTTTTTTTTTTTTTTCACATTCACACAACCCCATCTAGTCCCAAACTAAGCAGAAGCTTGTACTATGGGTACTAGACAATGGATAAACATACTTATACACTTTTTTTTGTAAATACATACATATTATGATACATAGAAACACCCAGACCAAGACAAACATCCATGTTCATGCACACAAATGTTTGACTTGAGCGGGAATCGAACCCGCCACCTTCGGCGTGGCAGTCATTTACACTCCCGCTACGCCACCGACAAAACTCAAATTTTCCAAGCATAACTCTTGTCTAGTATCTACTCTGTTTTCATAAATAAATTTGGGCACATTTGTAACGTCAGTTTCTTTTTATAATATAATGGCAAGTGACAGCCTCTGGACCCTTTTTATTTAAGAACATATTTTATATTTTTCAGAATATGGATACCTACATTGATGAGTAAAAATATAAATATTATATATAAAGGGAATGAAGGTCGACAAAGGATAATGCGTTATTGACAGCAACTGGTAAGTGGACAAGTGGTATTCATTTTAAAATACACTGTACTTTTAATATTATGTACTTAATGGCTTTTAAGCTTTTAATAAATTTTGTAAACTTGACGAGCATTTTTGGCATGCTTAAAGGTGGGAAATACCTTTTATGTGTACCATAATTATTGTAACCATTACTGGGAATACAAATTGAATTTAATAATTCAGTAATACATCGTATACTGTTTACTATTTTATAGTCATCATCATCCTAGCTTTATCCCAGTTACATACAAAACTTACGACTTGGAGACTGGGGTTCGCACAATAGTCTAACCAGATTTGACAGAATATTAGCTTTTCTATAGAGCGATCGCCGTTTGACTATTCCATAGACCAGTCTCAGATAATTTGACTTTCCGCAACGATTTTCAAAGATATTCATGATATTCGGGATCGACGGTTTAATGTGCTCTTCGCGGCACGAGGCAAGTGATAATCAACAATTTAATCCGCATCGAAAAGTCAATGTTGCAAGCTGTGGATTCGAACCCAATAACCTCTGCATTATAACAGTCTGTTACTATCTTCAACAGGCTATGACTGCCTTATTTAGGCTAATGAGTATAAGACAAATCAATACGCTATGCCAAAACTAATTTGACAAAATAATAGTTATGCTTACCTTCGCATTATGCTACAAAAATCTTAATAATGATGCTAAAGTATATTTATGCTTAAAAAAGTTATATATGTTTACAAAGAGTTTCCTCCATACAATGGTATAAGTACTGCACTGAACTTACATACATACATACATCACACGCCTGTTTTCCGAAAGGGTAGGCAGAGACTGCAGAACGCCATTTGCAACGATCCTGACATTTCTCTCTTGCTTAATTCACTCTCATCAAGTTTCTCTTGCATACTCTTCTGTTTTGGGTACTTCTGACCTGCCCTTTTTTCGCACTGGACTTATCCAAGAGAAATTAAAATGGCCGCTCAAGAAAATTATGAGAGTGGACCTGAGCCTCAATCCTGATGTAGAAGATGTGATATTTCTACTCGGGAATCTTGTTTCAATAAGACGACCTGTACCTACCACAAGAATTAAGAAAACTATCGTTACACATCTCCTTACTGCGCATCAAAATAAACCGCATGAATTCACTACACGGCAAGCTTAATTTCTTATTTTAGTTCTTATTAAAGTTTGTGAGGCCAATACTGGACTCAAAAAACTCAAAAATATATAATAAAAACTCGTATGACATGCTACAAGATTCACGGCTGCTGTTTCGTCAATATAACCTTCAATATTTTATGACTTTTTCTAAATATCATATCCCACGATATTGTGCTAAACGTAATAGTAATACAATGAAAATATTTTTTTCTCAAAGAATTACAGGAACTCTGTAAAACTTTTATTTATATAAAAGTATATTAATACACTAAAAGTATTTCTAGTTTCTCAATAAAACGCAATCTAGATTAATCATAATTGTTATTTTTCTATTTTTGTAATTCACAACACAAGTGGTGTTGTTATTAAAATTTATATATTATTTTACCGTCATATGAACCGTAATAAAAACAATTTTAATATGTTGCCAAAAGTTCACTATCTTTAATCTAGTTTATTGCTTACATAAAAAGGGGTGCACACCACAATTTTACGTTTTTAATTACCACTTTTCTCTGGGGTAACAAACTTCGTAAATGATTCAGATAAACAATAATTACGGCCGTTTCAAATTAGGAACTTAGAAGAACTTTACGATGTTTGGAGAAAACATGAAACTCAGTCCAGCGTTCGCCTAATTAGTTAAGTTTATAAATTTGTTACCTATTTGGTATGGTAAGAGCCCAGAAGAGGAAGTACGTGCTATTTTTATGATACTATAAAATACAAAATTAGGTATCAACACTCCGAAATAAGTAAAGGATAATTTATAGCAAGCTGCCAGGTAATTGGGTAAAAAATGGTTAACTTTTAAAACTAAGTTCAGTAAATCTTTTTAAAGTTTTACATCATTACAGTCTATTTTTAGCAAGGTTGTCTATCGCTCTGTCGTTTAAATTTAAAACAAGACCAGCTTATTCTAAGGCACCTTGTGTATAACCAGCTAAGTTATTGGTAGCGCTTAAATAATAACGTCCACAAGATCCGTGCGTACTTACTGTAAAATAAACAGTGCTGTCAATGTGAGGCTCCTAAAAATTTCCTCAGCCTTTTCTTCGTATTTGTCTTAGGTGTTCTAATATATACAGGTTGTTTGGCGATTGGACCGACACAATTTTTTGGGGGTTAGGGCCTCCCCTATCCCCCAAAAAACTAGGATATGCCCTCGCATATCCTAGCCCCCTTACCCCCAAAAAATTGTTTGGGTTCAATCGCCAAACACCCTGTATATATATGACAAAATACAAATCCTCTCAACGACCTATAACAAGGTGCGCTACATAGACTAATCTTTGCCGGCGCAGGCCAACCTTTTCGGATCACGGATTCGACATACTAAGAAGTCCCTGATTACTCGCCGTTCACAATGGGTCATTGGAGTAATACCGCGGTGGTTTTATTTACTGAATGGCTCAAGGGGAATCTCCAGCAGTGACTGGCGTTTAGATGTATATGGCGCGTTCTACTCTAGCGCGATATCGACCGTGGCGGAGTACAGCGTGTCATGTACTTACATCGAAATTGCTTCCGCTGCCGCCCGCCGCTGCTTGTCGTGATCGGGTCATCACAGTCCTGCTTTACTCAGCCTCAATCTCCCGGGAAGGTACCCCGCAAATGGATTTCTATTGCACAATCAATCAAATCACTAAAATTTATCATTGACGGTGGACGATCTAGCAATCATAATATAATGTTTGAAACTTTGGTTCATCAAAGTAATAAAAAGTTATTCAAAGTTCTATTTCTGATCATTACATATTAAAAAGTTATTTTACAAAAGTGAATAGTGTTTGCTTACCTAAGTTGTAATATTTCAATATTTATTAAAACCTGTTTCTTTTACAATACTTGTGACAACTTTTGTTTTTATTAATACTGAATAGGTGTAGTGAAGTTTGTAAACTGTGAATATTGAATATACACAATATTTGCACAAACATAATCTGTATACATATCAATAGGAGAGTCACACACACACACCTTTGTTTGCTTCAAGATTGGAAGGATGTGGCCGTTGTTTGGATTGCCTCAGTGCCGAAGAATAGAAACAAGAAAAACAATACTCGTGGAATCGTTATCTGACCTTCCATGTTACATAATTTTAAAGTGTTTTACCATATTTGCTATAAGTATTTTATATTTTAAGTAAAAAGGCTGTGTACATAATCTGATAACAAGAATTACTCCTCCTAAGGAAACACAATATTAAAAAATGAAGGATCAAATACAGTATATTTCACTTGCACTGATTTAAGTTCGATACCGTCGCACTGATATGCCATGAATATAAAATAGTACGTATGTTTTGATTATATACCTAACGTAAACGTGATTTGATCTTGATACTTTGTTTGTTATTTCATTTAAAAAAACAATTTCCTGTGACACCGACATGTGAATACAAATCAGTCAATTTACATCTCCTTCGCAAAAAGAACATATACTTTTGTTCCTTAAAATTAGCTATAGACATGAGGCGTAGTCTAATGTATGTGAAATTATAGTCGGCATGCGGTAACACTTAATACATATTTAGTAGACATTCGGCCCATATTCAAGGCGCGTTGGGATTTGGCAAATGACAGACAAATTGCCGGGCTGTGAACGTGACATATGGGAGCGACACCCGCCACCCAGTTACAATGAAGTGAACCAAACTCTTAGACTTTGGCAGCTCCCACTTCTTAACTTAGTGTGCACACCTTACCTATACCATACTTATAGCATAATTAAACTTCCTTAAGATATTACGAAATGCTTAAGTACCTGCAGCAATTTTCACGACTTAATTTTAACAAGGCAAAGGAAATCTCATGAATTAAACAATTTATGATTAAAAGCAAACGGAGTCTTTAATTAGTGAGTGCCTGATATGAAATTCTTTGTAAGTTGTTGAAATTAAAGAAAAAAACATCATACTGTACGTCTTTTATCTGAAAAGCGTATTGCAAAATATGTTGAACTCGAGTACAATGTTGTCTCTGAATAAGGCTGCGCTTGGATAACACTGAGCTCAGCGGGACCCAGATTCTAGATCGGGCGCATGCAAACTGTTATATGGACGTGACGTCTGCCGTCAAAACAAACTTTACCATTGCGGTATTAACTTTTCACATTACGTTTTCACAGTACGTTTATATTTATACTGCGGCTGTTAGAGTTTCACGATATCATAAAATATTTCTATTGAAATCACTATTGCTACAACTAAGTTTATCGAAGGATTCCTTAATACACTACAATAGCACAACGTTTAAGACCCTTTACGTGAATTTCTGACCTTAAAGTTGCTGATAAATATACCTATTACAAGAAAACTAAATCCATATCGTGTTAATAAAACAGTATTAAAGTATAAAGTAAGTGAAAAATCAACTTGAAGAGCAAACATAGCGAGCAACACTTCTCTTAAAACTTCAGTTTGATATGCAGGTCGAGCGAAAGCTTTTCTATTAGAAAACTTTTCAGTATTAGCTCGAGTGGAACTGTACCTGATAAATGGTGATAGACGAGCGCGTCGTCGAAAAAGGTTACCCGCGAACTATGCAAGCAACCCACGGTGTACCACATGACTATTATCTATTAACTAGCTGAAATTCCCGATTTCAGCGTTGACTTCGTTTTATACCTAGAATATTGCTGTTTTTTAATTTACCGAAATTTAAAATTAGTAAATGACGCTATAAATTGCCATTGCCCTTAATGAACTCGACAAACTTAACTTTGATATGTTTGGATATGTTTCTGTGATTATAATGAATAAAACCCGCAAACAAAAAATGTGCTTATATTCGAATAATCAGCTCTCTACCATCTCGACATTACAGCAGACACTTTAAAATGTATTTGTATAGAAGTCGTACATAATGTTAGACTACTAGTCATCAATCATACATATCATTGGCTCGCTTCATCACTTATTCAGTCCTACTTTGTTGTTCACGAGTCGGGCTTGTGACATTTTTGTGAGATTGTAATTATTTTGAGTGGTTCCGGCCAGCTGTGACAAGGGGACAAATTTAAAGGGAATGCACACTGTCAGTTACCCGCTGACTCATTGATCCGCCGTCTGACTTTGCCAGAGTACGTAATTTTATTCTGGGTCAGTTATTTGCGAAATTTTAATTGTGTATGTAGCAGACGTGTTCGGTTTGGAATGTTTGTTATTAATCTTGTGGTAAAGTCAAATATAGATAGTACCCTGCCTGATTTTCGAACGACGCCCGAATGTTTGACCTAAAATGCTGTATATTGAAATGAAATTGAGAAATATTATGCTGTATATTTTTGTATATATGACTAAAATTGTATATGGGTTTATAGAAATATGTTACATTAGCATATTTTGAGACAGTATTAAATCATAAATTTATTTACTGTATGGATGGCGTAGTGGTTTAAGCAACTGCCGCATAGCTTAAGACTCGGCCGACTATATATTATGCGTTCAATCTTCACACAAGGCAATACTTTGTAAATCACATCACAAATTATGTCCTATATCTGTGTGATTTTTGTGTCCATTTATTGAATATTTGTAAAGTGCACCGTATTTTAGAATTAATTTCTAGTGCAGACATTCTGTGTATTATTTATAATGTGTAAACACTTAAAAATTTAACAAAATATTTTATACTTTAGTTTATGCGAACCCAATACAAAATGCCTGTCTACTTGCTCCTTAACAACGTGAGAACGCAATATTCTTAATGATACCACCAATAAAATACTATCAACATTTCTTGCACTGATTGAACGTCACGTTTCGTAACCGAGGCATATTTTGCCTTTTGTGATTTATAATATATATTTTTGTACCTTTCCAGACGCAACAGATTTTTTTTAGAAACAGATGGAACCACATTGTACTTATTTTTTTTGTTGGTACCAATAGACAGATGAGCCAGTTGATCGTAGGTAAGTGGTAACCAAGCCACTGCCTATGGCGAGGATGGGAAAAGGAAACAGGAGGAGCAGCGAAATGAGGGAGAAGGAAAAGAGGATGGGGCTTTTGGCACTCTTACTTATAAACTAAGCGCATGAGTATGGAGACTGATACTTTATAGGAATTTTGATAATTCCTACTATGTGTTTTTTTGTGTAATGGTAGAATTCTGATCCCTGAAATCAAGAATCCTTTTTATATCATTGTAACAAAATGTTATGAACGTATTATTGTAATTGTACATCCAGAAAGTATGGTTAAAGGAACACAAAGCCAGGGAAAGAGTTTCCTGTATGTCTAGATAGGTTCAACTTTTGCGAAGGCTACAATTTTCTATGTGCGTCCTGAATCGGTTTTTGGTACCCTGATGTTATTTAGCCAATAAAGTCAATAACAATACACTCTAAATTATCTGACACACTGCTATAGTAAAATGGCAAGTCTTTGTTAAAATCACTCTTTATTTTACATTCCAAACTCGTTTATAACTCGTTTAAAGTCGCAACTTTATACTACATTGAAAATCTTGAAAAAGTAATACTTAGTCGAATAGAAATAATGTTTTCAAAACATTACTCAGAAATCACTCAAGCAATTCAGAGTTACCTTTGAGTTTTGTTTTCAATAATAACAACTATTAGCACTTCAAAAATCAAAAACAATATTACACACTCACTGACTCGAAACTATGTAAAGCATACTTAAGTAAGTAACTTATTGCAAGTAAAATGCTTAGGAAGTAGAGTCCCACTTCAGATAAGTATTTATCAAAACAGTTTTTCAGTGGTAGGTATTAAATTTAATAACAATTCGTCAAATACCGCGTTGGTTTATATTAAAAAATATGAATAGTTCACAGGCACCTCATTTATTATATGATTTATAGACTTTCAAAGGCTTAAAAAGCAGCTTTCACTTTCAGTGATTTATTATACTGCTTCTAAGTATTTGTGGAACAAAACAGAAAGGTATTGAGACTGCCGACGATCAATATATGTCAAAGCGAAAAAATTCAATTAAACGGGCGCGGGAATTCTTTCATTGGATAAACGGAAGGCGTGAGAATTGAAAATTATGTGAAAATATATTTTTTCTATACACGCTGCAAAGTGGTGTTTTGTTAATGGAAATACTTAAGGGTATCGACTACCAGTCAATAAGCAGCTCGGTGTATTGAGCCCGGATGGCGTCGGTTTTGTACACTTGTAATTTATAGTTTATTTTAAACAAGGTTTAGAGAACTTTTTATTGAAACAGCTACTAAGTATCTCCTTCTTTATTTTTTTATAGATTGACGGCTGTATCCTAAGGGTGTGACAGAGATATAATAATACACCCACATTTGGTCATGTTATGAATTTTTAGGTCTCACGTTATAAGGGGTGAGTCTATTATGCACCTGGGATCTCCCAATAAGCAAACGTATACGCGCTAAATCCACTGCACTACGAAGGCAGAACTATTATACTACAATTTTATTATTTTCGTATAGCGGACGTTTCTGGTGTTTCTTATTTCGTGTTTTTCGTGTAGCTTGTTACTCTTATTTAGGTACCCATAATCGTTGACATAATTCGATAGGACACATCGGCAGATCAGATGGTAATTACTCTTATTGCACAATAATTGCTGAAGTTCGTGCAGATTAACTAGCAATAAATAAAATCTTGTATTAGTGAATATTAAAAAGTCGATCTCTAGAAATCTATGTTTTTTTTTTTCATTTTTATGTCGTTATTTTCTGGTGCAATGAAATAAAATATGTAGCATTATTAACAAATAAAGTTAAATTTATTCACTTGTCATGATTATATAATTATGTTAGTCGGAACTGGACTATCTTACATATTTCGTAGAAGACAGGAAGTGCTTCTAGTTCAGCCGGGAATAAACACATAACCCTTCTTTACGTCGTGGCATTGGGTTAAAACATACTAACTAGGAAGTCAAGTTAAGGCTTGTAGCAGCGCCACCTTACTGTTGGAATACCAACGTCATAAGCATTTCAGTTAATTAACGATTTCAAGTTTTCGCGATTTAGACCGGTCAAAACGTCGCGGCAACGTCGAAAATAAAGGCTTTTGCCTTAAATAACTAAGATAACTCAACATAATATTATGGAGTATTTCAACTGTTTTTTTTTAAACTACATCATGCCCTGGTCCAATATACCTCATTATGTCCTTTCCCCAATATATAAAAAAAAGCCTTTTTGAAGAAGATACTATACCTTCTTCTACGTCGGTGGTTAATATATTCATTTTGAAGGTAGTAGAGCCTGGCTGACTTCAGCATGAATGGGCCGGCTCGACCGGGGAAGTTCTACCCTCTCACAGAAAATCGACGTAAAGTAACAGTACCTAAACTATTGCGTTTCGTTCGGTGAGTGAGAGTCCCGGAGGCCCTATCCCCTATCCCTTCTTCCTCATCCCACTCCTCATCCTATCCCTTTTCCCAACCCCAAGGGGCGGCAACGCACTTGTGACTCCTGTGGTGTTGCTTGTATCCATGGGCGGCGGTAATTGCTTACCATCAGGTAATCCGTCTGCTCGTTTGCCGCCTATTAACATAAAAAAAATTTAATAATTTAGAAATATAAACATTACCCAAGCCTTAAAGAAGATAGTAATATAAAAACCCGTTATCTTGTTTATAAATCGCGAGAGTTTAAAATAGTTTAGTCAGCTATTTGATTACCTTAGTGCGTACGTTTAGCATGAAATTCCTGTAGGTATGTGTGTGAGTTTTCCAAGAGGTCACCGAGCATAATAGGCTAGGTTACTTGTCTCGGTTATCTGTCTACGTCTTATAATAACGTTACGTTTTCGTAGAATTACTTTGCGCTTCAAGCCATTGTTGTGTCATTGCTAATAAATAATAAGTGAACTGACAAGATCGAGGAGCCAAAGCTAATACCGATACCCTTCTAAGAAACTCCTACTAGATTTGCGTTATTTATGCATAATTGTATTTTGTATTAAGAAAATAAGTAGGAAAGTAAAGGTGTCAGGTAAAGGTGAAAGTAAAAGTAAAGGTGGTGGTTGGATTACGCTAAGAATGGCCGTGCGATCTACGACCGAGCCACATTAGGGATAGACCAACGGGGTCTGCTTACGCGCACCGAAACCCGGCACGGTCCAGATGTCATACCACAATGTGGTAGATTCACGTAACCCTATCACTATATGAAGTCGAGTGAAGATAACTGTCTCTGAGGTCCTGCGGCAGTGTAAGCGACTGCGGATCATGAGGTCTTGGTGCGATTCCCAGGTCAAACTAAAAGTGAAATTGGGTTCTCCTGTTAACAATTATCCAATAGCAGTTTAGCGTGTTATTTTTGGTGTGTCTGGGAGCTGGCGGTGTTACACCCTCGTGCCTCGGCAAGCACGTTAAACCGATGGTCTTGCGCCCAATCTCCCTCCGATCGTGTTGCATGTGGCGACCCATCGGACTATGGGAGTGAGGGAAAAGAGAGTGCACTTGTGCACAATAATATGTCTCGCGCAGTTGGCTAGTCTCATATGGGAGACTGGTTTTGGCCCAAATTTGGTCAAGGAGACATTATAATAAATCAAGTTGAGGTAACGATGAGAAATTCGGGTGTCTTTCTACAATAGAAACTGTGTGTATAATAAATAACAATCTAGATGAATCACCGAAATAAAATGTCTGACTGAATAAAGCATCTAAAATATCATTATTTTATGTTAAAATATCGTAGTTTTAGTGATGTCTACACATATCTACACCCTCTTATCTACCATCGCAATCCTTAATCTGGAAGATTGATCAGTCTATTCAGGAGTTAGTTATTAAGTCTGCCATATGTGCCACCCCATCTCCATAAGCCCTATTATAATAACTTAGTCTAGATTTATTACCGATAGTTTCCGAGACGCTTTTGTCGGTCGGCTTCACGTACATGATTTTTGCGAGACCAATCCACATCCCTAGAACGTTAAGGGCTATAAATCATTACGCCCGCTCCACACATTAGAGTCAGTGCTCGGGGTTATACGGGATCATTTCGCCGATGTTTTTGTAGTAACATTTAAATTACACCGTTTTAATTCAATATGCAAGAAGGCAATTTGGTTTACAAATGCTTCGAATAGGTTTCCTGGTTCAAAAAGATTTTTCTTTTTCTTGTGAGATATACGAACAATTTCGACGGTGTTTGACGGTGTTGTCATGTTAAGAGTTTGCTTGTAAGCCTACCAGATAAAATGGTTTCCGCAACCTCAAAATGTGTACGTCTCTACAAATAGGATTAGTGTAAAGAACGGTTCTTTAAAAAAATTGGGTGTTAAGATCAGTACATACATACATACATAGACTCACGCCTGTTTCCCCGAAGGGGTAGGCAAAGGCATATTAAACGCCCACTTTTCGCCAGTGTTTTGATCCCACGTAATGGGTGGCGAGAAGTAGGTTCTTCGTGGGAACCCTATGCACCCTAAGATCAGTACAGGGATAGAATTAAGCAGTTTCTACACATAGCACATGCGCTTTGTAAAATTATCTGAATACTCTACTCACAACAAACAACATCGTTTCCCTATTCGAACGAAATAGAACAAAGGATGAAAACGTGGATATTTTTGTGCACTTAGGCTTTCATATACATAATAAACTAAAGTACATTTTTAAGCAGCGATAGCCTAGTGGAGAGACCGACAGACTGCTACGCAGAGGGTCCAGATTCGAATCCACGGCTCGCACAAATGGCTTTTCGGAGTTAAGTGCGTATTCTATTGTTTATTATCGCTTCCTAAACGGTGAAGGAAAACATTGTGAGGAAACCTGCATGTCTGAGAGTTCTCATAATGTTCTCGAAAGACATGTGAAGTCTGCCCACCCGCGCTAGGCCAGCGTGGTGAACTATGGCCTTACCCTTCTCATAGTGAGTAGAGGCCCGTGAAAAGCAGTTGGACAGTTTATATATAGGGCTGATGATGATGATGATATTTTCAATGTTTAACATATTTTATTTATGCATATATTCGGCAATCTGTCACTCACTATTTCACGACTAAACTGTACCACCAATCACGATAAATACTCATGAAGAAAATATAAACTAGGAAAAATTGCCAAGCGCTATACTTACGCTTTTTTTCAGCCTCGATGACATATTATAGTCATATCCAATTTTTCATACAAGCGAAACGACAAGCTTAGCTAGTATATAAACGAGTTTATATTAAAATAGCTAAATCTGACCACGCTTCGTTGCGGCTCATTATGATACGATATGAATACGAAAATAATCGCGTCCTGACATTTTTCATATCAGTATAAAAATATTCTCGTTTAAAAAGGGAGACCATGTCATCTATAGTGACATGAGCACACTTGCATACTTGCACGAGCAGAAATTAGAACCACATTTTCTCTATGCCACTCATATCCAGTGCCTTGACTATTTTTACTTTGAACAACCTCTGGGTACTGATTGGCTATTCCAGGTGTTAGATAGTGCCTTCTAAATATCGCTAGATTGGTATTGGTTGGCTAGGTATCGAAGTGGAGATCGGCGTGAGGGCGTTCACCCGCGTACTGAGTCAACAGAACAAAATGATATACCCACACGCACAAATTCGTGCCGCGTTCGGCATCGCTCGATAAAGATATCACGTTAGCCGAAACTAAGATAAGAGAGATACTTAGATACTTTTCTTGCGTATGGTTTTTCGTGCTCCTGAGCGTTCGGTAAGTGTTACGAATATTCAATGTTATTGCAATAGAACCTAGTGTACCTACTAATAAAAAGTAATGTCATTGACGAATTCTTTTTTTTTTCTTTCTTTGTAAAAATAATACCAAAAGACATTGTAGAAGCAAATTACCTGCCTGCATTACAAAAAATGTATATGCTTAAAATTTTCACATAAAACTTCCTTTAACATATTATTATGAAAGCATTTATCAGTATAGAATACAAATAAAAATAGCATCCAATTACGTTTCTGTGTTCAAAACTAGGTGTCATTTCAATAGTTACTATTATAAGCGGTATTTTTTCTAGCGGCATTCATTTTTCAATGCTGATTGCTATATTGCAATCAGTTTTTATTGACGTATTTAACTAGCTCGTAATTGCTATCGAATACCGACTGTTACATTTACATAACTATACCTAGCGGCAACTTTGGTGTTTTACTAAACAATTTTTATTGGTAGAAAATCGTAGTAGTAGTATCTTGTAGTACGCTAGTTTCTTCAACGCCACGGCATTTTAGCAATAAAGAAATATTTTTCTGCCTGGTAACGGCAAATACTCGTACTATATAGGTTTCCATATTTGAGCATGTCTGTTTTAGAATTATTATTTCTAAAGTAATATCAAACTGATATAGTATTTCTTGCTTAGCGACAGGTTGGGACAGACCGAGGAGGTCTGTCCCGATCCCTCACTGCGCAAGAATATCGGGTAGTTATATATAGTCGGGTAATTCCTGAGTTAACGCGACCATACTAACTCTATAGTTTTAATATTAATATTCTACCATATTCACACAACACCATCTAGTCCCAAACTAAGCAGAGCTTGTACTATGGGTACTAGACAATGGATAAACATACATATATACTTTGTTTTCGTAAATACATACATATCATACATAGAAACACCCAGACCAAGACAAACATCCATGTTCACGCACACAAATGTTTGACTTGAGCGGGAATCGTATGTACCTACTCTAAACACAAATTTATTAAAAGTCATATTAACATTACATTTACTTGCGCTAACGAATCATTGCATGAAAAACATTATCGATAATATTAGTTGTGCTAATGTAGATGATTAGCTACGGCGTAGGTAGTCTGCTTAAAGATTCGTAGCTCCGTAGCGAAAATTATTAATTTACTAGATCTTAGTTGTCACAAAACTGTAATTTGGCACTTAGATATATAATAAATTATACTTTATTACTGCGTACTCTTCGCTAAGCACCGTAGTCATTATATTAACGGCCTTACACCAGAAAAAGGTTTATTTCTTAGAAGTTATCATTCAAAGAACACTAAGGTTCCGTTGTTGGGCACTATACATAAAATTGTGCTGGTAGCAAAGTCGGTACACGAGGTGATTTATTACTCGCTAACTTTTACCCGCGGTTTTGCTTGAGCCATAAAAACAGAGTAAAAATATTCATAGCCAAACTCCGGCCTTACCTTACGTGAATAAGGTATATCAGCGGCAGGTCACCCGAGTTATACCAGTGCCTAAGGGTAAAGCAGGACCAGAAGTTAGTGGCTATAGACCAGTGGCAGTATTGTCAACTCCAGCCAAGGTATTTGAGTCGGCTCTTCAGCGCAGTATGCAGGCACAGGTACAAGCACTATTATCGGACGCTCAACACGGATTCCGTCCGGGGCGCAGTACGGCTACCAATCTTATTAATTTTATGTGCCAGGTAGTGCCTGCTGTGGATTCAGGGATTCAGGTGGACGCTGTCTATTTTGACTATAAAAAAGCCTTCGACACTGTCGACAATGATATCTTGTTAAGTAAACTTGCTAAAATGGGATGCACACCACATTTGTTGGAATTCTTCGTAAGCTACATGAAAGATCGTCAGCAATACGTTGACTGCAGTGGATATGTATCTGATACATATTTTACTAGATCAGGTGTGAGTCAGGGCAGCAATTTGGGTCCGCTAGAGTTCATCATAATGATAAACGATTTGCCCGAGGTAATAAAACATGCGACGTGTTTATTGTTTGCTGATGATCTCAAGTTGATGTTGGAAATTAATAATATTTCTGATTGTGAACATCTACAGGAGGATATAGATAGAGTAGTGGAATGGAGTCAGCAGAACAAACTCGTATTTAATGTATCCAAATGCTCTACAATGTCATTCACCCGCGTCCGTACCCCTATTACTTATGACTACAAGATAAGGACAGAACCGATGCAAAGAGTCTGGCAGGTAAAGGATTTGGGAGTTTGTATAACTCCTGAGTTGTCTTTTAGACATCATATAACCAAAATCTGCAAAAAAGCGTACAGAAACTTAGGATTCGTCCTTAGGCAATCACGGCACTTCACCAATCTGAGCACGTTAAGGGTTTTATACGATGCGCTTGTTAGGAGACATCTCGAGCATGATGCTGTTATATGGGCTCCCCATGAAGCCAAATACAGCGTCATGCTTGAGAGAGTACAAAATAAGTTCACAAGATACTTATACATGAAAATGTATGGAGTATATCCATTTTATCCTTTAATGTACCCCACATTATTTGTGCTTGGAATGGTTGGGTACAATTAGTTGAGAGTGCGTCGCGAGTTTTCGTTGGCAATGTATGTGATCAAACTATTGCGGAACCAGGTGTGTAATCAGACGGTGCTGGGGCACCTGGGCCTCTGTGTGCCCGACCGCTACGTATGGAGGAGACGACGTCCGCCCCTACTAGCTGTCCCGGTTGCCAGGACTAATATAATGGCGAAAGCGCCTCTAACCCGGTCAATCCGAGTAGTTAATGAAATAAGTAATAGAATAGACATATTCTCGTGTCATCTGAGTGAACTCGCAAAATTGATACTATGTGTAATATCATATGATTGAGTATTGTGGCCCTGTATTATTATGCTTGGGTCTTAGGTTATGTTCATGTAGTAATTGTGTTTTTCATTGCTTTTTAATTTTATTTATTATTATTATTATATGATTAGCTGTTTCTGTAATGCGTACTATAGTGTAGTTTGTGTGTATTAATTTGTTTCTTTAAGTTGCTATAAATTGTTTTTATTTTTAACCCCACAATTGCATTGGGTAACCTGTAATAATTGTGTTGGAATGTGTGTAATAAATAAATAAAATAAAAAGCTTCTGTAGGTACATTAGTGGCAGCTACGTAATTATACGATGTATGAGGTATTGAGGCATCATATTTTAGGATCTTAAAAATTTGGCATATTAATAAGGTGATAATTTTAATGCAATATAGTATAGGAGGCGGCGATAGCCCAGTGGTGTACGTAACGGACTGCCGAGACGATGGTCTCGGGTTCAATCCCCAGTTACCCCGGGCACACACCTATGACTTTTCGAAGTTATGTGTGTATTAAAATAAAAATATTAACTATCGCTCGCTTAAAAATGTGCCCGGTAGATGGCAATAGGCTCGCCCCCTATTACATTGGGACCGAAACATATCTGGCGAAGTGTGGGTGTGTAATACACCTCTGCCTACCCCTTCGGGGATAAAAGGCGTGAAGATATGTATAGTTATTATTATTTTTTTTAAATTTTAGACTCACGCCTGTATCCCCGAAGAGGTAGACAGAGGTGTAATATTACGCCCACATTTCGCCATGAATTTTTTAGGTCCCACGTTATAGGGGGCGAGTCTGTTGCCGTTACGGGGCACATCAATATGTTAATACTGTTGATCGATTGATATGTAGATAGTAGATGTAACTGCTCTATCGAGAACGATTACACATACATAAGTATGGAATCAGGTCCGCATTTACTGAAAATATAAACAACGTAGGTATTCCTAGTAGACTGTAAGAATATTGTCGTGGTAAATTTTGCTGTAAATATTAAAATAAACTTTTGAATCCAATGTGAATACTTTTAAACTTTCGAGACTTATAAGTATATAAGTATTTATGTTACGGGTTTATATGGCGGAATTATTTGAAAATAAGAGGTAATAATAAAATACCTTGCATTTGCTTCGATGTTTCGGCATGGGTCACATCAGCCGTGCTAGTGCCAACCAAACCATGATGGATATCTTACTTTAAACGGAAATGTTAATTACTACGGAACCCTAATCCTCGTATAATATCGGTTCAAAAAAATTACATATTTTGTGCCTATTGTTATTATGTCAAGAAAATCTATAAAAAGATTAAGAACGGAGTAGACCCGCATATCTATATAACATTTCATGGGTATGTCTTACAGCCCATTTAAACAACCGTCTAAGCGAGAGTCTTTAATGTAAGTTTTCATTAGAAAACTTTGTGCACCATGGAAGTCCGTTGACGCGAAGCAAACAACTTATAATTTAAAATTCAAGTTCAAATTACGAAAAGCCCGAAATTGAAATAACTAACAGTTGTACCTATAAAGTTTTGGTAGGCTACCCTTTAATTTTGTTCTAAGTCTTGTGACACAAGTCTTTGCCGTGTTTATTAGTGACAGAGTTTGATTTCTAATTAAACATAATGTAGAATGACAAACATAATTTTATGTCTTTTTACAACAATTTAGACGATACTACGTACATCAAAAAGGTCCATTTATATTAAAACGATAGGGCACAAATATTTCACGTAGTCTATAGCTGTTATAAACAAAAGAAAACTACAATTTAATAAAGGGCTTCACTTTACGCAGGACACTATTAGATATAAAATAATAAGTTATTCAGTAACAGACTATCCGAGACAAACACGAATGAGATTGAATTTCTTTCACTCGCAGGCTATTTCTAAATATATTATTATGGAATATGAGAATGTACATCACAGTCTCTGTGCTATTGCTGTATATATCATTATCAAATAATTGTTTATACCAGATTATTTAACATAGTCTTATTAAACTATATTTGTTAACCACGAAAACATACGCCAGAGAAATACGACGCCACACTCATAAAACACTACTACAGCCCAGTGCTGTTCCAATAAGGGTACTAAAATAGAATCAAATAAAACAACTTGCTCTGTAATATTGAGGCAGGCAAGTGACCCACATATTTCCTATGCAATATCCACTCCCCATACATAAAGCATAGCATACCAAAAAGACCAACTAAAAATGGTTAAAAGATACGGTAAAACTATTGGACATTTTCAACATGAAGGTAAAACGAACGCAATGTCGCAGTGAGTGATGAGGTTGCAACTGCCACTCACTCACGTTCATCCACTGTTTCAGGTCGAACTAGTGTGTTTCAGACGTCCAACTCTTTATAAATATTGTTTTTATTGGTTCAGGAGTAATACAGTTATCGATTATTCTAGAATCGAATACATATTCAACTAGCTAGTCGCTGCAACAATGTATATAGAAATTCAATCTATATAAATTGAAGTTCGGTGTTGTACTTCGTAATTGCTGATGGCTATTATGAGCCAACCAAACCATAAAGCCTATGAAAGTATGACATAATTATGTGGTGTAAAAGTCTATGTCCAGTCTGATGCAGGCGCGATTCGCTGAGCGGAGACGATTTCACTGCACGCGTGGAGTAGTGCTTTCAGAAGGCAGTCTCCTTGGCGTTAAGAACTGTTAGGGTTTGATCTTCATACAAAACAAAGTTTCTCGAATTTGATTGAAACTCACCCGAAAATTAAGATTTACTCTCTTGATTTGTGATTGTCTTTAAAAAAATGCAATGTCTATTGATAGTTAACGTTTAATGATGCAGGTGCATGATTGCTTGGCTACTTTAGAAAGTAAGAAATTAGATGTTTTGACATCTACTTAACGTTGACAGCTAGAAATATTAGAAAATATCATAAGACATTCTCTTTCTCATTAAAGATTTTTAATAAACCGACTTGGTATATTACATGGATCATCATCCTCTTAGCATTATCCCAGTTTCAACCTGGGGTCCGCTTTCTAGTCTAACCGGATTTGGCTGAATATTAGCTTTTCCATGGAGCGACAGCCTGTCTAACCTCCGCAACTCGAAGGGATAGCGATATTCCATGGTTGTAGACTAGTGTCAGTTTATTTAGAAGGTACTGACGACCTGTAACGACTGTCAAAGATCTTTATGACAACCGGGACCGACGGCTTAACGTGCTCTCCGAGGCACGGGACAAGCGATAATTAATAATTCAATACGCACATAACTCCGAAAAGTCATTGGTGCGCGCCGTGGATTCGAACCCGATACCCTCTGCATGGCAGTCTGTTGGTATACCCACTCGCCAATCGCTACCTTGGTATATTACATGGATCTCACAACTTTTTACGGTCGCGAGACTTGATATTTTTAATAAGTATTGTTTTTATGGGATCTCATTTCTTTTTGTGGATAGTATCACTTTTGTCCTTTCCGGTACCTTCTACTTTTGTAAACCAATAACGAATTTTCTTAATTAAAGCTCTAACTGCAAATGTAATTTTGTAATCCTTTATATTTATATGGGATTACAAAATTATTTATGCAGTTGATGGATCTCGAAAACTGGACCGAAATTGAAATATATTTTAGTTTTTCCTTGCTTCATACATCATCATCAGCCTTTGTACGAGCTACGCTCGACATAATTGCGAAACGGCGTCAAACTGCATCATCATCATTTTGTTTACTTTGAAATTTTAAATAATTAGTAATAAGTTCAGTACGCATTCGGTCATCAAGCATTCCGCGCGTTCTCATCTATCAGTCATTAATATCAAGTGTTCTTTGGATAATATTTTGGACAATACAGTACTTAAACCTACATACAAAGTTTATCTTAACGCGAATTGAGTGCACGTGTTCGTGTTCCGGTCCTGACTTTATACACGTGGACAGTGCCAGCAGGCTCTATCGTTATCAAGGACTCGTAGTGTGTGTAAGAGACGTTATCAGGATCAAGTTATAGTGCTATCAAGCCGCACAGCAGCACATCAAGACAGCTACTACACCCGGGTGACGTGGCATCAAGGCATACCGTGACCCTTTGGTATCAAGTACAAAGGCTTATCAAGTAAGATCTTTCCTTTTCGACTACTTATTATCATGTCGCGAGTAGAAGAGCTTCTTTCTGAGCAGGAGAAGATCGCAGCGGCGATCGATGCGCTCTATACCAACTTTAAAAAGGACGGGGCTGAGCGTAAAACCCCAGAGTATATCCAAAGACGTTTAGAAACATTAGATAAATATTGGTCTCAATTCAATAATAATCATCTCACGTTAGTTAACATAGGTGATGCATCTCTGCATTATTTCGCAAGTGAAAAGCACGGTTTTATCCAATCTCAATATCAGAAAATTCGTGATACGATTAAGAATTATTTGCCATCAAGGAGCGCTGGGGCAGAGGAGAGACCAGATCAGACGCCTAAGCTCAAACCTCCAACATTTGTAATACCGAACCCTCAAGAACAAGATAGGGCAACCGCAAGCAAGACTGAAGATATGTTGAAAAAACAATTAAGCAATTTCAAAGCTTATATGAGGACGGTATCTAATATCAACATAGACCTTGTCTCAGAAAAGTGGGAGTTAGAAGATTTGTTGAGCACTTTGCAATCTCGTTGGTCTGTTATTGACAAATTACACTGGGAGTTGGATGCAGAATTAGGTGGCTCGAATAGGGAATATGAACAGGAGTTTTCTAAATATGAGTCTCATTATAACGATCTCAAAAAGGCTATCAATAGAAAGATGTGGTCTGTCGCCCATATTGGAAAAAGCACTCCAAAAATGGACATACCTATGTTTACCGGCAGCTATAGTCAGTGGATCTCTTTTAAGGATCTTTTTACAGAAACCATTCACCGCAATACATCTTTATCAGATGCCCAAAAAATACAGTTCCTTAAGAGCAAGCTTAGGGGAGAGCCTGAAAGATTAATACAACATTTACAAATTAGTTCAAATAATTACGCTATAAGTTGGTCTACACTTAATAACAGATATGACAATATTAGATTAATTTTTACTGCTCATGCCAATGCACTTTTGAATATCCCAAACGTACAGCAACAATCAGCAAATGGTATCAAGCGCATTCATGACGTTACCAATGAATGCTTAAACGCAATAAAAAATTTAGGAATTGACACAGAATCATGGGACCCTCTTTTAGTCCACATTTTATCCCAAAAGTTGGATACTGAATCATATCAAGATTACATGGAGTCAGTAAAGCAACCAAGAGCTATACCCAATTTAAAAGAGTTTTTAGAGTTTTTGGAAACAAAATTTACAACCTTAGAGTCATCGCGGCGAAAACAAGACAATATCACGCAAAAATCATATTCATACGATACGAATCAAGCTACGGGAAAACATGCTTCTAACACTAATCAAAAACCTAAGTATCACAAAAGTTCATTTTCATCAAGCGCTCGAGTAATCTCGTCTAACAACATAGCAAATTAAAGTGTTAAAAATTTCACAAACAGTAAATATTGGTGCGTTGTTTGCAATAGCAACGACCATGGAATATATTATTGCCAAAAATTTTTAGAGATGCCTTCTCATGTAAAGAAAAACGTTCTGGATAAACATAATCTTTGCTATAATTGTCTCTACAATCATCATGGTCACCCTTGTAAATCCGAAAAAAGATGCAAAGATTGCAATAAAGACCATAACTCAATATTGCACGAGGTGTTTCAACCAAGTCACGTGACACCTCGCCGCACGCGGCCGGAAACAAGTTCATCGGCCGCTGTTTCGGGTCAACACGCGTCATCGTCAATGCAAGTGCAAGGTAGCAGTCACGTATCGCTGCAAGGCGACCCAATTGAAGTCTTACTCCCTACTGCAATGATTAAAATAAAAGCTGCTGATGGGTCCTACAAAGTAATGCGCGCCTTATTAGACCAAGGATCCCAGACGTCACTCATCACAGAAAATGCAGCCCAAATTCTAAAATTCCCTAGGCAAAAATGTAAAGGCGTCATATCAGGAGTCGGAGCCAAGGAAAATAATTGCAAAGGTGTGATCACTGTAGAATGTATGTCCGCAGTCGGCGATTTCACTTTCGAAACAGATGTGTTTATCAAGAAAACTTTAATCAAAAATTTACCAAATTATTCAACACCCAAGCCAAACTGGGGATACCTTAACCATATCAAGCTAGCTGACCCTGCATTTTATGAAAGCCGCCCGGTAGACATACTGTTAGGAGCTGACGTATACTGCGCTATTTTAATGGAAGGCATATGTAGAGAAAGTCCGACCTTGCCCACTGCGCAACAAACACAATTGGGATGGATCCTGAGCGGCAATATCAAAACATTCCATTGTAACGTAGTTTTGAACGATTTATCATCAATAGAAAGGTTTTGGGAAGTGAAGGATATCACAGAATCTTCAAATTTATCTTTAGAAGATCAACAATGCATGCAATATTATCAAGAAACAACAGTACGGAGACAGGACGGCAAATATGAAGTTAGAATACCATTTAAACCGATTTATCAGGAGAAATTAGGCGAATCAAAATATAAAGCAAAAGCGCAATTTTATCAATTAGAACGAAAATTTGCAAGGCAGAAGGAAATTGCAAAACAATATAAATTATTTATTAATGAATATTTGTCGTTAGGCCATATGACACGCGGCGCCGGCGCCGGCGATGACGTCGGTAACATAAAACCTACCTATTATTTACCTCATCACTGTGTGCTACGTGACGACTCAACAACTACAAAATTACGAGTTGTCTTTAATGCGTCAGCTAAAACATCAAGCGGTTTTAGTTTGAATGATGTCATGTGCAGGGGCCCAAATCTACAACAAGATTTACAGAGCCTAATTATCAAGTGGAGACAATACAAGTACGCGTACACGGCTGATATTGAAAAGATGTTCAGACAGATTTGGGTACATCCAGATGATCAGTCATTTCAGAAGATCATCTGGAGAAATGAGCAAAACCAGCACGTCAAAGAGTATCAGCTAGCAACTGTCACTTACGGCACGAAGGCGGCTCCATTTCTCGCCATGATGACGCTTAAGCAACTCGCAAAGGACGAAAGGCCCAATTTTATTAACAGCGCTGCCCCTGATGCCCTAGAGGGAAGTTTCTAAATGGATGATTTTGTCCATCGATCAGATTCCGTCCAGTCAGCAAAAATTTTACAACAGGATTTGATCAAGCTATTGCACTCAGGTGGCTTTAATCTCAGAAAATGGAAGGCAAACTCGGCTGAGCTTCTAGTAGACGTTAGCTGCGACCAAGAGATTTTCGACTTCAAACAAGTGGAGTCTACGAAAACCCTCGGACTTGGCTGGAACCCTAAACACGATACATTTGTATTTCAATCAAAAATAACACCGAACACCGCCGCCACTACAACCATAACAAAACGGATGTTTCTGTCAGAAATATCGAAATTGTATGACCTGCTCGGCTGGATTTCGCCCACCACTATCAAGCTCAAAATTCTATTTCAAGATGTATGGAAGGCCAAAATACATTGGGATGAAGCAATACCCGAGAAAACAAGAAATGAATGGGATAAAATCAAGAAAGAAATATTATTGATAAATGACATGGAAATACCGCGATGGATTCAAACAAGGCAACATGACACCATTGAGTTACACGGCTTCAGTGATGCGAGCACAAAGGCCTATGCTTGCGTCATCTACTGTAAAATTAAGCCTGGCCGCAGACATCCGATTTTCAGGACCGATTTTTCATGGCGGAATTCCGTGCGACTGGCGAGCTTCATTTGTCGACTGTATCAAATGTATTTTGAAAAATAAACGTACTTACCACCGCAAACGATAGATTTTGCTTTGATCGGAAAGCACGCAAAAGTTTCATTCCGTTCCGGACTGAAAAAATTCAGTGCGCGTTTTCAGGGACTGATTTCAGGTTTGTAATGTTTTCGGGCTCTCAAAATCATCTAATTAATAAAAAATGGACTTACTGCCTACCACGAACGTTTGAGTTTGCTCTGAACAGAAAACATTCAGTGGACTGAAAGAAATGAAAATCAAGCGCGCCCGGAACGGCTCGTGACGTCATAACGGAATTTAGCGCATGCGTACATCTTGTCATGTATCGATGATATATAGCATTGGTTTGAAGTTTATTTTGTCAGAATCAAAGAGATATAGAACAGTAAACAAATACCAACAAATACTATGTGTCAGAATCACACGACAATGTATGTGTAGTAGATGGTAGTAGACGTATATAAACTCTTGTCTGGGGACTTCAAATTTACGCTAAAATCAGAAGACAAGAGGATTAATATAATAATATAAGTTATTTTATCATTTTCGTTAGATCATAATAATGTGTGACGTGAAAGGTTCATATTCGCTACTGAAAACCACTCCTGCTTAAACTTTTGTCTCTCTACGTGTATATAAAAGTGGTAGAGAGGTATATACTCTATGCGAGATGAAAACAATTAAAGAACGTAAACAATTCATATTCCTAAAATTTTATTGTTTGCTTTGAAATTGTATGGTTGTATGCATTCACATTCAGATATTCAATTTGACAATAGCATAAAACTTATTCTTCATAAATCAGACACTTGTCAGAATGGACGTGGCTGTTTCTGTACAAGGTTGCGACGCGCCGTCGCCATACAAAAACTATAAAACTTATCATAGAACCCACCAAAAGGCCAAATATAAGGGCCTAAATGTTTAAAAAATAATGAAAAGCTTTATTATAGTCGTCCACCTAAAATTTTCTTTATACCTACCTCTGACGCATACTTGACAGGTTTTTACACAGATTATACCTTACTTGCATATTTTTCATAAATAATCTAAACCTTTAAAAAGTTTTTAATAACGAATAGCAAAAAGGTTTTGTATTTTTAATTAAATGGGGTTATCGTAGCGGGTCTATACTGCTTCACGCGACCGACGCTCAAGACGAATACGTCCTCTCCTCCGTTGCTGATACGTGTAATACTATACTAACCAACGCACGGAAATATCGATACTCTGTGGTATCGAGTATTTTTCCTTTCGATATCCATAATTTTGTACTTGATACTTTGTATTCGATGCTTTTACTCAATAAGTACTTAATAGCAGGTATCGTATCGAATCATTATTATCATCCAAAGCCCGATTTCATCCACTGTTAGATATAGGTCTCTGTTTGATTTTGCGATTTGCAACGTTCGTGTGCCATTAATATCCAGGGATCATTTATTTTTAGGCATTATCTACATATCGCACCTACATCTTACAAATTATCTACTTTAAAAAATTTACCTTACGCCTCATGTTTATGGCAAAGTTATCTTATAATAATATAATTGGTACCCATAGTTGCTAGCATACTGGGCAAGAAATCTACTATATTTTTATAAGCATTGGAGCCACACTAGTTTTAGAACGAATACTTAGACTAGTCCGACTGGAGAAGAACTACCTAACTTCTCTAATATCGACGTAAAATAAGTTAGATCTATCGAAAGTGAACTGACGTCATTGATTGTCTTCTCGTGAAATATAATTATGTGCACATTAGCCCATGATCTGCGTGGCAATCGAGTGCAAAGCAATCCGATTCGTGTCGAACAAATTGTGACCTACGACTGCGTTGACAATAATGTGTTTGACAACTAACGCAACGCGTCGCGCTCGAATCTTACTTAGGGTACGGACTAAGAAAAGTACACGATACTTTAAGTGTCGATATCTACTTTTAATACTTACCTGTATTTGATACATATACGAGTATTGTTCAACACAATCATTTCTTTTGTTGAACACGTAATAAATAGTACCTAGATGAATAAAAAAAACCTTTTACGGTCTGTCTAAGATGTCAACTGCGACATGGAGACTTCCATTCAGAACTGTAATTTCACAACTTAAATAGTAAATGATGCAACATATTTAGATTGTATATGTACGCCTGTATGAGCCAATAGGCCAACTATCGGTGCTGTACGTCGGCAATCACTACAAGAGTCAACATTAATTTGCGTTGATATTTTTAAATTTTTGTGCAAAGCTCAGTTAGCACTGAAGCTTTGTCAGTACTGGCAGGTGTACTTTCGGTTGATTTTGAGGTCCAAAAACGTGCATGAATGTATTATACCACACGAGAAAGCATGGATTCAAATTTCCTAGGACCTCGTGATAGCAATAAACTGCTTAGGTTGTTCAACCAGCACGCCGATTTCTACGTAGGCCTCCTCGACAAATGGCAGTTTCGTTGGAATACATCAACCAAGGGCCGTCCCCTTCTACCAATTCTTTCCAGACGTTCGTGAGCGACTGGCCGGACCTGGTTAGGGGGGGATCACTGTGTTGCTCAATTTCGTACGGGGCATGGTAATTTTTGGAGGAAGTTGCTTTGGTTTTTATTTAGTTTATTCACCATTGTGCCAATATTCAAGCTCTGACAACAAATGTGAGTAATCTGCACATCACATCTTGTGGGAGTGGGGTCTTTGGCAATCTGAAATTAACAATACGAGTATGCCTAATGATTTCCATGATTAATCACTCCTGGTCTAGCATATTATGCGGCTCTTGCGGCAAGCAGATCGAATATCCGTGCGTTTAGCCGTCTCTGCCATGCATATTACTGGAAATAGGCACAGCTCGCAAATTGTCGGTAATAGGGCCATGCTGATTCCAGCACAAATGGTTTGGCTTGACCGGAGAAGTACTACCCTCTCACAGAAGATCGATGTCAAGCAACGGTATCTGTTATTTTGTGATTTGTACAGTGAGTGAGAACGCCGGAGGCCCAATCACCTTTCCTTTTCCGGTCACCATCCTGATCCTTTTTCCTTCTCCTCTTCCTTCCGGTAGGCAGCAACTTGGTTGTACTTATTTGACATGGTTCCTGTAATACTAAGTAAACGCAGCTAAGTATGAGCCATGGATACCACTTACCATATCACGTGGGCCCTTGGCTCGTCTGCAAACGGAGAAAGCAATAAAAATTTCGTAGTAAAATCGCAGCGCCAGTCAGCTTGTGACCATGGGACGTGCAACCGTTCCGAAACGTTAAACGTAAATGGTATGTAAATACGTATAAAAATCGCGTTAATTCCCGTGTCGTGAATAATTAATCAAACATGAAGCACTTTCAATGAAAATTATAAGGGCTCATTAGGCTTTACAATTAACTAGTAATATTCGATTAACATAAACTTACATTTGCAAGCGATTAAATTAATAATTATTGTGCTTGAGTTCTTTTATCCTTAGGACACTAGATAAAGGCTAATACAGGACCCTACATTGTGCGTGGCTCGATATACACTTGTCCGGATTTTTTAGTAGGTACCTAATATTTTGTCACAGGTATTTTTCACACAAACAATTAAATCACAGTCATGTAATACCTAATACTTAAATTACCTATTTAGCCCATGTCTAAGCCAAAGGTAAATAAATGAAAATCGCTTTGCTCACGGAATGAACTGAAAACGGTTCTGAAAATCGGACCTGAAAATCGGGCCTGAAAACGGATGTGTGCGGCCAGGCTAAAAGAGACCAAGATATCTCAGTTGTGATAGTAGCAGGAAAAACTAAATTAGTCTCTATTGATAAAAACACGTATTTGCCGCGGCTTGAACTTTGTGGAGCAGTTTTATTATCAAAATTGATGTTGAAAATCATAGCATGCCTTAATAACTATAATATCAAGATATTTGGTTGGGTGGATTCTAAGGCTGTATTGGGATGGCTAAATGGAGATGCAAATAAATGGAAACCCTTTGTGGCCAACCGCGTAAAACAAGTTACTGCGGTCATGCCCCCCCAACTGTTGGCAATACATCAAGTCAAAGGAAAATCCTGCTGATTGCGCCAGCCGAGGCTTGACCCCGGCGCAATAGAAAGGTGCTTTTGGTGGCGCGGACCGACCTGGCTCTCAACCTTAAAAACAGATGAAGATGCAGGACAACATCATTTTGAAACAAATTTGGAACTCAAACAGAGCAAACAAGTCAATGTCACAATAGTTGAACAGGAATTTATAAAAGATTTAGTTAACAAATTATTACAGAAACAAAGTTCATTTACCAAGGCCATCAGAGTTTTAGCATGGATTTGTCGTTTAGTTTGTAGAAAAAATACATATTATTTATCAGTGGACGAGTTAACAAAAGCAAGGAGCATAATTATAAAGCAAAGCCAAGCTAGCGAGTTTTATGAAGAAATCAATTGTTTACGACAAGGGAAACTATTGAATAGGCGGAGTAAAATCCTATGCTTAAATCCCACATTAGATAAGGATGGCTTATTGAGAGTCGGTGGCCGATTAAAACAAGCCAACATGGACCCTGATATGAAGCACCTATTGATCGTACCGAGCAATCGAATAGCCGAGCTAATCATTGACCATGCACATGAAAGCACCTTCCATGGTGGTGTTAAACTTACTATGTCTTTCATCAGGCATAAGTATTGGTTGCTTGGTGGCATCAGAGCTATCAAGAAGAGGCTACGTCAGTGTGTTACGTGCAGAAGACAGAACCCGAGAAAGACGGCTCAGATAATGGGTGATTTACCACCATCAAGGGTAACGCCCCTTTTTTCACACAGGAGTTGACTACACAGGACATGTGTATATAAAGGCCAACAAGGGCCGTGGTATCAAGACCACGAAGGGGTACATAGCCGTGTTCATATGTATGGCCACGAAGGCAGTACACCTAGAGCTCGTCTCTGATATGACGTCATCCTGTTTTCTCGCCGCTCTCCGGAGAATGGCCGCTAGACGCGGAGTCCCCGGCCACTTATACAGCGATCAAGGTACAAACTTTATAGGGGCCAATAAAGTACTACAGCGAGAATTTGAAGAAATCAAGAACTCAATTAGTCAACAACACTGTATCTCGGCAATAGCAAAAATGGGCATTAATTGGCATTTCAATGCCCCAGCATGGCCATCTGCAGGCAGCTTATGGGAAGCTGCCGTCAAGAGCGTAAAATATCACCTAAAACGCGTCATAGGAGAACAACGCCTTACTTACGAGGAATACAGCACCCTATTAGCGCAAATAGAAGGATGCCTAAATTCAAGACCACTCTGTGCGTTATCGGAGGATCCGGAAGAACTTGATTTTCTCACCCCATCACACTTCTTGGGTAGCGGGCCTCTGTTAACGATTTATGAAACAGAAAAAGATCTAAGAACCAGGTGGATATTAGTACAGAAAATCGTAAACGATTTGTGGGAGCGCTGGAGCCGCGAATATCTCACTCAACTATCACTGAGAAGCAAGTGGCGACAGCCGAAAGAAAACATCAAAATAGGCGATGTAGTAGTCATCCAAGATGACAATCTGCCGTCTGGACAATGGGCGCTCGGGAAGGTTGTTGAGCTTCATCCGGGATGCGATAATTACGTAAGAGTCGTCACACTCAAAACAAAAAATGGTTTTATCAAGCGACCAACTATCAAGCTTTCCATTCTTACTTCAAGTCAGTCCGAGGAAAAACAAGATGAAAATAAGCTAGAAAATCAGGAAACTAAAACACAAAAGCGACGTAGAAAAGGGGCTATCAGTTTTATTAAAATGGCAATGTCTTTATTGTTATTCTTTACGGTCATTGCACCTTCCTCGCAAACCGCATATAATATTACATCACTTCAAAACAATAACAGTCTGTATTTTGATTCAATTAGTAATATGCACTTGATACGAGACTATTGGCGGCTAGTGTTGTATTACGATACTCATCCTTATCAAGAAGGCAATACGACTCTACGGAAATACATTGACTATCTGGAGAAAATATGTCCAACAATAAAAATCGTACGCTCATAAATCGGAAACAAGTAAAATCAAGATAAGTTCTGAAATTGAGGCTCCAAAAATATCCCCAATGAATCATATGATCAATGTATCAATACCAACTGCCATTGAGCCGAATAACAGGCCACCAGCATTTTATAAACAGCTACACGAAATTCAGGAACAAATAGATATCATGAAAGATAATGCACCAATTATTGAGACTATCTCCACGCATGATGTGCATCATTACGCCGTAATTTACACAATCATCGGCATTATGTTATTAGTCGCAACTATCTACGTGGTGAGACAAATACGTGAGCGTCGTCAAGTATTACAGCAAGCAACAGCGGGACCGTCGCAGGAGCCGCCGCCGGGCGCGGCACCGGCAGCCGCGGTCGAGCAGCAAACCAGAATCCAAAGGCAGTGTTCAAAGTGTTGTGTTTGTGAACCAGTGCAGTGCAGTGATAAAATCAGTGATCTTAGTGAAGTGAGTGTAGTACCCCCTGAAACAAGTGCGCATATTCACAAACAAAATCGCGGTACATCTCCCGTACTTCGTTCGGTATTACCACTATCGGAACAATAATAGTTTACTTTAAGATCGTATATCATCTAGTAAATCATGATTAACCATAAAACATTTTAGGTTTATTATACAACTAGAGGACGCCAGCAGCTACGCCTGCATTTTTTTTAATTTACCCTTTACCGTTCTGGCCGATCCCGTGGGAATTTCGGGCAATCCCTTCTTAGTGCACCCCTGCGGTCCCCAAGGAACAGGCATGCCAAATTTCAGCTTCCTGCGCCCAATAGTTTCGGCTGTAGCGTGTCTGTCAGTCAGTCAGTAACGCAAGGATTTTATATATTAAGATTATTTTATCATCATGTCTCACCTGACATCTCATTATCAAGTTTACTAACCTCATCTTCTTCGGCGCCTGGGAGCATGTACGAGCTACGCTCGACATAATTGCGAAATGGCGTCAAACTGCATCATCATCATTTTGTTTACTTTGAAATTTTAAATAATTAGTAATAAGTTCAGTACGCATTCGGTCATCAAGCATTCCGCGCGTTCTCATCTATCAGTCATTAATATCAAGTGTTCTTTGGATAATATTTTGGACAATACAGTACTTAAACCTACATACAAAGTATATCATTTCGCCTATATCAATTTAAGTGTACAAGCAGGTATCTGTACAGCCTTTAACAGTCCACTGCAGGACTAGGCCTCTCCTTTGCAAGGAGGAATTGGCCTACTATGCCACGCTGGCCAAACGGGTTGGTATAGGGTTTGTATCAAGTTTTCCTTCTCTTATAGTGCTGTTCTCTGCATAATATGCTCCCTCTGTCGGCTCTTACGACACCCATGGGATGATATGGGGTGGTGACATTCCGTATTCTTAATCCGTCACCACACGGAAGCGCTGCTTCATACACTAAACACTAATTGTTTCCTAAATTTGAAGCTTCTATGTTTGCTAGAAGTGCCTTAGACTTTTAATGATCGGTCAGTGAGTGACAAAATTAAGAATTTTGACTCGTTATAATTCTTAAACTACTGGTTCAAATTGAATGAAATTGAAATACACCATCTTTATACAATGCTTGCATGGTTACTTAACAATCAGGTTTCTAGTTTTATCCACAACGAAGTTACAGGGGGTCGAAAATGGCCTGAATTGCTTCGAGAAAAGGATGGTACAGCCGTGCCGCTTTTTTGCTCGACTTGGTGGAGGCACTGCCGTGCCCCCAGATTTCTTATATTCAATTCTCCTATATTTTTATTAATTCCCTAATATATTATGTTCAAAATGCAGTTTCGATTTATTGTCAGTGTCTTAATCATGTCACAAATAGTATTCTCCTAAAGTTACTGTTTTTTGAATGTCATTGAAATGTTATCGTGACTAAATCGTAAATTGACAATGTATCAATGTCGAACTATAGAAGTCAAATTAGACGACAATGACATTAAATAAGCAGAATACCGATTGTGAATCAATGAGGGTCTTCTGAAATGACGCTCACTATGCGGCAGCACTGAGGCATCAGGTCCAGAAACCTGTCAAAAGTGACAAAGCCCCTATATTTTCATACGTCTGTGATTTTTCGTATCATGTGTCTGAACGCGTCTTCACATATCTGACAGCTGTTTGGACCTGACGCATACGAAGCGTCGTCTGGTGGTAGAAGAAATATCAAACACCCGCATTCAAAATCTAATCTCATTTTGTTCAAAATATAGTTCCAATGTCATATAAAATACGAGAATTGGCCTTCAGACATATCATTTATTATTTTGGCAGTTGACTGGACGTGACGCACGGTACAGTGCTGTCATCTTACGTAAACCTTTTTAGGAAATCTTCATCGACAACATCTATCAAAAAAGCATTTGATCGCCATGACTGATGTTTGTTAGACGTGAACGGAGTGAAGACTTCAAAGTGTATTGAATTTTTGTAAACTCTACTTGGCCTCAGCTGAAGTACTATACAAATTTTAATGAAATTCCACTAGGATTTAGTTCAGTAATTTCGCTTGTATTACAGTACCAAATATAGAAACTTTGCCATTATGTATCATCAAATTTAACATCAAAGCACTGATCATACATATATTACTTGTTGCTCTATGGAACGTAGACGCATCTAATAAGGTCTTTACACAGGGGACTTAGAAAGGATGACGGTAGACAAACCTCATCACTCGTAGGGAGACTTACCTCATGTATTAATATAACCTTCAAGTTTATAGATATACATATTTACGCCAGTAAATAACCGGAATCTCAGTAACTAATAAATGCCTTAAAACGAATGGTAAACGGCCAGCCGTGGGACACGTATGTTAGTGGTCATAGGGTATGTGGTTTATTCGTATTTATTATTTTATTACAATTACGGTAACGTGATAGAATATTGTGATAAAGAAAAGAGTAAGAATTAGTAATTTAAGAAGACACTAAATTGTTAACTAAAGTGAGCGTATCTAATTTCGTTGCAAAAGTTAATTGTTTGTCTACGTTTGCCCGACGCGAAGGCCTATCATATCAGTTCATATCATATCACGGTAGTATGTAGCTATGCTTTGTGCGTACTTTTTGAGTGGAAAAATCGCGAATGCAGCTGTGTACCCATGGACATCGTATTGTGAGTGTACAAAAGTGACCGGGTCAGTGTCAAACAATTAAAACAGTGCATATTGGATGCTTTTAACAACGGTGGTGGACATTTCGAAGGACAATGGAAATACTTGTAAGTTTAGTAAATAATACGTACTTAAGTAAATAATAATTTGATGCGGGCGGCTCAAAATTGGTTTGTGTTCTCCACACACCTTGAGGAAGGCCTATGTCCAACAGTGGACGTCTCTAGGCTGACATGATGATGATAAAATAATTTGTAAATAGCTGATGATTCTAATTTCATAAATACGCCAAAATTACTCTTTTCTTTTAGTCCAGAACACCATCTTTTATTTTGATATTTGTTTGCTTTCTAATTACATACCTCCGTATTTAATTACTTGTTAAACGATAAATTTTACCGGTCCCAAGCCCGAGTGAAGTATGAAGGAGAGGGTAGAATTAACAAAATTAAAAAATAACTACCCACATTTATTATTTTCCTTCATTTTATTTTCTATGGCTGCCTACATCATAAGTGCGACAGAGAGAATGTGAATGAGCAGGATGGAATATTATCAATGAATTAGTGAATGGATTGTAAAATATGACTATGATTTAAGTGAGATTTTCTACAATAAACAAATGATAATAACTTTGCTCTTTATTGATATTATGAAATTCTTACGTCACATATATGATAATAATATCTTCGCTAATCTGTCCTTAAAGTTTTTGTACTAATTAAAAATAGTGGTGTATAATTATTACCGCTTATACAAAACTCAAAACCGCTCGCGAGTGAAAGTGATTTGTGTAGTGGAGTGAATCAAGCAGCTTCATCTCGAAAACACCAGGAGACTCCCCTTCTGAGAAGAAGAAGATTGCCGTACAAGGTAGGTGCCCCTCATCCTTCAGCATCCTTAGAATATCCTATACCCACTCACAATCCTCTTCCCATTCCAATCCTAGGCGACTAGAAATCGCCATCCTTTAGATACAGTCCATTAATCCTTCCCAAGTCGCCTAGAACCTTCGGTTTCGGTGTAACGCCGAACCAGACGGTTTAATGTGCTCTTCGCGGCACGAGGCAAGTGATAATCCACAATTTAATCCGCACTTAACATCGAAAAGTTAATGTTGCAAGCTGTGGATTCGAACACAATAACATCTGCGTTATAACAGTCTGTTACTATCTTCAACAGGCTAGGGCTTCCTTTTTTAGGCTAATGAGTACAAGACAAATCAATACGCTATGCCAAAACAAATTTGACAAAATAATAGTTATTCGCATTACCTATGCTACAAGAATCTTAATAATATTTATGCTTTAAAAAGTTATATATGCTTAGAAAGAGTTTCCTGCATACAATGGTATACTACACTGGACTTACATACATACATCATACGCCTGTTTCCCGAAGGGGTAGGCAGAGACTGCGGAACGCCATTTGCAACGAATCTGACATTTCTCCCTTGCTTCATTCACTCCCATCAAGTTTCTCTTGCATACTCTTCTGGTTTGGGTACTTCTGACCTGTCCTTTTTATGCACTGGACTTATCCAAGAGAAATTAATATGGCCGCTCAAGAAAATTACGAGAGTGCACCTGGGCCACAATCCTGTTGTAGAAGACGTAGTATTTCTACACGGGAATCTGGTTTCAATAAGACGACCTGTACCTACCACAAGAATGAAGAAAAGTATCGTTACACGTCTCCTTACTGCGCATCAAAATATACCGCATGAATTCACTACACGGCAAGCTTAATTTCTTATTTTAGTTCTTATTAAAGATTCTGAGGCCAAAACTGGACTCAAATAACCAACTCGTACGTAATGGTACAAGAGTCAAGGCATCTGTTTCGTCAATACAGGTAACCTTCAAACCACAAAACTTCACCTTCATTTTATGAAGTTTTCGAAATAATCCTAATATCATATCCCACGATCTTGCACTAAACGTAATAGTAATAAGATGAAAATCAATTTTTTGACAGAGAATTACAGGAACTCTGTTAAACTTTTCTTTATAAAAAAGTATATAGCATTTCTAGTTTGTTAATAAAAGGCAGGTTAGATTAATAATTATTGTCATGTTCCCTTTTTTCATTCACAACACGAATACAAAGAACTGGTGTTGTTATTAAAATAAAATCTAATTTAGTACCGTCATATGAACCGTAATAAAAACAATTTTAATATGTTGCCAAAAGTTTACTATCTTTAATCTAGTTTATTAAAGAAATGCGCCTCTATATAGATATTTACATAGAGGCGCATTTCATATGGGCGCTCTGTAGACAAACTTTCTGTGACCCAAATTGCCGCTTGGCGGCGTGGCAGTCGCGCTGTGAGTCTGTGACAGCTGTCTCTATGAGTGCAAGAGAGATGAACGTTCCTCCTGTGTATCTTAACTACGAGAGCAAGAGAGACAGAGAACGATGCCAGCGCCGCCAACGGCGCCAACTACGTACTACACTGACAACCGCCAACACGCCGCTTGGAATCGGCACACGAAATCCTTAAGAAATGCGCTTCTATTATGTAAATCTGTATTCAGTGACCATACTTATGGCATAATTAAACTTCGTTAAGATATTACGAAATGCTTACCTGCAGCAATTTTCACGACTTAATTTTAACACGGCAAAGGCAATCTCATGAATTAAACAACAATTTATGATTAAAAGCAAACGGAGTCTTTAATTAGTGAGTGACTGATATTTAATTCTTTGTAAGTTGTTGAAAATAAAAAGAACAACATCATACTGTATGTCTTTTATCTGAAAAGCGTATTGCAAAATACGTTGAACTCGAGTACAATGTTGTCTCTGAATAAGGCCCCGCTTGGATAACACTGAGCTCAGCGGAACCCAGATACTAGATCGGGCGCATGCAAACTGTTATATGGCCGTGACGTCTGCCGTCAAAACAAACGTTACCATTTCGGTATTAACTTTTCACAGTTTTATTTATACTGCGGCTGTTAGAGTTTCATGATATCATAAAATATTTCTATTGAAATCACTATTGCTTCAACTAAGTTTATTGAAGGATTCCTTAATACACTACAACAGCACAAAATTTAAGACACTTTACTTGAATTTTTACTTTAAAGTTTCTGAATAATATACCTATTATAAGAAAACTAAATCCATATCGCGTTAATAAAACAGTATTAAAGTATAAAGTAAGTGAAAAATCAACTTGAAGAGCAAACATAGCGAGCAACACTTCTCCTAAAACTTCAGTTTGATATGCAGGTCGAAAGTCAAAGTTTTTCTATTAGAAAACTTTTCAATATTAGCTCGAGTGGAACTGTACCTGATAAATGATGATAGACGAGCGCATCGTCGAAAAAGGTTACCCGCGATCTATGCAAGCAACCCACGGAGATAGCTTTCGGGGTGTTCCACATGACTATTGTCTATTTACTAGCTAAAATTCCCGATTTCAGCGTTCACTTCGGTTTATACCTTAGAATATTGTTGTTTTTTTTTTTATTTACCGGAAATTTAAAATAAGTAAATGATGCCATAAATTGCCATTTCCCTTAATGAACTCGACAAGTTTCATCAGAACCTTTGATATGTTTGGAAATATTTCTGTGATTATAATGAATAAAACCAGCATACAAAAAAAATGCTTATATTCGAATAAGCAGCTCCCTGCCATATTGACATTACATCAGACACTTTAATATCTATTTGTATAGAAGTACTCGTAGCACAGTCGCACATAATATTAGACTGCTAGTCATCAATCAAAAATATCATTGGCTCGCTTCATCACTAATTCAGTCCTACTTTGTTGTTCACGAGTCGGGCTTATGACATTTTTGTGAGATTGTAATTATTTTGAGTGGTTCCGGCCTGCTGTGACAAGGGGACAAATTTAGAGGAAATGCACACTGTCAGTTACCCGCTGACTCATTGACCCGCCGTCTGACTTTGCCAGGGTACGTAATTTTACACTGGGTCAGTTATTTGCTAAATTTTAAATATGTAGCAGACGTGCTCGCTTTGGAATATTTGTTATTAATGTTTCTGTAAAGGCAAATTTAGACTATCTAAATTTGCTCTCTGTCTGATTTTTTAACGACGAAAGAATGTTTGACCTAAACTGCTGTTTATTTTTGTACATATAAATAAAATTGTACATGAGCTCTTACAAATAAGTTTTGTTAGCATATTTTAACGTAGTATTAAGTCATAATTTTATTTACTGCCGCATAGCTTAAGACTCGGCCGACTATACAGGGTGATTTGTAATTGCTCGTATTCCCTTCTGTGATTCTAGGGCCAAAATGAATAAAACGGTTTTTAAGATTTTTTGAGAAAATTCCAAATTTTTGTTATAAACATCTTGTAAAAAAAATATTTTGACCATTCTTAGTGGCAAAATGGGTCTTATTTAATGGACAATTAAATGACCCATATTTAAAATTAAAATAAACCTAGTAGCTCCACGTGGAATTTGAAAATAGAGCCAATCAACACGCAAAAAATGTTCGAATAAAATAAAATTACGCCACAAAAATGCAATTATTTGAAAAAAATAATATGTGGCATGTTATGTAAAGTGTTGGAATAACTTCCTGGTATTACCTGCTATCCAAAAAGGTATAATAGTCTTAGACAATTGGTGCAAATTTTGAGTTATAGCCACTTTTGTTCAAAAAAAGTGCTTCTGGATGACTCACTCGCCAGAACATTTTTTCCGGTATTTATTCTTAAGCTCTGCAATCAGCAGTGATTTACTAGAAGGGAGACCAACCTAGCAAAACTTAGGGTCTTGGGTTCGAATCCACAGCGTAAATGACTGTCTTTTGTTAGTTAAATGCATATTAAGTTTTTAATTGGGTTCGAATCCATGGCATGCACCAATGACTTTTCGAAGTTAAGTGCGTACTAAATTGTTAATTATCGCTTGCATTTAGGTGAAGGAAAACATCGTGAGGAAACCTGCATGTCTGAGAGTTCTCCCTAATGCTCTCGAAAGACATATAAAGTCTGCCAACCCTCACTAGACCAGCGTAGTGGACTATGGCCTTACCCTTTTTACAGTGAGAAGAGGCCCGTGCCCAGCAGTGGGACAGTTTATATACAGGGCTGATGATGATGCTTGAATATTGGTAAAGTGCATCGTGTTTTAGAATTAATTTTTAGTGCAGACATTATTTTTTTATAGACTGTATCTAGGGTAGGCAGGTGTAATATTACACCCACATTTCGCCATGAATTTTTAGGTCCTACGTAAAAGGGGGCGAGCCTATTGCCGTACCGGGTACATTACCAGACTCCGTGTTGCTACTGAGAAGTTCCTAACGGAAAAACCCAATAACACTTTGCCCGACCCGGGAATCGAACCCGAGACCTCCCAATCCCACGCGCACATTTATGCCGTGAGACCAACGATTGTGTGTATTTATTATAATGTATAAACACCTAACATTGAACAAAATATATTATTCTTTAGTTTATGCGAACCCAATACAAAATGCCGGTCTACTTGCTCCTTAACAACGTGAGAACGCAATATTCTTAATGATACCACCAATAAAATGTTATCAACATTTCTTGCACTGATTGAATGTCACGTTTCGTAACCAAGGCATATTTTGCCTTTTGTGATTTATAATACACTTTTTTGTACCTTAGAAACAAATGGAACCACATTGTACTTGTTTGGGACCAATAGACAGATGAACCAGTTGATGGTAGGTAAGTGGTAACTAAGCCACTGCCTATGGCGAGGATGGGAAAAGGAAATTGGAGGAGCAGCGGGATGAGGGAGAAGGAAAAGGGGAAGGGGCTTTCGGCACCCTTACTTTCGAACTTAGCGCATGAGTATGGATACTGATACTTTATCTTTATATACATTTTAATAATTCTTCTTTAATAATCTTTTGTGATTTTTTGTGTAATAGTAGAATTCTGATCCCTGAAATCCAGAATCCCTATTATTTTATTGTTACAAAATGTAATGAACGTATTTTTATTATTGTACATCGTTTTTTTTTTGTATATTAATTAACTATAAGTATCTTATCTATACTAATATAATAAAGCGGAAGAGTTTGTTTGTTTGTTTGAACGCGCTAATCTCAGGAACTACAAGTCGGATCTGAAAAAATCTTTTTGTATACGATAGCCCAGTTATTCTGGAAGGCTGTAGCCTGTAGGCTATATAACATAACGCTTCAACTCTTTGGGGCCGGGCAAAAGGCTAAAAAGGCTAAAAGATAATGTCGGCTAATCTCAGGGACTAGCAGTCGGATTTTAAAAATTGTTATTGCCTATGATAGCCCAATTATTCCGAAAGGCTATAGACTATATAAAACTACGTCACAACTTTTAGGGGCCAGACAAGAATAATAAAATGGTCAAACGAGAAGGGGTAGGGTTGGGTCAAAGGCACAAAAAGGCTAAACGAATAGGATACAATCTATATGGGTATCGTTTACGAGATTTTCGGGACGCTGATTAATAATATGAAATTTATTTAGTGATCCAAGATGGCGGACGGGAAATCAAAGATGACGGACGGGAAAATTTTAAAAATCAATACGGGTATCGCCTTCGATATTTTAAAGGGATGGGGAATCCAAATACAACATCTATTTCGTGATTCAAGATGGCGGTTGGGAAATCAAAGATGGTGGATGGGAAAAATTTAAAAAATCAATATGGGTATCGTCTCTGATGATTTAAGGGATGGTGAATCAAAATACAATATCTATTTCGTGATCAAAGATGGCGGATAGGAAATAAAAGATGGCGGACGGGAATTTTTTTAAAGTCGATATGGGTATCGTCTCCGATATTTTAAGGAATGGGGAATTCAATATTATATAAAAATCTTTGTTTCTTTGTTCATCATTTATAGACTCTGAAATGATAAGAGATTAAGCGCTAAATCAATGGTAACTTTGGAAAAGGGGCTTGGAAAAAAGGGAATTAAATAAAAACTCTTAAAAAGGCGATGCGGAGTTCGCTGGGTCAGCTAGTACTAATATATAAAGCTGAAGAGTTTGTTTGTTTGTTTGGTTGAACGCGCTAATCTCAGGAACTACTAGTCCGATTTGAAAAATTCTTACAGTGTTAGATAGCCCATTTATTAAGGAAGGCTATATAACATCGCACTATGAGCGACGAGAGCTGAGCAGTAGCCTTAAATAACGTGGATGTAACCGCGGGCATCGTCTGGTAAATTATAAAGCTGAGGAGTTTGTTTGATTGGTTGAACGCGCTAATCTTAGGAACTACTGGACCGATTTAAAAAAACATTTCAGTGTTAGATAGCCCATTTATTGAGAAAGGCTATATGCTATAATACATCACGCTATGTGCCACGGGAGCGGAGCAGTAGCCTTAAATATCGCGGGTGTAACCGGGGGCTCATCTAGTTTTATCATAAATCACATAATTTTAGTGATGTCTTCACATATCTACACCCTCTTATATACTATCGAAATCCTTAATCTGGAAGATTGATCAGTCTATTCAGGACATAGTTATTAAGTCTGCCATAATTATGTGCCACCTCATCTTCATAAGCCCTATTGTAATAACTTAGTCTAGATTTATTACCGATAGTTTCCGAGACGCTTTTGTCGGTCGGCTTCACGTACATTATTTTTGCGAGACCGATGCACATCCCTAGAACGTTAAGGGCTATGAATCATTACGCCCGCTCCACACATTGGAGTCAATGCTCGGGGTTATACGGGATCATTTGGCCGATGTTTTTGTAGTAACATTTAAATCACACCGTTTTAATTTAATATGCAAGAAGGCAGTTTGTTTTACAAATGCTTCGAATATCATCGCTTCGTTTTCTGGTTTAAAAAGGTTTTATTTTTCTTGTGAGAAATACGGACAACTTCAACGGATAAAATGGCTTGCACTAACTCAACAATTTTGCATCACTAGAGATACCAAACACTTAGAGCTCTGTTTATAAAAAAACAACTGGTGTAACAATTCCAGTAGAGGGATAGAGTTATGCATTCCCCTGTTAATAGCAAATACGCTTTGCAAATGAATCGGAATACTTTACTCACATTAAGACTATGAAACAACTTCGTTTCCCTATTCTAAAGAAATCATAGGATGGAAACGTGGATATTTTTGTGGACTTTAGCTACCAAATACATTATATTTTCAATATTTAATATATTTTATTCGGAAGTCTGTCACTCACTCTTCCACGAGTAATCTGTGCCACCAATCATGATCAATACTTATAAAGTAAACATAAACTATAAAAAAGGATAACAATAAGTACGCTTTTTTTTATAGCCGATGACATAATATTATAGTCATAGCCAGTATTTCATGCGGGCAAAACAACAGACTTAGCTAGTAAGTATATAAACGAGTTTATATCAAATAGCTAAATCTGACCACGCTTCGTTGCGGCTCACTGTGATACGATATGAATACGAAAATAATCGCGTCCTGACTTTTTTCATATCAGTATAAAAATATTCTCGTTTAAAAAACTGAGACCATGCCAGCTATACCGACATGAGCACACTTGCATACTTGCACGAGCAGAAATTAGAACCACATATTCTCTATGCCACTCATATGGAGTGCCTTGACTATTTTCGCTTTGAATAAACCCTTGGTACTGATTGCCTACTCCAGGTGTTAATGTTTTCTAAATATCTCTAGATTGCTATTGGTTGGATAGGTATCGAAGTGGAGATCGGCGTAAGGGCGTTCACCCGAATACTGAGTCAACAGAACAAAATTATATACACGCACAAATTCGTACCGCGTTCGGTATCGCTCGATAAAGAAATCACGTTAGCAGAAACTAAGATAAGAGAGATACTTAGATACTTTTCTTGCGTATAGTTTTTCGTGGTTCTAAGCTTTTACATGTTAGTAATATTCGCAAAATTATTGAGTAGTACCTATTATGTATACTTTTTTAGAAGACACTTAATGATTCCCACTGCTGGGCAAACGCCTGTCTCTTGGAGCGCCAGGCATCCCTGTCACGTGTTAAATCGGGTCAGTCGCTGTAGAATGTATCCAAATAGTCCCGCCATCTTCGTTAGGGTCTTCCACGTCATCGTCGACAGTCATGAAGCACACAACTGGTAGCTACGTCTGCCCTTTTCTGAGTGCAAATGCATAAATATGTTGACTACTAAAAAAGTTACCTTTGCAAATTCTTCGTCTTGACTTTTCTTTTTAATAAATTTTAAACCAAAAGACGGCGAATTATCTGTCTGCATTCATCATCAGCCTTTAACAGTCCACTGCTGGACTAGGCCTCTCCTTTGAAAGGAGGAATTGGCCTACTATACCACGCTGGCCAAACGGGTTGGTATAGGGTTTGTATCAAGTTTTCCTTCTCTTACAATTCTGTTCTCTGCATAGTATGGTCCCTTTGTCGGCTCTTACGACACCCATGGGATGATATGGGGTGGTGACAATCCGTATTCTTAATCCGTCACCACACGGAAAATAAAAAAAAAAACTGTCTGCATTATAAAAATGTAAATGCTTAAAATTTTCGCATACAACTTCCTTTAACATATTATTACCAAGGCATTATCAGTGTACAATACAAATTAAAATAGCATCCAATTACCTTATGTATTCAAAACTAGGTTTCATTTCAATAATTACTATTCTAAGCGGTATGTTTCTACCGGCATTAATTTTTCAATGCAATATAGCAAACACCTCTGCCTACCTCTTCGGGGTTATAGGCGTGAGACTATGTATGTATGTATAGCAATCAGTTTTTACTGACATATTTAACAAGCTCGTAAATTGCTATCGAATACCGACTGTTACACATAACCATAGCGGCAGTTTTGGTGTAAATACTTAACAATTTTTATTATAATAGTACTTTTTTCCGACGCCTTGGCAATTTTCAATAAAACAATATTTTTCTGCTCGGTAACGGCAAATACTATAATATCTTGCCAAATTTAGGTTCTAGAATTATTCTTTCTAAAGTAAAATCAAACTTATATAGTATTTCTTCATAATATTATCGTGTAGTTCCTGAGTTAACGCGTCCGTACTAACTCTATAGTTTTATGATAATTATTAGTATGTACCTGCCCTAAACACAAATTCATAAAAACTCATATTTATATTACATTTACTTGCGCTAACGAATCTTTGCATGAAAAACATTATCGATAATATTAGTTGTGCTAATATAGATGATTAGCTACGGCGTAGGTAGTCTGCTTAAAGATACGTAGCTACGTAGCGAAAATTATTAATTTACTAGACACTTAGTTGTCACAAATAAATAATTTGATACTTAGACATATAATAAATTATACTTTATTACTGCGTACTCTTCGCTGAGCACAGTAGTCATAATGTTAACGGCCTTACACCAGAAAAAGGTTTATTCCTTAGAAGTTATCAATCAAAGAACACTAAGGTTCCGTTGTCGGGCACTATGCATAAAATTGTGCTGGAAGCAAAGTCGGTACACGAAGTGATTTATTACTCGCTAACTTTTACCCGCGGTTTTGCTCGAGCTATAAAGACAGAGTAAAAATATTCGTAGCCAAACTCCGGCCTTACCTTACGTGAATAAGGTATATCACGGCAGCTTCTGTAGGTACATTAGTGGTAGCTACGTAATTATACGACGTATGAGGTATTGAGGCATCATATTTTGGGTCCTAAAAATTTGGCATATAAATAAGGTGATCATTTAATGCAATATAGTTATTATTATATTTTTTTATTTTAGACTCACGCCTTTATCCCCGAATGAGTAGACAGAGGTGTAATATTACACTCACATTTCGCCACGAATTTTTTAGGTCCCACGTAATAGGGGGCGAGCCTATTGCCGTTATGTACCGGGCACATCAATATCGTGTTATGTAAAGACTGTTGATCAATTGATATGTAAATAATAGATGTAATTGCTCTATCGAGAACGATTAAACATACATAAATAACGTAGGTATTACTAGTAGTATATATGATTGTCGTGGTAAATTTTGGTGTAAATATTAAAATAAACTTTTTAATCCAATGTGAATATTTTTAAACATTCGCGACTTAAACATATTTAGGGTCTATATGGCGTAATTATTTGAAATTAAAAGGTAAAATACCTAATATTTGTCTCGACGTTTCAGCATGGGTTACACCAGGCGTCTTCTTCTTCTTCCTTGCCTGCTCCCAGTATTTGGGGTGGGCCCTCCTTGTTCTTAGGCGCCAGGGTTACACCAGGCGTGATGCTAACAAAACCCATAGTTGATACTATCTTGGTTCAAAAGCAAATGTAATTAGTAATTTTGCTACGGAACCCTTAAATACGGGGCATTCTTTCATGCTCGTATAATATCGGTTCAAAAAATCATGTCCATTGTTTCTTTCTATGTTAAAAAAATCTTTAAGAACATTAAGAACGGAGTAGACCCGCATATCTATCTAACATATAATTGTTATGTCTTACAGCCCATTCAAACAACCGCCTAAGCGAGAGTCTTTGATGTAAGTTTTCATTTGAAAACTTTGTGCGCCATGGAAGTCCGTTGATGCGAAGCCATCAACTTTTAATTTAAAATTCAAGTTCAAATTACGAAAAGCCCGAAATTGAAATAACTAACAGTTGTATAGAGTTTTAGTAGAGTACCCTTTAATTTTCTTCTAAGCCTTGTGATTTAAGTCTTTGCCGTGTTTATGAGTGACGGAGTTTGATTTCTAAGTTAACATAATGCAGAATTGATGCTGATGTCTTGTTCACAACCGGTATAACGCTAGGATGATGATAAATCAATATTCATTTTGACGATACTACGTACATAAAGAAGGTTCATAGCGTACAAACATTTCGCGTAGTCAATTGCTATCATAAACAAAAAATAACTACAATTTAATAAAGTACTTCAATATACGTAGGACACTATTAGATATAAAATAATAAGTTATTAAGTAACAGACTATCCGAGACAAACAAGAATGAGATTGAATTTCTTTCACCCGCAGGCTATCTATACATTTCTAAATATATTATTTTGATATATGAGAATGTGTATGTCACAATCTCTTGCTGTATTTCCCATTATAATTTATAAATGATGGCTGATAACAGATTATTTAATATAGTCTTATTAAAATATATCTGTTATCATACGCCAGAAAAATACGACGCTACACTTATAAAACATAATTATAGCCCAATGCTGTTTCAATAAAGGTACTTAAATAGAATCAAATAAAACAACTTGCTCTGTAATATCGAGGCAGGCAAGTAACATGCCCTATGCATGGGGTTTATTCGTGTTTATTGTTTTATTACAATTACGGTAACTTGATAGAATATTGTGATAAAGCATCAGATAAGAATTAGTAAGTTAAGAAGATAGGTACACTCCCCCCCTTAAATAAATTATGGGATTAGAATGGCGGAATTATAATTATTATTACAATATTTTTTATAAACTCACGCATTTTTCCCCGAAAGGGTAGGCCGAGGTGTAATATAACAACCACATTTCGCCATGAATTTTTAGGTCCCACGTAATAGAGCCTATTGCCGTTACCGGGCACATCACCAGACTCCGTGCTACTACTGAGAATTCGGAAAAACTCAGTAACACTTTTGCCCGACCTGGGAATCGAACCCGAGACCTCCGATCAGCAGACGCATATGCTATCTGGACCACGGAGGCAGTCTATTATGACAGTATATACAGACTTAATAGTATCAAATCAAATTTATGAAATAGCGAAACAACTTTGAAGTAAGTAGTTAAATCAATTAAATTATTGTTAGTGTTTATTGCTTTCTTTAGTGTCTGTCTGTCTTTTCGTTAGTGCTGACGGAAACGGCGTAATGGCCCCATTTCTATTCCCATTTTTTATCTGACCGGGTAGTATACACGTTTCATGTTAGATCTGGACAATATTTGCTTTATAAGAATATGCTTGCGCTCGAGATGTTCTTTAGAAAACCTTACAACTTACCTAACTTTACTTTGTGCACGGGCTAACGACGTTAGTTTTATGTGATAAAATTATACGTTGCAATTAGCGATCCAGAGTTACCAGTAGATATCAGTTTGGGCACTGGCTTATCTACAATATAAGCATAATAATAAGAGACGTACATCCACACATATAAATAGAATTCCTAAAATGTACACTATTTTAATCGTTTTTTATCGCGATCATAATTTGACAAAAGTTAGTAATAGGATACTTATTAAGTAGCAATCATGAAAAAGTAGTAAATCAAAATTCAGCTCGAATAAATCCATATACTACAGTTAAATTTTTAATACACACGAACGCAGTATTGTACTAGAAAAATGTTATACCTAAACTGATCCTCATGAACTGACGCTACAAAGCCGAGCATTTTAAAGATGAAAGTAACACGTAAAACGAGAGGAAAACGTAAATAAACTGGTTACCGCATATATAGTAGTAAAACCATTGTAAAACGCAGGGCCTGCAGCTAAGCTGTTAATCCTGGTGGTGAGCGCGCCACGACGATACGACAGGACGGAGTATATACGTAATTGATTTTACACGACTAACGGTCTAAGTGGTAACTAAATGCCGACGCGCCCTTTCGATGCAGCTGCAACAGATTAAAACTGACGACACGATATGGCACTCTGTAGAATGGATGTAAACATAAATTCGTATATATAGTTTAATTTAATAACACAACAATGTCATAATTAATCTCGGGGTGACTGGAAGCAAAAACTCGTCATACTAAACTACTGCCTGTATAAACCTTCGGTGTCCCTAGAAATGAAAATTAAATCATTACATAGTATAAAATAAAGTCTGCCTTCTGTCTGTCTGTCCCTATGTATGCTTAAATCTTTAAAACTACGCAACGGATTTTAATGTATTTTTTTTAATAGATAGAATGATTCAAGAGGTAGGTTTATATGTATAATTGACGCGGGCAAAGCCGCTGGCGAGGTCTAGTAAAAAATATTTTATACTACTTTTACACCAGATAATAATTATGTATTATTCTTGAAGAGGAAATAAGTTTATATATGATGGAGTCTGTGACCGCCGAAATTATTCCTTGGGATTTGATTCTGGCGCATAAGTCGCTGTAAATTAAAAATAAAACGGGTTTTCTTGGTGATTTTACATTATACATTGCATTTACAATCTCGTAAAATATTATTTATGGGTATTACCTTCAAAACGTATATTTGACCACAGCTTATAATTACACCACAAAATGCACCGTAATTCATAGCAGTTAAAATTCAGGCGAAGTTTAATGAACACAATAAATAACGCGATAACTATCTGTTACCCAGATTTAAACGGTACTAGGTATTTCAGTGTAAGGGTGGAACAACACTGAACACTCGTCGTCGCCATAAATCATTGTATATACGCAAACTTAAGTAAAATGAACATGGTCGAAACTAATTAGTGTAGAAAATTCACGTGGGACCAAACAGGGTAATATGGGCGAAGCACAGTTTGCTGTTGCGCTCACAAAATTAGGGAAGTTTAGGGCCAAAGTCGCCCCCGCCCGGAACAAGTTAATTTAAACTGCCCGAGTAATTTGCACAGAACCGTGACACTAATTCAATTAGTTACAAGGTATTCAAACAACGCGTGCCCTTCACAATTGTCCTACATTCTCATCTATTCGCGGTTAGTGGAAGAAAAGTTGCCAACTACGCATGTCTTCTTTACTTGAATGCTCGAATTACTAACCACCATTGCTGTATTGTGAAATCCCAATAGTTAAGACATTGAGCGTCCTCAGCACTGTTCTTACCACGGGAATAACAGACAATACAACTCTTGCCACCATAGATTGGAAGAGACGTAAGTGCCTAATCCATTCCTAATACAATCGTTTACACAAATGACTGCAAAATGCCTTAAATATATTTTATTTTTACCCAAGTACATACTTGAGTAAAAATAAAATATTAGGGGCGGAACATATCTGACGGAAGATCCGTCGAACGTATCTTCGGTCGCGTATATTCCGTCAAATGAGTCGGTACACATCTGACGGAAAATGCGTCGAGCGTATCTGCACACATTTGCTAAAAGCGTGGCTATTATGCACACATATAAGTTTGTTCGTGCAGGGCCGTACTCAGGGCAGCTCAATATTTTACTGTCATATTCTTTTACCTAATCATTTTTCGTGTTCCCTGATGTTATGTAGTCACTGAAGTCCGGTAGTTATTTATGTAAGGTCCCCATTTTTATTAAAATTAATATCGATTGGAATTTAATAATTTGTAGTCGATTGACTCGTCCGAGTCACATCACTATCGTAATAATTAAAAATGGCGGTTGGCGAGAGCGGGCATTCTATTCCGGGCGACGGTACTGAACGGACGGTGGCTCTTAGGAAATATTATAATATCTGTACAGTGTAAAGGTGTGTCCGAAATATAAATTGTATTGGAATACAACTGGAGTTTTACTACAAATCAGAAGTGGGATGTACATGCTTACATTAATTTATATTCTTTTAGTTCAAATTATGATTTTACGTGTGCGCGTATGGGGGTATTTTGTATTCGTCCTAGTTTTGAACTTTTGTTAGATATATATTGGAATAGAAAACTAGTTACCAGCGTACAATGTAACAACGCTGACAAATTAAAAATTACCCTCTTCATAGTGTAATAATTGTCTAACGGATTATTACTGTCTCGTTGGTCTCGCGGCATAAATTTTCTCGTGGGACATATCCCGGGTTCGATGCTCGGATCGGGCAATGTATTGTTGGGATTTCTTTGGTCTGGTCAAAAGTGAGTATAGCAATATCTAGCTCTGCCTAGCTCTTCGAGGATATAGAAGGGAGACTGTGTATGTATGTAACGGATAATTACGAAAAGAATACTACTTGATTATGGTTAGCTTGTGCCATGAACGTATGGTCAAGGTCACATTAAGGTGCAACCATGGTCTTGAGGAGAAAGCTCCAAGACCGCCTATTTTAAAGAAATATGCTTCGGGGTTTTATAAAGGGGTATGAATTTTTCATTATTTTTGCGCTAACGCGCACCGTTTTCGAGATAGACGATTTTTTTCACAAAAAAAAAAAAATTACCGTCTATTTAAAAATACAAATTCAAACAGAACTTTTCGTCTCTGAGTTAAAGAAAATGGAGCGAGGCGGGAATGGACCAAGCTGACGCCTGGAGACGCCGGAGCCCGGTGGATCGGGACGCGATGGCGAAGGAGCTGGGCGGGAGTCGACTGCGCAGCGAGGTGGACTGTGGAGGTCGCACTCGCTATCGGAGCCGTGGCCCTGCTCATCGCGGCGTCTGCGGCCGGAGCGTCCGGGACGGGGATCCTGGGTCGGAGAGAGAACGAGAATAACGAGACGGAGTCGGGCGCTTGGAAGAGGAAATCGGCTTGCAACGGAGTCGTCATCGACCGGGTTCCCGACGGCATGGCTCTCGTCGCGGCGACCGTAATGCGTCGCATATTTTTTATTTATTTAATTATTTTTCATTCACACGTTCATGCAGAAATAGTGCAGTGTCCCACAAAACCGTGTCATCGGTTTGACTGTGGGATCCAGTCTCCGTACAGTAAATTAGAACGTTTACATGGATAAAATTATTTATGAATGAATTTAAGAGTGAAACTACTTATAGCTAACTTCACTCTTAAATTCTAGCACTTATCTAAGTAATATTGCTTAAGTCTCCTTTTAAATATAGTTTCATCATTTTCGTTCCTTATGTCCTCTGGGACATTGTTTGGCGGATATGGCAAACGTTTTTAAAGTTCTACCACCGTAATAATTAAACACTCTTGGTACAATATATTTGCCAGAGGCCATCGATCGGGTGTTATGATTATTTGTAACTGGTTCCAAGTTATGCCCAAGACTGCCATGGTTGTTTACAGCCAATAAGTATTTATGTTTTAGGGAAATTGGTAGTATTTTACAAATTTTAAATAATTTTGTGTAGACATTTTTATGCTGATTTCTAGTTTTATTATTGACAAGAAGTTTAAGAAACTTTGTTTGGATTGATTCTAATTTATTTATATATGTTTTGAATGTAAGACCATGGCAATCTAAAGCATACCGAGAATAGACTCCTAGAGTGACTTATATAAGGATTTCAATGTTCCTTTAGGTACTTTAAAGCTTAAATGATAGAATTTTCCAAGTAATACTACGTTTTACATCTGTTTTAAATTGTATGATGAATACTCTGTTTGTCACAAAGGTAATCTAAATGATGGGACCATGAAAAATGTTCATCTATTTTCATGCCTAAGTATTTAAAACAGTTTACTTTTTCAATAGGTTTACATTGACGGTTTGATAAATTATGAAAGCTTGAATGGTTGTGTGTATACGATACTGGTTCTACTGATGGTCGCAAATATGTATAGTGTGTTATTAGCAGTTTGGTTTTCTCTGACTTGATGACGATGCCGTTATCGTCGCATAGACCGACATCATTGAGACAGGATGAGATGCGGTCTTTTCGAAAGGACAGCCGACGTGAGCAGCGATGCTGTCTTGAACGGGACGACAAAGAGCTGCCTCATGACCCCTCCAGAAGTTTTCGTCTCCAAGTACTCATGGATCTCAGAGTTGCGAGTGGGCCGGGCGGCGCCACTTGTAGTCCTGAGGATGTTATTTTGGGCTCTGGAGGCATTGGATGTTTGATTTGCAGGCTGAGGACCACAGTTAGAATCCATAAGTCCATATGGGTTTTATAACTGAGCTATAGACTCTGGGTTTGTTACTCAGGGACGGAGCGGATTGTTTACCGAGTAACCACAATAGGTTTTTTTTTTAAACGAAAGTTGACTTCGTTACGTTTATGTTTTACATGCTCCTTCCAGGTCATACGTTGATCCAAGTGGAGGCCCGGGGGCTTCACACATGTAGATTGAGGTAGCGGTACTTGACCGGGATTTGCTGTTGGGCATAGTTTCTTTAGCGGCATGAAAGTGATGTGGTGCGATTTGGGGGCACTCGCTCTAATTCGCCATTTTTGCAACCAGCTATAGGTTTGGTCTGGTTGGATTTGTAAGGGCCCCCTGGCGTCATCTGGGTCACTACTAGATGTCAAAAATGCAGCGTCATCCGCAGGCGTCGCAATAATTACGTTTGGGGGCTTGCGGTAGGTCGTGAGTAAATACATATGTTATACATATCTGGGCCAAGGACCGAGCCTTGAGGCGCTCCTGAATCGCAAGTGTGCGGAGGGGATCTGGAGCCGCGTTGCTTGACTTGGAGGGTTCTATCCTTTAAATATGATGCCAAAAGAAGGTAGAACGTTTGGGGCAGGGTCCTCTTTATTTTGCACAATAGGCTTTTGTTCCAAACCCGATCGAAAGCATGTTGGACATCGAGAAATGCTGCTGAGCAGTACTCCTTATTTTCGAGACTGTCTTATCTTTTGGTAGACTCTATGCATTTGCAACCTGTGCGAGAGCAGTCCTTAGTTCAGTGATCACCCGGTTGAGTCGTGTTTTGTCTTCTCTATTGCGTGAATGTTGCCACACTCTGCGAAGTCTGCGCTTTTCAGATATCTTGCTGCGGATATCAACTGGAAATAATTTTCTACGATTGGGTGTTTCTAGAGTGGGAGTATTTTTCCAAGCCGCTACTTGTATCAGGTTGGTGATGTATGGGCACGCGTGGTCAATGTTTTCGGGATTTTTCAGTGGAAGTTTAAGAATTATATTGGATTCCAGAAATTCACGAAAATTACCCTAGTCTGTTTTTGCATTTTACAGGTTCTCATTATAGAGTACACAGTAAATAATTGTTGTGCTTATCATCAGCATCACTAGACTATGGTCCGAGGAGACGTCGAGGCTTGATACTATGTGAACGTAAAGAGGTTGAATATTTTTGGTGATATAAAAGTCCAACAAATCTGGTATCTTGTTGCCGTCTGTGGGCCAGTATGTCGGTTCACCAGTAGATAATAGTATAAGTCGATTGGAATCGACGCTCCTTTTTAGTTCTCGACCTCTTTAACGGTTACTCGTGATCCCCAGTAGGTGTGCTTAGCATTCCAGACCCCACCAGCTATGAAGCGATTCCCCAGAGACTGGAAATATTCTGTGAACATGACTTCTTTTATGCAATGTCGCGGTGGGCAATATATGGCCGAGAGGTTCATATGACCATAGCCGTCTTCTATGCGCACTGTGGTAGCTTGTAGGTGATTAGTCGCGTACGGCTGTGGTAGGCAGTATTTTATGCTATTTTTAATAACAATCGCAGAACCAGCATGAGCTCCGCCATTCGGGTGGCAGGTAAAATACACGCTATATCCGGTGATGCAAATTCGGCTTAGATTCGATTGTTTGTATGTGCTTCGGATATAAGGCATGCATCAAGTTTGTTGGAGTGGAGGAATGCTTCAAGTTCATGAGAATTAGGTGCAAGGCCATTAATGTTCCACGTTCCAAGGTTTAGAGAAGTAATTTGTTGTTCTATAATGAGAGTTGTGATACGGTCCAACATGGAGCACATTTGTTGAATTAGGAGATCGATCGTCTCATTTTGTTTTATGAGTATGCTTTCAAGAGTCAGATTTCGTTTACTGTCAGTAATATCAGTGGTGTTATCAGAAGCTGGTGTAGATTTTGACTGCGTTACGGTCTCGGCGGCTACCACACCTGCATGGGATCTCTGTTGTAGTTCACAATCTTTGGTGGTTGTTGTCTATGGTGGAGGTTTTTAATGACTAAGCGGTAGCTTTTATTGTCCTTTGGGGTGAATAGCCGATAGCCTATTTGACCGGATAACAGTTATTTTTTTGGGGGGCACGTGTAGGGTGGGTCTAGGAAAGGATGGTAGTTCCTACTGACGCGAGTAACTTCACCCCCCTACCAAAAATTATTAATTTCAAATAATATTAATGTACCTAGGTATTAATGGTACAGTCCAGAGCTGTATTGTTACAGGCTTATTTTTGTAGCAGTGATAAAACAGCCTATCATTCTAATTTCTATTAATTCCTTGTGTATATTATGTCGCTGTGATAATAATATGTTGTTAACTTGTGCTAAAAATTAAATGGTTAGTAATAATGGTGTTTTACACATGTTGCGCTAACTATTGTATGAACTGATATATTGCACTGTTGGTTGTAAAACCGTATTAACTAAATTACGATACAATTGTTAATATAGCCATGATTTTATTTATTAAAGGTCTATTTTGTTATGAGAAAATTCTGGTCAGAATTGGATGGGTTGACCAGAATTATAAGCTATTATAAGCAGTGTAGCAGTTCCTGCTGGGATTGGATGGGTTAGCAGGAACTGCATGTTGGTATTGTTGGTAAATGTCAATGTTGCTAGACTTGGGTGGGTTAGCAATCATTGCATTTATAACATGTAGGTATTGTTGGTAAATGTCAATCTTGCTAGAATTGGATGGGTTAGCAAGCATTGCATTTATAATACGTAGGCATTGTTGGTAAATGTCATTTATAACATGGTATTGTTGGTAAGTGGCATTTATAACATGTAGGTATTGTTGGTAAATGTCAATCTTGCTAGAATTGGATGGGTTAGCAAGCATTGCATTTATAACACGTAGGTATTGTTGGTAAATGTCAATCTTGCTAGAATTGGATGGGTTAGCAAGCATTGCATTTATAACACGTAGGTATTGTTGGTAAATGTCAATCTTGCTAGAATTGGATGGGTTAGCAAGCATTGCATTTATAACATGTCTAAGCTTTTATAAGCGATTTATAAAATGTATTGGTCAGAATAGGATGGGTTGACCAGGATTGTAAGCTTTTACAAGCGATTTATAAAATGTATTGGTCAGAATTGGATGGGTTGACCAGGATTGTAAGCTTTTATAAGCGATTTATAAAATGTATTGGTCAGAATTAATGGGTTGACCAGGATTGTAAGCTTTTATAAGCGATTCATAAAATGTATTGGTCAGAATTGATGGGTTGACCAGGATTGTAAGCTTTTATAAGCGATTTATAAAATTTATTGGTCAGAATTGATGGGTTGATCAGGATTGTATGCTTTTATAAGCGATTTATAAAATGTATTGGTCAGAATTGGATGGGTTGACCAGGATTGTAAGCTTTTATAAGCGGTTTATAAAATGTATTGGTGAGAATTGGATGGGTTTACAGGATTCTTTAATGTGATTGTAAGTGCCCCCTCTCGCCGAGTGTAAGGTTTATGTTAAGTTTGCTTGATTGCGTGTATGGGGACATACACGAGGTCAGGATGGACGAGTGTAAGGTCCCCATTTTTATTAAAATTAATATCGATTGGAATTTAATAATTTGTAGTCGATTGACTCGTCCGAGTCACATCACTATCGAAATAATTCAAAATGGCGGTTGGCGAGAGCGGGCATTCTATTCCGGGCGACGGTACTGAACGGACGGTGGCTCTTAGGAAATATTATAATATCTGTACAGTGTAAAGGTGTGTCCGAAATATAAATTGTATTGGAATACAACTGGAGTTTTACTACATTTATATTGTAATTCGAGTTTGACTATTAAAAATATGTCGGACTTAAGAGATTTTTATAGTACCTAGCCAACAAGCGTTATTTGAATATATTTCCTGTATAGGTATGGAGGTTCAAAATTAAAAGACGATGATACGATTTGGTTACGGTTTTTAAGAAAATTTATACAAATTATATAGAAGGGGTTACAGTTGCAGCGCATGACACAAAATGTTTTCTATTTAGGTATTTTAATATATAAAGTTTGGAAATTAAAAGACGTAGCCGTGAGATTTATTGCCTGTTCTTTCTCATGGTTCTAACTTCGACGCCTCTTCGTCGCATTAATTGTAAATGTAGAATCTTTGGTAACAGTGGAATTTGGTTACAAATCGTGATCGATGTTTTATATTCTATTTTTTTTGTTTAATAAGACAACTCCCGCACTAGGAATAAATCCTGTGTCGCGGGGAACTTTACAAACATACAACTAACGGACACAATGAACACTCAGACTCGAAACAAAAATTTATGGATCTCACAAAGTGCTGTCTCGTGTGGGGATCAAACCCACAACACAAATCGTAAAAAATATGTTTGGTCTGCTTTTATTTATATGTCTGTGGACCTGCCACATTACGTGTCTTGTGAGATATTGTACGTGTTGTGTGATATTGTATTTTATTTACTGATTTTATTTTGTATTTTCTGTATCAAACATTTGCAATTAAAAATACTTCGAACGGCCTGTAAACTAAACGATCTGTGCTCTTTCCAGTTATAATATATTAGTCTGTGCTGTGCTCATTGACATAAATATATCTTTTTTATTGTTGCCTATGAAAATGACTACATGCCGCCTGATCTTAAGCGTACATGGAGTCCCATAGCAAAAGTCATCATGCCAATAAAATATTAATAATAATGGCATGATGCACCCTAGCTTTTAGGTATGACGTGCTTAATGTTACTAACTTTTCTTAAATTCTCAGTGCTGGTTTTTAGGTATTTTTTAGAAAATATTATTAAAATCATAAATAATTCTGCCAGACTCATTACGACGGCAGTAATTCCCGTAGACCTTTAGAACCTCATACCTAAAAATTGGCCCACGATCCAGGCTAGCAAGTATGCGTACATTCATAGCACATACTAACACTACATTATTCTACACATTTCGTTTCTGAAAAAATAAGTAAGGTCCGGCGGCCCTGGAATCTTACTCTACTACGCGTCACTCAAAATCACTGATCTGGGAATGACATGGATATGGCATGTCCAATACCTACGAATTTAGCGTGCATACCTACGAAATTAGCGTGCATACCTACGAAATGTTGGGCAATTTAAAATGGCTGCCATTTGGGTTGTACTCCAGAATATAATCGATATCGATATGGAGCCGGTCAGAGGAAAATAATACATTTTTGTAGTAAGTTACTTTAGTTAGTTTAAATCTTTTGCCAGATTAGTTTATTTCATAATGCAAATGTGGGCGAACATGGCAAAGCGAAGGACGACCCTTGTATCAAACATGTAACAAAATATTCTGGCTGAAAGTACTGTGTACAATATCGATACTGTGTCGCTGAGAAAGTACCGGACATGAATGGCACCATACATACGGTAATGAAACACACAGCCCGAAGCACTGATTCATCTGGTTTTTAGACATATTTATGGTGTAATATTACACCTCTGCCTACCCCTCCGGGGATACAGGCGTAAGTCTATAAAAATAAAAAAATAAAAAAATATATGTGTATAATGTATGTACAAGCAAGTTGCACAAATGTTACCACGCGCGTCCCTATGACGTAGCGTAAGTTGACCCGCGTTATTACGTATTCACACACATTGCATTTTATAAGGCATTATACACATTGTAACAGATTATTATCTTCAGTACAATAAAACCTCTTAAGCAGATCAGTTGTGTATTCCTTCATACCAACCAGCAGCAATTTGTACTCGCAACAAATAATAATATCAATTCAATGTTGGTGAACACACTAACAATGTAATTTTTCTATATGTACTATTTGCCCTCTCCATGTATATTCCTTACTCAATGGTCAAATTTCACGTGGTGCGTGGTGCGCGCGACGTCGACGGATAATCCGTCAGTACGCTCGACGTACTAACGGATCTTCGGTCAGGTGTGAAAGGTTGAACGTTTTTCTATACATTTGTATGTATTGGCGTTACGCGACGGATAAAACGCGACGGATCTTCCGTCAGATATGTTCCGCCCCTTAAGAAAGATTAATGGTAAGTGATTTTGCTGCCACGCGTAGGTCGTGACTTCACTGCCCACACAGGACGAATATGTGTATGATGTCCACAATTATTTGTTATCTATGGGTATAATGCTTCTTTATTTAATATTTTTTTTATAGACTCACGCCTGTATCCCCGAAGGGCTAGGCAGAGGTGTAATATTACACCCACATTTCGCCATGAATTTTTAGGTCCCACGTAGTAGGGGGCGAGCCTATTGCCATACCGGGCACATTACCAGACTCCGTGCTGCTACTGAGAAATTCCTTACGGAAAAACCCAATAACACTTTACCCGACCCGGGATTCGGACCCGGGATTCGAACCCGAGGCCTCTCAATCCCACGCGCACGTTTATGCTGCGAGACCAACGAGGCAGTCATAAGGGGGTATAATGCTTCTATGAGTTGGTATGTCGGTTTTCCGTAGGTACACGATTAAGGATCCAATGATCGCATGTGAGATACTTTAAGATAATATATTATGTTTGTCGATTGCCGAATTTCTAAGGTAAAGCCAAGTTTGGTTGAGATTTTCAGTCTAAATTTTGGTAACAGTGGAGTCCTTTTAATATTATTAAGCAATATCCAGAACGACATCGCTGGCAATCCCAAAGCACATACTAAGCTTATTGTGAAGCATAAATATGAAATTAACTACGTAACCATTTTCTTATAAATACAATAAGATATGCGATAAATGATTTACATCATAATCGCAACTGCGACTGCCTCTGTGGTCCTGCAGTAGTGTAAGCGACTGCGGATCATGAGTTCTCGGGTTCGATTCCCGGGTCAAACATAGTATAATAATATTCTACCACATTCACACAACATCATCTAGTCCCAAACTAAGCAGAACCTGCGCCAACCGGTCGTCACACAAAAAGTGATATTGGGTTTTTCTGTTAGGAATAATCCAACTGAAGTTCGGAGTCAAGGAGTTGACGGTGTCACACCCCCGTGCCTCGGAAAGCACATTAAGCCGTTGATCATGCGCCAATCTCTCTCCGGTCGTGTCGCATGTGGCGTCCCATCGGACTATGAGAGTGAGGGAAAACAGTGTGCACTTGTGTACGCGCACACACTTGTGCACTATAAAATGTCCCGCGCAGATGGCAAGTTTCATATAAAGACAAGCTGCCGTGGCCGAAATCGGTCAGGAGGACATTACATTACAATCTCAACTGAGAAAACCAAATTCTAGTCTGTGAAAACCACGTTTAGTTCACTGCTACGCAAGACAATAAGCCTTTAATTACAACGAAAGAACCATAGAAAACATTATTGATAAAATATGTTCATACAAACGTCCCCAACTTATGTTAAACCATTAACACAAACAATATAACATGACAAAATAAAAGATTACACATTATTCGCTGCTTTTTTTCTTTGTGCTTACAATGTGTAATCTTTACTCTAGCTACACAAAAAAAAATGTAATTCTAAATAAAAAGCTTGTTAAGCTAACATGAATTTCCAAAAACTGCCTTTATAGAATGACGTACACTTTAATAAAGGAACACCACCAAAGTAAATCACTCTGCAGGTTGTTATTTAAATTTTAAAACCGACGCAACACTAGACCTCAAGCTTTTATTCAAATATTTTCGCTTAAGAACATTCAACGAAAACTAAGAACAACAAACAGTCGGTATAGTAGCAAGATCAGAGTGACTACCTAAACCACCGGACCACTGGTGCAGTAAATCGCAGCTAATCAAATAAAAAAAGCTGCATAAGTCAAAACCGACACAATCACTTTATATTAAAAGTATCAAGTTAAAACCAATTCAGTAAAAAAACAAAACAGTTCGCGTTCCCTTTGTTTTTAATGTCACATAAAGAATAAAAAAATATTTTTAAAGATAAGTTTTATTTGTTGTACCTCTAAATTTGATTATTTTTACTGAAACTTAAAAATAATAAGGCTAATTTCACGTTTACTTCTATTACCAGCGGGCGTATAAAAATAAATGCGCATACATTATTTTCCAATTCTACGAGTTAAAATATTTATGGACTGGTTCATTGCGGCCCGTGTAAGTATTTAAGAGTTAATATTCTTCTGAAGACGGAGACGGCAAAAGCCTCCTCGTACCACAGAGGGATTTGGAAGGTTAACCCACTTTCTGCTGTAGGTAACTGTTTGAAATAGAAATATTATTTGTGATAGGTCTAGTCGATTATATCGATTTAGTAACTTTTAGTTTAGTCTACTGAAAATTTCTGACTATGGTCACACTGATCTGTCAACTTCCCTTTCCGAAAAAGACTTGATTGTGAGGATACCTTTTGCATTTCGTGTGAATTGTATAAGTGATATAAATTGATCGCCTATTGGAAAGCTCGTCCTTGTAGCTTCGCGAATAGTTTGGAACCCGTTTTGATTGCCACTTCCTTGATCAATAACTGGCACCGGTTTAATTGTGATAAAAATAGTATCTTAATGAACTTTGTAAAACACGTGTGTGAATTCCTGATTGGTGCCCGAGGAGTAGGACTACGCCGAACTGGACACTGGTATTTATTTGATTCTCTTGTTATTTTGGCTAAAATTATGAGTTAATCTTATAGGTCCACTCAAGAACATCATCAGGAGCATCAGCAAGATTTGGTAAGACATTTTATTAATATTAGAATTTATATTCATTCGTTGTGCTACCACAGTATATGTTAGACCTTTGCCTTGGGCTGAGACTGGATGAATTAATCACTTTCACTGATCTCTGTAAACCTTACCCGATCTTAGCTCCAAACTCTAGACATAATTTTTGGTGCAGAGCTGTAGTTGAAATTTAGCCGTTGATTGTATCTGAACTCAGATTGGTGTTGTATGAGCTATATATCTCATTTGTAAACAGTGTTATAGTGTTCTCAGGTCAGTATTGTCTAAAATACATAATATTGAATTGTATAAGTTGGCCTAGATAATTTGAAACACATTGTCATACATAACCTCAATCAGTAATTGTTTGACTTGTATTGTTGAAATCTAGCAATAACCTGTTGTTGTTAGCATTAATAAGTCAGTTTGTTTGGATACATAACAGCTGTATGTATCAATAAATTTTGTAAATTTAGTTAATTGCATAATTATATTAAGTTGAAACATTATAACAACCAAACTTTTGATAAACTTTTGTTTTGTTATAATATATAGATAATATTGTTATGTAACACATATTATGTGCTTACTTACTATTGTATATCTCAAATAACACAGCCAGTCTGTCTGTTGCAAGTAATTTATTAACTTATTTGAAGTTTCAACTTTTGTTAACTTTGACTTTGTTTTGTGTCAATATATATTGAAACTATTGATTTGTTGGACAGTAGATACCTGTCACTTGCCTGCACTTGGAGTAAACAGGCTAATACTTTGTTGGTTTCAAAGAATTGAGAAAAATTAAGTTTGATTGTTAATATTATTTAACGCTTGTCCGGGCTCTTTTGAAATTTGATTATGTCAGCTATCAAGGACTTGCGTGCGGCTGCTGGTGCTATTGCATCAGATTTGCGCTGGTTTGCCTCGGCCAGTGCCTTAGTGAACCGGCCTGATCGCCAGCAGGCCTTACTACAAAGGTACGAGCGGATCGATGATCGCCTGGCAAGTGTGGAACAGCAATTCCGCACTTTCAGCACTTGCTGTCTCGAAGTGTCAGTTAATGACTTCACCGCTGACCAGCGAAATAAGGTCAGCGAAGACTATGCCCAGGTCTTAGACCTGTATGATGCTGTCTCCAATTGTGCGAGACAATTGGTTGCCGATAGGGAAGGGCAACCCGGCTTGAAGCAGGACCTTCCTAGGTCAGCACCGGGGCTGGTGAGTAGGCTCCCTACCTTAGACCTCCCCCATTTTGATGGCTGCCTAGGAAGCTACCTGGGCTTCGTTAATTTGTTTGACAGCTTGGTCAATGACAGGGCTGACCTTTGGCCGGCACAAAAATTGGCCTATTTGATGTTGGTTCTGGATGGGGAGGCCAAAGGCCTCATCCAGCATCTGCCCGTGTCTGACGAGGCGTACCAGACGGCTCGGGACCTAATTACCCGTAGGTACCATAACAAGCGTGGCCTCGCCGACACGCATATTGAGCAGAATTTGGGATTGCCCACGCTCACCCGGGTCTTTGGGTTGCGCACCCAACTTTTGAACCCGCTTTTGGTGGCCATCAACGCACTTAAGTGCCTTGACCTGCCCGTGGACCAATGTTCCTATCTATTGGTGCACATTGTAGTTAAAAAGCTGCCTGCCGACCTGAGGTCGCGTTTTGAGCGGATAGCGCGACCCATCTGCCCCCCTTTGCTGACCTGGAGAGGTTCCTGGAGGATGAGTGCCGGGTCTTGGACAACTCCGGTGGTGACACGCCAGCTAAGACGCAGCCGCCCAAGGTCAAGGAGCAGGCTCGCGTTCACACCCAAGCCAATGTTGACCGGCGCCCTCCTCGCTTTGCGGTCACGCAGAGCCCAGTGGAGTGCTCTTACTGCAAGGTCACGGGGCACAGAACGGCCAGTTGTAGGGAATCCTTGGACCTGCATGTCACCTCTCGTAGGCGCATCGCGAATGCCCGCCGCCTTTGCTTCTCTTGCTTGGGGTTTGGACATTCTCTGCATGAATGCCAGAGAGGTAGGCCGCTTGTCCAACCAGCCGACGCCGCGCACGGGCGGGTGTTTTGAAGGTGGCAGCCGAGGCTCACTGGCGCGTAGCCGAGAGCTCCACTCACCCCGCTTGGAGAACCGTAGCGTGCGCACGCCTCCTCTCTCTCGCGCACCAGAATGTGCGACCTTTGAACGTCACCAGCACCATGACGGCTGCCCCAGGTATTCCCCTCCTTTGGCGGAGCGTCCCCGCCTCTTGTTTTGGGCGGGTGCGTCATTATGACCCCCCACAGATGGCGCGCGGATCGAGTCATCGCGCTTTTGAGGACTTCAAGCCGCACCCTCGTTTTGACTTGCCTGGTCCTGGCCAACGGTCGCCGCCCAGGCAACAATAGGTCATTGACCCCGGCCCTATAACGCCAACCTCCCCCATTGAGACCGTTATCCTTCCAACGGTTGCTGTTAGGGTCTGGGGACCCACGGGGACCTCTGTTGTTGTCCGTGCTATATTGGACACTGGTTCACAAGGTTGCATTGTTTCCACTTATTTGGTAGGGCAGGTTAAATTAAATATGGGCTCTTTTCCGAATTGTATACGGGGCATAGGTGACGTAGCCTCTAATGTTGAAGGGCAAGTTAAGGTTTTGTTTGGCCCTGTTGAATCTTCACACCCGAGGATTAAAACCTCGGCTATTGTGCTGAAGAATATTTTGGGCATGCATCCACAGAAACAGCTACCTGCTGCTGTGGTGAAGTTGACATCGGGATTGGAACCGGCAGACCCCAAATTTGACACACCGGGACAAATCGACTTGTTGATTGCCTCTGATGTCCTCGGTGGAATTTTGATTGGTAGGAAACGGGTCTTGGTGCCAAATGGTTTGACTGCCATCCCGACCATATTTGGATTTGCTTTGATGAGACCTGTACCTAGGGACCCCCCTCCACCTGAACTTGATAATTTGTTGGCTGTAGGCTCCGCTCTCTCTGATGCAGTTCAGAGGTTTTGGGAAGTGGAGGAGCCCCCTCAAGCTGCCCGTCTGAATCCAGAACATGAGGAGTGCGAGCTGTTCTTCCAGAACAACACTGCTCGACTCCGTTCTGGTCGGATTATTACGAGGCTACCCCTCTTGTCTATTCGGCCTCCGCTTGGTGAGTCACGACCTTTTGCCGAAAAGAGATTGTTAGCTATGGAGCGTCGCATGGGTCGTGATCCGGATATTGAGTTCTTGAGAGAATATGAACAGTTGGGACACATGTCCGTGTCAGATTTGGATTGGCGTTCGGTGGAGCACTACTTTCTCCCGCATCATGCGGTATTGAAGCCATCAACTGACAAGCTGCACACAGTGTTTGATGGTTCTGCGCAGACTTCAACAGGCGTATCCTTGAACCAATGCTTGCATTCTGGTCCCAAGTTGGTCAAGGACCTTTGTGACGTCATGACCAGCTTCCGACGACATCAGGTTGTCTTTGTAGCCGATATAAAAATGATGTTCAGGCAGACGATTATCCACCCTGATGACCGTCGCTTCCAGCTGATCCTTTGGAGAGAGTCTCCTCGTGATCCCATGGTCGTCTACGAGCTCAATACTAATACGTACGGTTTAAGGTCAAGCTCCTACTTGGCAATACGTTCTCTTTGGGAGCTCGCAGACCGCGAAGGCTTACATTTCCCAAGAGCCTCCGCCATCTTGAAAGACGATATTTACGTCGATGACATTTGCTCGGGCGCCTCCACAGCGGACGAGGCGATCCTCCTGCGGAACGAATTGATAAGTATTTTGGCCTCCGCTGGTTATGAGTTGCGCAAATGGATTTCCAACTCACCAGCGCTTTTGAAAGGCTTGCCAGAGGATCATCAGCAGGATCCACATCTATTTGAGATTGTTGACAACCCCGCCATGATGGCTTTTTTCGGCGTCCAGTACAGACCAGTCCAAGACATCTTTACGTATAACGTAGACTTGAAATTGCCTTGTTCTTGGACTAAACGTCTCATATTGTCTACTGTCGCCAGAACCTTTGATCCAAACGGTTGGATTTGTCCTGTCATATTTTGGGCAAAATGCTTCTTGCAGAAGCTTTGGACAGCAGGATTGATTCGGGACGAACCTCTACACAGCACTCATGTTGAGGAATGGACCTCTTTTGTATCCTCACTTCCTGCCGTCAACGAGATCTCCTTGTCTCGTCCCATCCTTCCTCCCGGGAAGTACAAGGCCACCCTTCACGGGTTATGTGATGCTTCGGAACGTGGTCACGCGGCCGTGGTGTACTTGCGCACAGTCAGTGCCTCAGGTCAGGTGAGAGTTTCCCTGATCATGGCGAAGAGCAAGGTTGCACCCCATCGGATATCTCTGACCATCCCAAAATTGGAGCTCTCGGGAGCAGCCCTACTTTTACGCTTGTTGAATCACGTGTCTAACACTTTGGGTCAGACAATTTGTATTAATGGAACCTACGCCTGGACAGACAGCCAAATAGTACTTTGTTGATTGAAGGCGTCTCGCGTATGTCCACACTTTGGAGGTATTTGTCGCTAATCGCGTTTCCCAAATCCAGAAATCCGAAGTCAAGCTTGTTTGGCGACACGTGCCAGGTGAACTCAACCCCGCTGATTGTGCCTCGCGCGGATGCTTGACGCCGAGCTTGATAGGTCATTCGCTGTGATGGGGTCCGGAATGGTTGAGTCGACCAGAAATTGATTGGCATCGAACGCCAGTTTTGAATACTTCTAATTTGCCGGGTCTACGAACAATGCTCTTGAGAAGGTAGAATGCGCCTTCGACCCCGATTTCTTGTTGAATCGCTACAGCTCCCTTGACAAGTTGTTAGGTGTTACTGCTTGGATAAAGCGTTTTGTTTTTAATTTTAGGCACCCACAACAGAAACGACTGACACCGTTTCTCTCACTACAGGAACGACAGGAGTCCCTCACCTTTTGGGTTCGTTCTGTGCAATTGTCGCATTTTGAGAAGGAGATTGCTATCCTTAAATCAGGGAGATCGAAATTGTCGGGAGCTGTCTCTAAATTGAACCCCTTTTTGGACGATACGGGTCTCTTGCGCGTTGGAGGGCGTCTCAAGAACGCCAACCTCCCTTACGGAGCTCGTCACCCCCTGTTGTTACCCAAGGAGGGTCATTTGGTACGCTTGTTGGTAACTGACCGTCACCGTAAAAATTCGCATGCTGGTTGTAATGCGCTCTTGGCCATTTTGCAGCGCGAGTTTTGGATCTTGTGTGCCCGAAGAATTATTCGGAGTGTAGTCTTTCGCTGCATCCCTTGCTATAAGCTCAAGGCTTCTACCATGCAGCCCTTGATGGGAGACTAACCGGCAGATCGCGTAACTGAGAGCAGGACGTTTGACGGTGTTGGCACGGACTTCGCTGGTCCCTTTTTTGTTGAAAACATCGACACTTCGAAACAGCAAGACTGTCAAGGCCTACTTGTGCGTTTTTGTTTGTCTCTCCACAAAGGCCGTACACTTAGAACTGGTCTCCTCGCTTATGACCGAGGCGTTTGTAGCCACATTTGACAGATTTGTATCCCGCAGAGGGCTGCCTCCCTTGATCCGTTCTGACTGCGGCACTAACTTCAAGGGCACGTATAATTATTGGAATATTTGCACATGCTCCAGCAACGCGTTAAGTGGACCAACAAGACCGATCCACCCAAGATTGGTGACCTCGTTTTGATCAAGGAGGCTAACTTTCCGCCACTCAGATGGCGCAGGGGGCGCATTCTTCGTTTGGTAACTGGGGCTGATGGAGTTCCCCGATTTGCTGAGGTCTTGGTGGACGGTTTGATTCTGAGGAGAGCGGTTGCAACGTTGTCACGTCTACCAACTGATTAGCGGACCGGTAGGCCGGTCTGGGGCGGGTGGATGTTTGAAATAGAAATATTATTTGTGATAGGTCAAGTCGATTATATCGATTTAGTAACGTTTAATTAAGTCTATTGAAAATTTCTGACTATGGTCACACTGAACTGTCAACTTCCCTTTCCGAAAAAGACTTCATTGTGAGGACACCTTTTGCATTTCGTGTGAATTGTATAATTGATATAAATTGATCACCTTTTGGAAAGCTCGTCCTTGTAGCTTCGCGAATAGTTTGGAACCCGTTTTGATTGCCACTTCCTTGATCAATAACTGGCACCGGTTTAATTGTGATAAAAATAGTATCTAAATGAACTTTGTAAAACACGTGTGTGAATTCCTGATTGGTGCCCGAGGAGTAGGACTACGCCGAACTGGACACTGGTATTTATTCGATTCTCTTGTTATTTTGGCCAAAATTATGAGTTAATCTTATAGGTCCACTCAAGAACATTATCAGGAGCATCAACAAGATTTGGTAAGACATTTTATTAATATTGGAATTTATATTCATTCGCTGTGCTACCACAGTATATGTTAGACCTTTGCCTTGGGCTGAGACTGGATGAATGAATCGCTTCCACTGATCTCTGTAAACCTTACCCGATCTTAGCTCCAAACTCTAGGTAATTTAATTTAGTTACGCAGTTGGTCGTTTGTACCTTTGTCAAATTACGTAGATAAACAAGGATGTTTATTAACCATGTCGATGTTTGCCACTGAAACGATTAAATTGAATTTTGTGTCTTGCTTTTTAAGGGTAAATAAGTTCTTTTTGTTGAGTTATTTGAATGTAATATTATCTGGGATTGTATTGCTTTACTATACTAGTAAAGTGATGTTCACGAGTTTAACAAAACGTTATGAAGATTTTCTGTTATGCAACTTTTATTACTGTAAGGTCCCCATTTTTATTAAAATTAATATCGATTGGAATTTAATAATTTGTAGTCGATTGACTCGTCCGAGTCACATCACTATCGAAATAATTCAAAATGGCGGTTGGCGAAAGCGGGCATTCTATTCCGGGCGACGGGACTGAACGGACGGTGGCTCTTAGGAAATATTATAATATCTGTACAGTGTAAAGGTGTGTCCGAAATATAAATTGTATTGGAATACAACTGGAGTTTTACTACAAATCAGAAGTGGTAAGTACATGCTCACATTAATTTATATTCGTTTTAGTTCAAATTATGACTTTACGTGTGCGCGTATGGGGGTATTTTGTATTCGTCCTAGTTTTGAACTTTTGTTAGATATATATTGGAATAGAAAACTAGTTACCAGCGTACAATGTAACAACGCTAACAAATTTAAAATTACCCTCTTCATAGTGTAATAATTGTCTAACGGATTATTACTGTCTCGTTGGTCTCGCGGCATAAATTTTCTCGTGGGACATATCCCGGGTTCGATGCCCGGATCGGGCAATGTATTGTTGGGATTTCTTTGGTCTGGTCAAAAGTGAGTATAGCAATATCTAGCTCTGCCTAGCTCTTCGAGGATATAGAAGGGAGACTGTGTAACGGATAATTACGAAAAGAATACTACTTGATTATGGTTAGCTTGTGCCGTGAACGTATGGTCAAGGTCACATTAAGGTGCAACCATGGTCTTGAGGAGAAACCTCCAAGACCGTCTATTTTAATTATTAAATAAAGTGTATCATTGGTAGTGACCAGGGTCAAGGTCATGTTAAGGTCAGAAAAGGGTTCTAAAAAATATGCTCCGGGGTTTTATAAAGGGGTATGAATTTTTCATTATTTTTGCGCTTACGCGCACCGTTTTCGAGATAGACGATTTTTATTCAAAAAAAAAAATTATTTACCGTCTATTTAAAAATACAAATTCAAACCGAACTTTTCGTCTCTGAGTTAAAGAAAATGGAGCGAGGCGGGAATGGACCAAGCTGACGCCTGGAGACGCCGGAGCCCGGTGGATCGGGACGCGATGGCGAAGGAGCTGGGCGGGAGTCGACTGCGCAGCGAGCGAGGTGGACTGTGGAGGTCGCACTCGCTATCGGAGCCGTGGCCCTACTCATCGCGGCATCTGCGGCCGGAGCGTCCGGGACGGGGATCCTGGGTCGGAGAGAGAACGAGAGTAACGAGACGGAGTCGGGCGCTTGGAAGAGGAAATCGGCTTGCAACGGAGTCGTCATCGACCGGGTTCCCGACGGCATGGCTCTCGTCGCGGCGACCGTAATGCGTCGCATATTTGTTATTTATTTAATTATTTGTCATTCACACGTTCATGCAGAAATAGTGCAGTGTCCCACAAAACCGTGTCATCGGTTTGACTGTGGGATCCAGTCTCCGTACAGTAAATTAGAACGTTTACATGGATAAAATTACAATAACTACTTATAGCTAACTTCACTCTTAAATTTTAGCACTTATCTAAGTAATATTGCTTAAGTCTCCTTTTAAATATAGTTTCATCACTTTCGTTCCTTATGTCCTCTGGGACATTGTTTGGCGGATATGGCAAACGTTTTTAAAGTTCTACCACCGTAATAATTAAACACTCTTGGTATAATATATTTGCCAGAGGCCATCGATCGGGTGTTATGATTATTTGTAACTGGTTCCAAGTTATGCCCAAGACTGCCATGGTTGTTTACAGCCAATAAGTATTTATGTTTTAGGGAAATTGGTAGTATTTTACAAATTTTAAATAATTTTATGTAGACATTTTTATGCTGATTTCTAGTTTTATATGTTTTGAATGTAAGACCATGGCAATCTAAAGCATACCGAGAATAGACTCCTAGAGTGACTAATATAAGGATTTTAATGTTCCTTTAGGTACTTTAAAGCTGAAATGATAGAATTTTCCAAGTAATACTCTGTTTTACATCTGTTTTAAATTGTATGATGAATACTCTGTTTTTCACAAAGGTAATCTAAATGATGGGACCATGAAAAATGTTCATTTATTTTCATGCCTAAGTATTTAAAACAGTTTACTTTTTCAATAGGTTTACATTGACGGTTTGATAAATTATGAAAGCTTGAATGGTTGTGTGTATACAATACTGGTTCTACTGATGGTCGCAAATATGTATAGTGTGTTATTAGCAGTTTGGTTTTTTCTGACTTGATGACGATGCCGTTATCGTCGCATAGACCGACATCATTGAGACAGGATGAGATGCGGTCTTTTCGAAAGGACAGCCGAGGTGAGCAGCGATGCCGTCTTGAACGGGACGACAAAGAGCTGCCTCATGACCCCTCCAGAAGTTTTCGTCTCCAAGTATTCATGGATCTCAGAGTTGCGAGTGGGCCGGGCGGCGCCACTTGTAGTCCTGAGGATGTTATTTTGGGCTCTGCAGGCATTGGATGTTTGATTTGCAGGCTGAGGACCACAGTTAGAATCCATAAGTCCATATGGGTTTTATAACTGAGCTGTAGACTCTGGGTTTGTTACTCAGGGACGGAGCGGATTGTTTACCGAGTAACCACAATAGGTTTTTTTTTAAAACGAAAGTTGACTTCGTTCCGTTTATGTTTTACATGCTCCTTCCAGGTCATACGTTGATCCAAGTGGAGGCCCGGGGGCTTCACACATGTAGATTGAGGTAGCGATACTTGACCGGGATTTGCTGTTGGGCATAGTTTCTTTAGCGGCATGAAAGTGATGTGGTGCGATTTGGGGGCACTCGCTCTAATTCGCCATTTTTGCAACCAGCTATAGGTTTGGTCTGGTTGGATTTGTTAAGGGCCCCCCGGCTTCATCTGGGTCGCTACTAGATGTCAGAAATGCAGCGTCATCCGCAGGCGTCGCAATAATTACGTTTGGGGGCTTGCGGTAGGTCGTGAGTAAATATGTTATACATATCTGGGCCAAGGACCGAGCCTTGAGGCGCTCCTGAATCGCAAGTGTGCGGAGGAGATCTGGAGCCGCGTTGCTTGACTTGGAGGGTTCTACCCTTTAAATATGATGCCAAAAGAAGGTAGAACGTGTGGGGCAGGGTCCTCTTTATTTTGCACAATAGGCTTTTGTTCCAAACCCGATCGAAAGCATGTTGGACATCGAGAAATGCTGCTGAGCAGTACTCCTTATTTTCGAGACTGTCTTATATTTTGGTAGACTCCATGCATTTGCAACCTGTGCGAGAGCAGTCCTTAGTTCAGTGATCACCCGGTTGAGTCGTGTTTTGTCTTCTCTATTGCGTGAATGTTGCCACACTCTGCGAAGTCTGCGCTTTTCAAATATCTTGCTGCGGATATCAACTGGAAATAGTTTTCTACGATTGGGTGTTTCTAGAGTGGGAGTATTTTTCCAAGCCGCTACTTGTATCAGGTTGGTGATGTATGGGCACGCGTGGTCAATGTTTTCGGGATTTTTCAGTGGAAGTTTAAGAATTATATTGGATTCCAGAAATTCACGAAAATTACCCTAGTCTGTTTTTGCATTTTACAGGTTCCCATTATAGAGTACACAGTAAATGATTGTTGTGCTTATCATCAGCATCACTAGACTATGGTCCGAGGAGACGTCGAGGCTTGATACTATGTGAACGTAAAGGGGTTGAATATTTTTGGTGATATAAAAGTCCAACAAATCTGGTATCTTGTTGCCGTCTGTGCGCCAGTATGTCGGTTCACCAGTAGATAATAGTATAAGTCGATTGGAATCGACGTTCCTTTTTAGTTCTCGACCTCTTGTAACGATTACTCGTGATCCCCAGTAGGTGTGCTTAGCATTCCAGACCCCACCAGCTATGAAGCGATTCCCCAGAGACTGGAAATATTCTGTGAGCATGACTTCTTTAATGCAATGTCGCGGTGGGCAATATATGGCCGAGAGGTTCATATGACCATAGCCGTCTTCTATGCGCACTGTGGTAGCTTGTAGGTGATTAGTCGCGTACGGCTGCGGTAGGCAGTGTTTTATGCTATTTTTAATAACAATCGCAGAACCAGCATGAGCTCCGCCATTCGGGTGGCAGGTAAAATACACGCTATATCCGGTGTTGCATCACCGGATATAGCGTGTATTTCGGCTTAGATTCTATTGTTTGTATGTACTTCGGATATAAGGCATGCATCAAGTTTGTTGGAGTGGAGGAATGCTTCAAGTTCATGAGAGTTAGGTGCAAGGCCATTAATGTTCCACGTTGCATGGTTTAGAGAAGTAATTTGTTGTTCTATAATGAGGGTTGTGATACGGTCCAACATGGAGCACATTTGTTGAATTAGGAGATCGATCGTCTCACTTTGTTTTATGAGTATGCTTTCAAGAGTCAGATTTCGTTGATTGTCAGTAATATCAGTGGTGTTATCAGAAGCTGGTGTAGATTTTGACTGCGTTACGGTCTCGGCGGCTACCACACCTGCATAAGATCTCTGTTGTAGTTCACAATCTTTGGTGGTTGTTGTCTATGGTGGAGGTTTTTAATGACTAAGCGGTAGCTTTTATTGTCCTTTGGGGTGAATAGCCGATAGCCCATTTGACCGGATAACAGTTATTTTTTTTGGAGGCACATGTAGGGTGAGGCTAGGAAAGGATGGTAGTTCCTACTGACGCGAGTAACTTCACCCCCCTACCAATAATTATTAATTTAAAATAATATTAATGTACCTAGGTATTAATGGTACAGTCCAGAGCTGTATTGTTACAGGCTTATTTTTGTAGCAGTGATAAAACAGCCTATCATTCTAATTTATATTAATTCCTTGTGTATATTATGTCGCTGTGATAATAATATGTTGTTAACTTGTGCTAAAAATTAAATGGTTAGTAATAGTGGTGTTTTACACATGTTGCGCTAACTATTGTATGAGCTGATATATTGCACTGTTGGTTGTAAAACCGTATTAACTAAATTACGATACAATTGTTAATATAGCCATGATTCTATTTATTAAAGGTCTGTTTTGTTATGTGAAAATTCTGGTCAGAATTGGATGGGTTGACCAGAATTATAAGCTATTATAAGCAGTGTAGCAGTTCCTGCTAGAATTGGATGGGTGAGCAGGAACTGCATGTTGGTATTGTTGGTAAATGTCAATGTTGCTAGACTTGGATGGGTTAGCAAGCATTGCATTTATAACATGTAGGTATTGTTGGTAAATGTCAATCTTGCTAGAATTGGATGGGTTAGCAAGCATTGCATTTATAACACGTAGGCATTGTTGGTAAATGTCATTTATAACATGGTATTGTTGGTAGATGGCATTTATAACACGTAGGTATTGTTGGTAAATGTCAATCATGCTAGAATTGGATGGGTTAGCAAGCATTGCATTTATAACACGTAGGTATTGTTGGTAAATGTCATTTATAACATGGTATTGTTGGTAGATGGCATTTATAACTCGTAGGTATTGTTGGTAAATGTCAATCTTGCTAGAATAGGGTATTTGACTAAAAAAATCGAATTAGTCCGTCAGTTAGATTATCGAAAAATATTGGATACGTATTTTTTGTTTTTTCAAATCAGTAAAAAATTACGAAGATAAAACACATCAAAGATGGAGAAACGTCTAGGAGTGGGGGCTTGTAACGTCACTTGCCAGTAAAAAGTGTACTGGCAAGTGACGTCACACGAGTTTTCAGCGAAGTTTGTAGTCTTCATTTTTTGTTTACGTGACTAAAGAAAAAATACGTATCCAATAATTTTCGATAATCTAACTGACGGACTTATTAGATTTTTTTAGTCAAATACCCTATTGGATGGGTTAGCAAGCATAGCATTTATAACACGTAGGTATTGTTGGTAGATGTCATTTATAACATGGTATTGTTGGTAAATGGCATTTATAACATGTAGGTATTGTTGGTAAATGTCAAACTTGCTAGAATTGGATGGGTTAGCAAGCATTGCATTTATAACCCGTAGGTATTGTTGGTAAATGTCATTTATAACATGGTATTGTTGGTAGATGGCATTTATAACACGTAGGTATTGTTGGTAAATGTCAATCTTGCTAGAATTGGGTGGGTTAGCAAGCATTGCATTTATAACACGTAGGTATTGTTGGTAGATGTCATTTATAACATGGTATTGTTGGTAAATGGCATTTATAACACGTAGGTATTGTTGGTAAATGTCAATCTTGCTAGAATTGGATGGGTTAGCAAGCATTGCATTTATAACACGTAGGTATTATTGGTAAATGTCAATCTTGCTAGAATTGGATGGGTTAGCAAGCATTGCATTTATAACACGTAGGTATTGTTGGTAAAATATGTCAATCTTGCTAGAATTGGATGGGTTAGCAAGCATTGCATTTATAACATGTCTAAGGTTTTATAAGCGATTTATAAAATGTATTGGTCAGAATAGGATGGGTTGACCAGGATTGTAAGCTTTTACAAGCGATTTATAAAATGTATTGGTCAGAATTGGATGGGTTGACCAGGATTGTAAGCTTTTATAAGCGATTTATAAAATGTATTGGTCAGAATTAATGGGTTGACCAGGATTGTAAGCTTTTATAAGCGATTTATAAAATGTATTGGTCAGAATTGATGGGTTGACCAGGATTGTAAGCTTTTATAAGCGAATTATAAAATGTATTGGTCAGAATTGATGGGTTGATCAGGATTGTAAGCTTTTATAAGCGATTTATAAAATGTATTGGTCAGAATTGGATGGGTTGACCAGGATTGTAAGCTTTTATAAGCGGTTTATAAAATGTATTGGTGAGAATTGGATGGGTTTACAGGATTCTTTAATGTGATTGTAAGTGCCCCCTCTCGCCGAGTGTAAGGTTTATGTTAAGTTTGCTTGATTGCGTGTATGGGGACATACACGAGGTCAGGATGGACGAGTTTAAGGTCCCCATTTTCCCCATTTCAGCCACGCTGTTCCTAAATGCTTTCGCAGCCCGTTAGTGACATTACGTAGTCAAACACGTGATCAGTATACCATTAAATTAAGTAGTAGTACACCAGATATAGCAAGAAAACAACATGTTAATCTCATACATATATTCGTATCAACAGTGACAAAAGAAAATATATGATGTTATTGGACAATATTATCTTAATATATAAAATCCTTGCGTTACTGACTGACTGACAGACACGCTACAGCCGAAAATATTGGGCGCAGGAAGCTGAAATTTGGCATGTATGTACCTTGGGGACCGTAGGGGTGCACTAAGAAGGGATTTCCCGAAATTCCTACGGGATCGGGCAAAACGGGTAAAACAAAATAAAATGCGGGCGTAGCTGCGGGCGTCCTCTAGTTGGACAATAAAATTCGAATCTTATGAATTTAAGATTCTTATCTTCTCTCCGTATTACAGACTAAAATAAAAATATAAATTTTCCTCTAAATATTCCTGTTCTGAGTTAAAATAAAACTGGACTTTGTTCAATAAGCGACGGCATCACCCACTTGCAATCAGATTTCAATACCATTATGAAACTGCGGGTGCCCGATAATATTACGCTGGCAACAAAAAGTAAAAGAAAGTTGTATTTTATGTAAAATACGTATTGTTTTAATATTATGTTTCTTGGAACCTACATACTTGAACAAGTAATATTAAACAGCCGGTGTTTTAGTGATGTAAAGTTATAAATACCACAAGATAAAAATTAATTCAGATTAATTCTTATACTACATGCGTAATTTTAATCGCCATACCACACATCCATGTTGTGGTTTCGATTCCAAAAACGTACATTTACTAATCTGTATTATACTTCTAAAATAGTCTAATAAATATTTGTTTAGTAACCATACTTCATGACTTTATAACTATCACCTTCACCTTTACAAGTTACATGATATTATTCAGATATACGAGAACAGGTCTGTACCACAAAATAATTTAAAAATAAAGGTAAACTATATTCTATTTGCCCATAACATACCAACAGACTACGGAGAGGTTAGGTATGGGGTTCCAACCCACGGCGGATACAACTGACTTTTCGAAATTTGGTAGGTACATTCAAACAAGTCGGCGGTGGACCAGTTTTAATAAAAATCCTTTGGCTCGCTCATAGAGTCGAGACACACTAGCAACTAGTTTTGTATACGAGTGTCAATGTGTTTGTAAGTAGCACTGGACTCAACGATGTCTTGCTGAGCGATTCTCGCCCTTATGGTGGTCTAGCGCGAAGTTGTTCGATTGTATGTAATAATCAGTTAACTATCGGTTGCGTCGTCGGAGAACGCGTTAGGCCATCGTTCCTTCTTGTCATTTATGACAGGAGGGACCAATGAGAATGGGGACTCAACACCCTTATCTTTATTGACACTGATCTAAACCGTGGTAAATCGCAATGCCATTGGGCTACGGAGGTTGGACCGCAGTCGCTCTGTTAACAAGCTAATATTTTGTCAAAACAAGTGGATCTCGGGCTTAAAAGCAGTCTTGGTTGCAACTTGGATAACTCTAAGACGATGATAATCTATCTATTTACTTGATCAGAAGTATGGACGCGTGTATTTATTTGATGTTATCTAAAGCATTCATTGTCATATTTCTCTCCAAGTCCAAATAATCTGCATCAGTTACATACAGTTTGGAGACAGTAAGATTACTGTTAAACTTGCTCAATTGTTCCAACAATAAATTATAAATTTTCAGAATATGTTCGGCTAATTTGATGGCTTTACTGGATGAGTTTTCCATTAATTTACAATTGAAACTTTCTAAGCACACTTAAATATATCGAGCTTGTATACATTATGTACTTTGTGAAAGGGAACAAAGGTGTCCTTGTTTCTGTGGAAAAGCGAGCAGAAGGCCAATTCTGGTAATTATATTTGTTCAAATTCCAATATCGATCTAGTCTCGGCGTCATAAATGGTATTCTCGTAACTTAACTGACACTTGAATGAGATCGGGACTACATCGAAAGTTGAACCAAGTGTGAACTAGTGTGAACGATATTCTGCTAATTATTAGTAGAGCAGGTAAGGTATTTCTAGTTTTTTCACAATGATACCATCGTACATAATATAACCACATGAGTAAATAAACCGAACAGAGAAACAGCTTCTTAAGAGCTTGTAAATTTGTTACCTATTTTGGTAGGGTTGTCACAATAGGTTAAGACAAATCGCTTGTTCGGTATACGACATATTCTGGAATGGACAGATTCGTGATTCGGCAAATTCCCAACTCGACAGATTCGTGAATTGGGCAGATTCTTGGACTCGACCGATTCGCTATACGGCAGAAGTACAGTTGTAAATAAAATAGCGAGTGGAACCAAAAAAGCATGCACCTGATACTTTTAAAAGCACGGAATAAAAATATACATTTGTTACCAAGGACACGACGTGATGACGTGATTTATTTGACATTCCCAACGATACCACTAATAGTGTTGAATATTTTTCTGGTAATATTTATGATCTATTTTGCTAATAAACATAGGAATCGCCTTTAGCTATTATATGCCACTAGTTTTACCACGGGGATATGTATCTAAAATAAGTTTAAAAAGAAATTGTGTAAGACAAATTCATGTCTACAAAACAAATGACTATAAAATGATCAACCATCGATAGGGCTTACAAAAAACAGGTGCATGCGATTTTCGACCTTATTGACAATTCATGATAAACTTCTTTTTGGTATTTTCTTGCTTTCTGACATTGATACGTTATTAAAATTATAAATTCTGAGTTACGTCAATAAGGTCGAAAATCGCATGCACCTGATTTTTGTAATCCCTATCGATGGCTGATAACTTTCTGATAGTCACTGGTTTTGTAAACGTTAATTGCTTTTATACAATTTCACAACTAATGAGTTCACGAGGATCCTCTGGGGGATCTGGCTTGGAGATCCTGGTGGACAACATGCAAACATGTTAAGTATTTCGTTGCCAGCATTGACAATATTTATTTCAAGATATTCGCGAAACTTTTGCTCGAGAAATTCAACAAATGAGATAAAATTATCAGGAGGAAAAAACGAATTAAAAAACCCAATTGTACGTTACCATCGTTAAAATCTTTATAATGTCTGAATTATTTCTATTATTGAATATTAAATTTTTTAATTATTGAATACCTATTGAAAATAATTCACACGATCCAAGGAACCAATATATTTACTTATTTGGCATGTAAACGTATTGGCCTCCAATAACCATTCCTATTAATGTATTTTCCCATACAATGGCAAAATTCATGTTTTTGTTTTTGAGTTTTTGACATTACCTCTAAGATCAACAAGAGATTATAAATTGATTATATCGAAAGTATACTATAAGGAGATTAAGTGGAGCAGAATACCAATTGTGAGTCAATTCAAAATTAAATCGCAGTTCAGTCAAAATTCAGTGTCAGTGTCTGTTAAATACGAGAATTGGCCTTCTGGTGTTGTAGCTTTTTTTATGTTATCAGCGTTGTAAAACAGACAGTATTTAAAACGTAATTGTAATATACTTAAATTTGAAGGAACAAATTCATCAGTTTAAATTTTCATTAAATACAATTCTATTTGATGCAACACACGCAAATAGAGTAACTAATATTATCTTGCATCAAATATTCCACAAGCTGTTATGGGACACCGATGGGTAATTGTATACCTATAACATTTAAACCGATTAGTTCACATTAAAGCCGATGAGATTCTGTTACTAATTATTAGTGCCGCGACCCACACAAAAAATATAAATACTAGCTGTTTGAGGCCTTAGATGAGAAGCGAATACATTAGCTATAATTATGAGGACTTCGATCAGTTTTCCTAAAAATACTCAAAACCCAACTACTAGAATTTAATTTGAACCAGTTTATAAATTTCAATGTTTCTTAAAACCACTGCCATCTCAAACTACTATAATTTACTTCACGGAACTGTTATTATTTAATTTTACATATGAAAATTACAGCCCAAATTTTACGGAAATTGAGTTATTCACATACCTTCTCTAATAACATATCGTGGCAAGTATATACTTGACCCATTATTCCGGTCATAGCCATTAATGCCCCTCAAATGACATATTCGTATTGGGGATATGACGCAACATGTATTAAATAGAGACACACCTACTTGTTTTTTTTTTGTGTCGGGTTGGAAAATCCTCATGGAGTCTCTTCGCCCTGTGGGGGAATGACGAAGGGGACTGTCAGACTCTTACGGACTAAAAACCAACCCGTGCTCCTCATGTACCCATGTGTCGGAGGGCAGGGTTTCATCGAAGCATTTCTCGCTACCCCCCGACGGGTATTGCCCCGCCAGATGGTCAGGCGGGCCCCGAACGAAACCCCCTTGGCGGCGGATGAAGGTGTTGGGCTCCGCCGCCAAAACACCCAGCGGGCGCAGAAGATAGGGAGGACGGCAACGGCAACACCGCATCTCCTCTTCCTCTGCGGCCCAACCGCGACGCAACGTGTATTCATATACCGTCACTTTCTGTAACATACTTTTCCACCATAGTTCTGAACATGATCGCGAGTTGCCTACATTATAAGGCGTCAGTGGATGCTCCTGTTACACAAGATTCACATTGGAAGACTACTATAGCACTTAATTTAGTAACTGCATATTTGTTTAAGTATTATGTATGTTCTTATTTACTATTTACAAGTAATTAACTACAATGTGAAACATTTGCAGCTTCTTACAAAAACAAAATATGTACCATAACACTGGCGATTAAAAAAAGTGGCCGCGAGTTTTATTGCCCGTTCTTTCTCGTGGTTCTACCTATTGCTTTGCGAACGAGGCAGTAAATGTAAATGTAGAAGCGTTAGAAGCATTAGTAATTTACTTTAAAAATTTGACGTTCATAAGCGTCACCTTGTGACCTAGATGAATAAATGATTTTTGACTTTGACTTTGAACGATGGTGCGCCCCCATTTGATCGCGGGAGATAGGGCGCGCGGCAACGCAACACCGACCCGCCTCTCATCCCACTCCTAGTACAAACATTTTAGCTTAAATGGAAGTTAGCAAGCACGCTACAGTTACCCAGTAATTCAAATATGCTTTTATATTTATCAAGCGGATGGAGCAATCCTTAAAATTGTCATGATACCACTAGAGCCCCGTGGGTTTATTATCTAAATAGAAAATATGTATACCTACAGTAAACAGGCCCCTGCAACACAGAAGGTGTTTAGTACGGGAGTAAATTTATGACAAAATAAACTGTAGGGCAGACGGCATAATTACGAAAGCTACTGTGACGTCGTAGTGGACGCCCGCCTCCCACTACTCCAGTCCGGCCACCCCTCCTCGTCTCCCGCGCACCCCAGCGGTACATTTATACCGTGGCGCGGCAGCGATCGCCCCTTTCGGAGCCTGGACGCCGCCAAGTTAAGTGCTTCTCTCTGCTGGAGCACCGAAGCCCCGTCAGCCTGCCTGCCTACCCTGCCCTGAGTCTTAGCTCTTACCTTTAGTTACCTGGTTTATATTGTGTTACGCTTCGGAATACAATATCTTGTAACCAACAAATAGTATTTAATTTCTTTCCATTACACGTATCTACTACGTAACACATTAGGCATATAGGTACCCACACCTCATAAACGTTACACTGCTTTCCTGCAGATCTCATTACTTAATCGAACCAAAAAGATAATTAATACGTTATCTAAAACCTTCAAACTATTAACACCAAAGATATTCTAAAAACGAAATAGAAAAAGCGATATTTTACATTTGATATCAAGGTTATTTATTCCATAATAATTTTATAGTACCTACATTTGTGTACGTCAATATAAAAAAAACTTAGAATCATCATCCTCCTAGCGTAATCCCAGTCTCGACCTGTGGTCCGCTTTCTAGTCTAACCGGATTTGGCGGCATATTAGCTTTTCCACGGAGCAACTGCCTGTCTGACCTCCGCAACCCGAAGGGATAGCGATATTCCATGGTTTAGACTAATAAAAAAAACTTAGAATCTATACACATAAATAAAATTGGAAAGTCTGTTTGTAATATTAAAATAACCGCTTTTTACTAAATGCACATGGATGTAAGTATACACGGTACATAAACCCACATTTTTTTCAATTTTTGTCTGTCTGTTTGTTTGCTCTCGCTAATCTCTGGAACGGCTAGACCGATTTTGACGGGACTTTCACTGACGGATAGCTGATATACCAAGGAGTAACTTAAGCTAAATTAACCGAGTATGCGAAATAGTTCCCCCAGGACGTGGGTGAAACCGCGGGAATAGATATATATGATCTTGTAAGAAAATACAATAGTCTTTAAAATTGCTAAGTATTACTCTTGTCCACACTCTGTGTTAACATGACAATTTAAACAAAACATTTCTCTTTACTAACTTGAAAAAGAAGATGATTTAACAAAATAACGAATTAACCTTTTGAGCGCCATGGTCACATATATGTGACAAGCGAAAACTGTCCCTGGACGCCAACGACACAAATACGTGACAGAAAAAGCGGTATACAAAAACACGAAATAAACAATTTGAACATTACTTTAATGCCTGTTTATTTATATTACCTTAAAATAGAAGTTCTAATTCTTGTTTATTTCTGTTAAACGAGTTAAATAGCATAATAGATGTTGAGAAATTTTACGTTAAAAAGTAAGAAATCAATTCTTAAAAAAAGAATGTTCTCACACGCCACAGTCACAAATATGTGACCGCTAGTGATACAGCGCATGTTAGATAATATCAAAAATTTACATCAAAGGTCGTTTTAAAACTTTCTTCTGCAATGTATTATTTTAGATAATTATAATTTAGTACGAGGATAAAACATCATTAGTTTTATAGAATCAGTCTTAAAAAGCATTTTAATAGTTTAATAGTCGAAGATAAAATTGGTTGGGTCGAATTGCCATATATATTCGTTAATCTTGACTCAGGCGCATCCCTAACTCAACCCGAATTATCAGTGCCTTGTACGCCGTGGTCACAAATAGACGACAACATCGTGACGTCACAAGCGCAGGCGATCAGAAATAGTGAAGAAAATAAACAATATTAAAATATTTATTATTTATTTTATACTAAGTGACTGTTATAATGAGTGCGAATTTAATGACTACGGAGGAACTTCTTCGCATATTAGAAGGAGTTCCTGAATCCTGATGACGAAGGCTCTTCGGAAACAAAATCTTTGGACGACTATGATTTAGTTTAGAGGTACCTAAGGAAGTACCTACTGTAATTTTTTTCTGCTTTTATTTGAAGAAAAAAATAATCTTATTAAAAACCAAGATAATATCAGTAGGTATGTGGCCCAGTATTGGTGTTAGTAGACCGAACGTAACTTACTTTTGTTAAAAATAAGTTAGATAGGTACATTTGGGAATGTTATTTTTTTCATGAAACTACTGTAGGTATTTTTTTATGTTTATACGTACCTATACATATACTTAATCTGTTTGAACATTCGGAATTATAAAGATTATAGGTGTACCTAATTTACAAAAACGTGTTTTATTTTATTTTAAAATAATATTGTACGAGAACACATCGATAAGCGAGATATTACGTTGCTACATCCTTATTTCGTAAGCGAAATAGTCATACAAATGGCGGGCCGTCCACGCCATGGTCACAAATAGAAGACAGCAGATAAAGAATAGTGTTGTGCCTATAGTTATTACATTTAATTATATTGTCGTCTCATAACTGTTATTACGGTGTTATACAACTCTGTAAATTATGTATAACTATTACTATAGTAGGAGGAAGTGTAATTAGGAATTAAATTTCAATGTTATAATTAGGACATTATATTCTGAAATCGGAGACGAAAATAAAAATACAATTGAATATCGATGTAGTATTGGAATCCCTATTTATTTCGTAGGTATTTGCGCGGAATTTGTAGCTTGGCGTTGAGGGCCGGTTCATGTGTTTTTGCTCTGGCGTTCAAAAGGTTAGAATACGTAGGTCTATGCCAGATTGCCTCAAGTTCATTATTTTTAAAACCATGTAACAGACAGACACCTGTCCACCACAAGATAAAAATAAACGTACTAAATATTTGTTATAAATCTAAAAGACATTTAACACAGTGGGTCTAAGTGAGGGAAGTATTTTCAACAATTAGGTTGCGGGGGTAAGACGGTAATGGCTCCGTGTAGATACTGACTGAGAGCGAGCCAAAAATACACGCAGGGGCTAGAATGATAACTTATTTAAAGGGTCTTGCTCATTTTATGGTTTGGTAGAAAAAAGGTACAAAAGCTGCGTGAGCTAACCGCCTCTCGACCCAAGCGAGACGCCTACGGAGAATGGGCGACTGTATTTATTCTTTAAGTTACCTGTCCAACAACTAGGCTTACTCTACATACCTACGCCGATCTTTAATTGGCAGCACCTTTTCGTAAAAGACACTTACATAAAGAAAATCTTATTGCGCACGAAAAGAGGGTCGTAATTAATTCTATGGTATTACGAGTAAAGAGAAGAGCTTTGTCTTTATATATTGAGCAATAAGTATATAGGCACATTGCGGAAAACCTTTGGGTGCATGAAACCTTCATTAATGGAAGGTTTATATGTTACCCCAAAGGCTTATATATCATACTCACGGTGGGGCCCGGGTCACAAATTCTGGTCTAACTTTATGGAAACTTACTGCCAAGATTGAAATCGATTTGGCGTTTTACGGGGGAAAAGAGTTCCCGAGGGAAATTAAAAATAATCGCTCGAGCATATCCGCTGGCTGTACTAAGTATAATTTAATATATCTGGTTAAAATATTTAGGCGAAAAAATGAAAAAGTACGTCAATAAAAAAGTAAATATAATTTAGCTTTGAATTCGACAACAATTTTTATTGCGTGGTTAAAGTTCTTCGTCGGTATTTTAGGTCTGAATATGTAGACACTGTTCGAAAACATTCTGCAAGAGAGATGCGAACTACAAACGATTCAACGGTTCGATTCCATGATTCGATTTTTAATCGACATGGCCGTGATGAAACTAACCCAATCAGTCTCAGAATCTAAAATTGACACTTCGAGAAAGTCCAATTTGGCAATTTGTGATGTGAGAGTCAGCTCAGTATGTGTGGAATTCATAACTCTTTTAAAGGAAATCGTTATAAGTATGAATACGTACGGGGCCCACCAAGTGCTTTTTAGAGCCTATTAGTTTTCATTGCTAGCAAGTAAACTAATCAATGCCTACGTTGAGTGACAAGACGCATATAATATGTAGGTTGGCAATGTGGCGTGTTTTTTGGGCTCGCTCACATTTTGACAGCAGTGTGAACGAATTTGATAACGCCCTTGAAATCTATTACAAATACGTATAATTATTTCATTCATAAAATGGGTTATATTATAAAAATAGTTTCATTATTAAAGATATACTCATGTTGTATAATTATTAAGAAATCTGACAGTATATAAATAAACCAACGTGCAGAGGAAGTCCAAGAGGATTACTCCACTAAAAAAGGCTTTTATGTTTCACATTTCAATTAAAGGTCAAATAAAATAATATGCATTTTTTTTAAATAGAGAATGATTAACATCAGCATGTTACCTCACCGAATATATGCCTCTATATTCTGTTCATTTCATTGATATAAATGTACCTACTTATATGTCAATGGTTCATTTCAACTTCAGTTCAAAATGAATTAAAAAAATATCAAAGTAGCACTTTTTATCTTGTGTAAGTATATCTTGTATCTACTCTGGTTTTGAAAAATGTTCAAATGCTAGGTTTGCCTTTAAATTTTAATCGCACAGTCGGCGACACATCGCGTTGCCAATTTATTTACATACGATCCATATATGTCACCAAATATTCTCAAAAACATGAAACTATGTGCAAATTAAAATCTATACTAATATTATAAGTCTGAAGAGTTTGTTTGTAGCTGTTGAGAGTTTATCCGTATTAATTTTGAGCTCGTTTAACCAACCAATCGTTAAACGGGCTAATCTCAAGAACTATTTGTGCCAATTAGAAAATGATTTTCTTGTGTTAGCTAGTCCATTTATCGACGAAGGCTATACCCCATCATCACGCTCTGAGTCACGAGTACGGAGGAGTAGCAATTAATAATTTACAAATATCGGTAACACTTATCATCAGTTCTGTACATAAACTGCTGGGATTGGGCCTCTTTTCACTGCGAGAAGGGTAAGGTGATCAGCATTGTGACTAGTGGTGCCAAACACGAAAAACCGGTAACATATAATGCGTTAATATAATCGGGGGCGAATTCCGCCGACAATCTTGTATTCAGTTTGGTGTGTTTTTATAAAATGTAAAATATTTTTTACTTCAATAAAGATCCCTTTACTATTGTTTTTCTTATTAAATTGAACTAGCATTGTACCTAAGGCGCAAAATTTGTGTTTGTGAAAAGTGTTCATAAATAAATAAAAAACCAATGCGCCGAAGGTCCTTTGTGCTCGGAGATATCTACTTATTCGATAAGTAACCGAAATTGATTTTTGCCAACATATTGTTTTGAACAAGATATAAAGAGATGCATACATATGCTCACGCCTTTTTCACGTCGGGATAGGCAGAGACGCACGCGAAAGCTGAACGGCTGCAAACCTCACTCGGTTCCTCTACACTCATTACTCTTTTCATACATGCTCGCCGGTATAATGAGATATCTTAAGTAATTGGAACTAATTATTAGTAAAGTAATCTTACTATATTCTATGAATTGATAATTTTGAGTATAAAAAACTTATCAGTAATATATTATTTATTCATTAAGACCAATGTAAGCGCCGGGAAGTGTAAAAACTTAAAGACACATCTAATGCAGTTTTGACACTGTGGTTTATTTTCATAAATCAGTCTACTATTTATAAGTTTAGCTGGCCAATGGCTGATCAATTATTATATATAATTACTGATTTAACTATAATATATGCAAAAATACCTATTTAAATAAGGAATACTACTACCGCCTCGCATGAATAAATACGTCATTGGCTACAACACAGTTTCCGATCGCATCATCTCAATAAAGCTATGCACAAGGCCTAACCGTCTCAACATCATCCAGATTTACGCCCCCACCTCGCAGAGCACTGATGAAGCCATAGACGACTTTTACGGAATGTTGGAAAAAAACTCTGAATGCAATACCTAGTCGGGAGACTACCATCATCCTTGGAGACTGGAATGCAAAAGTCGGGCATACTCATGGCGATGAGCACCTTCGACGCTCAGTTGGTAAATACGGGCTAGGTGAAAGGAATGAGCGAGGTCAAAGACTCATAGAGTTTAGTGTAGAAAGAAAATTAAATATCATGAATACATTCTTCCAGCACCATCCGAGAAGACTCTATACCTGGAGGTCCCCTGGAGAAAGATACAGGAACCAGATTGACTACGTCCTAATAGATACACGTTGGAGATCCTCTATTACCAATGCCAAGACGTACCCAGGCGCCGACTATGGCTCTGACCACGTGCTACTTGTAGCATTGTTCACCATGCGGCTTAAAGCACCAAGAAAAAACAACCCACTATCCGCCTCTAAACATCTCGGCCAGGCTGAAATATCTGCTATTAGTCAAATAGTGGACAAAAAGCTTCAAACTGTCCCACCACCCTCGCCGGACGACGCCAACATTCTGTGGGAACATCTCAAAACCACCATTAATGACGCAACCACTTCTCTACCAAAACCTGAGAACAGATCATCACCTAAAAAATGCTGGATAACTGAAGACACTTGGGACCTCATTAAACGAAGAAAGGAAATCAAAAGTCTGGGGTTACAAAGTGACAAAGCTAGAGATGCCTACAGCAAACTAAATAAACAAATCCAAGCCAGTTGTCGTCGAGACAAAAACGGTTTCATCAACAACATCTGCACTGACATTGAAAGACATGCCACTAAATTGCAAACAGCAGATCTCTTCAAGAAAGTTCGCTTGCTCTGCAGAGAGTTTAAACCAAAATCGTGGGTGGTGGAGGACGAGCAAGGCAACGCAATACATGAGCTGGACCACGTAGCCCATAGATGGCGTGAATATTGCGAGGAACTGTACAAAGATCCACTGGCCAATAACTCGGATTACACATGTCACCCAGTTGGCTCAGGGCAGGAACCGGCGATACTCAGAAGCGAAATCGACGCTGCCTTAAAGCGTCTGAAACCCAAAAAGGCATCGGGTCCTGACATGATTACAGCCGAGGGTTTGAAAGCACTCGGGGACACAGCTGTTGACATACTCCACCATATCTGTGACATGGTTTGGCGAACCGGTAAGTGGCCTCAAGACTGGTCAGACTCCACAAAATCTTACCACTCCACAAAAAAGGCTCCAGGAAGTGCGGAAACTACCGCACTCTCGCTATCATCTCCCATGCCAGTAAGGTTATGTTTCACATAATTAATGCCAGATTACGTCACTTTTTGGACTGGAAAATACCTCAGGAGCAGGCGGGTTTTGTCAGGGCAAGAGGTACCCGCGAGCAAATTCGTAATATCCGCCAGATCATTGAAAAGTGCTACGAGTTCATCACGCCTGTTATCATGTGCTTCATAGACTACAGTAAGGCCTTCGACTGTGTCAAATGGTCTCTCTTGTGGCAGGTTCTGTCTGAGTTTGGGGTACCCCAGCACTTAATCACTCTCATCAGCTCCCTATATACGAATAGCCGTGGGGTAGTCAGAATTGATCAAACCTTGTCGGAGCCTTTCAAGTTCGGAAAAGGAGTCAGACAGGGCTGCATTCTATCCCCGATTTTGTTTAATATTTACGGCGAACATATTATGAGACGAGCTTGCGAGGGATGGGAGGGTGGTATTAGCATAGGAGGCAAGAAAATCACAAACCTCAGATACGCTGATGATACTACGCTGTTTGCTGCAAATGAATGCGAGATGGCCGAGCTCATTGATAGAGTGGAGCGAGTGAGTCAACAAGTAGGCCTCTGTATGAACAAAACTAAGACGAAGGTTATGATCGTAGATTGATCCAAACAACTGCAACCCACAGGAAGCTTGCAACTAGACATCGTCGATGAGTTCACCTACTTGGGTTCATGTATAAGCTGTGACAGCTCATCGGAGAAAGAAGTGCGGCGCAGAATCGGCATGGCTAAAACAGCTATGACACGGCTCCTAAAGATCTGGAATGACAGAAGCATCACTACGACAGCTAAAATGAAACTAGTACACACACTCGTCTTCCCTATATTTCTTTATGGCGCTGAAACGTGGACCCTAAAAGCAGCTGACCGCAGACGTATTGACGCCTTCGAGATGTGGTGTTGGCGCAAAATGCTACGGATACAATGGTCTGCATGCAGGACAAACGTCTCAATACTAAAGCAGCTCAGGATCACCATCAGACTCTCGACCATTTGCCTCCGCCGCACTCTGGAATACTTCGGGCATATTGCAAGGCGTAATCCTGACAACCTAGAGAGACTTACAATAACTGGCAAAATCGAAGGACGAAGACCCAGAGGACGCAGCCCCACACGATGGACCAATCAAATTCGCACCTCTCTCGAGACCGGAATCCATAATGCTATCCAAGCTGCTCAGGACCGCAATAAGTGGAAGACCATTATAAAAGACAACATCCTAAAGGGAAGTCGCGACCCTCAGAAATGAGGAATCGACACAAAGAGAGATGCAAAAATATTAACCAGTGGCACCAGATGGGGTAGTAGTGTAAGCAGACGCCTTGCTGTTTGGCACTATGCCGCATGTCTTAGGTTCGATTCTGACACGAGCCAGTACAATAAGTTAACAAAAAAATATGTTCAGGTTCTGTGTGTTATATGTGTCCGTTAGTTAAATGTTTGTAAAGTCCTCCGCGATACAGTATTTAATCAAAGTGCGGAAGCTGCTAGAAATTGTTGTATTATGCAATTACTTCAAAGAACTACTGTCTTGTATATATCTTTTTGGAGTTTAGGATACATGCCACTATTTATAACCTGTGACTAAAGTTTCTCAAATAAATTAGGTTCTGGAATGAATTCTGAGAATTGGTAAACACCTTTAATAAAGTTTTTGCTCAAACTTTGAAGCCCGCTGAACTGTGCCGGATACCAGTAAACCAGTTATTTTCATCCAACACGCAGGCAGCTGAAATTGGCTTTTAGATACCAAGGTATACTTGGTATCTAAACTAAACTAAACATCTAAACTATAACATAATAATATAATATTGTACTACAGTCACACAACACCATCTAGTCCCAAACTAAGCATAACTTGTACTATGGGATAAATGGATAATCATACTTAAATACCTTTTTATTTAAATAATGACATCAGAGTATACGTTTCTATTATAATAACAGGCATTATCTATCACGGAAGATGTAATTGTCAATGTTTTTTACATAAACTTAATTTTTCATTGATTTTAAAACTAAATATTCCGAGAAACTATTCAAACTGAAACCATTCGAACCCCCTTCTACCCCCATAGTACGGATCAATCCCCGATCACATAATTCAATTTACTTGATCCCTTGCTGAGAAAATGGCTGTGTATTTTCGTCCATAACTAAGTTAATAATTTTTGATAACGTCATAATTTCCTTCGGAATCAATGGCCGTTGTAGTAAATTAATATCTACTCTTGCGTTACCTAACTCCGCAAAATCGCGTTTGAAAACTTTATGGTCCCGAAGTGAATTTATGTGCATTCACCTGCGCATTTAAGTAATTTACAACACGCCAGAGCTAGCGGTCAAAAGGAACAATGTAGATTAATGTAGTAATACTTAGTCATGATGAGCTATTCATATATTTATAAAAAATAACACCAATGATTATTATGGTCGACGCAACGTACCCTTTTCCATTATAATTTATAGGCGTGTAAAAATATTAGAAGATGTTTATAAATAACCATATGATTCCATTACGATAATGTCCGCGTTTGATTTTTACTGCACTAGAAATCACCGACTTTACCAAGGTGTTACCAAATAAAAGCATCTTGGCAGATTCAATTATTAATTGTTGAGTTTTACCTATTAAAATACAAAACTACAAAAATGAATAATTCTGTTCATCAGGTCTAAAACGTACCCGTTACATTTCATGAAAATTGGTTTCAGTAACACAACACAAATAAATCTGGCAACATACTCGTGTGAGACAATTAAATCATACGTCAATTAGTTTGAGCAAAACGTTGCTTATATAAGCACTTGAGTGAAAATGTTTACAAATCAGATAGGAATATCGCTCACTCAATATTCTAATAAAAAGATAATAACTCGTGAAATGTCCAGGGAAGTTCAAAGATGCGAGATCATTCGATAAGGACTTTCAGCGGCAAGGCAGCGATACGAGCGGTTACACAATCCTAGACAAATATTTGAAATATCAACCAAGCCATAGGGAAAATTTGTGAAAACATTTTATATATTACAGTAACCTTATATTATATATCTCGTGTCACATCGCCAATCTTTCTCCCTGGGGTTTTCATCGAAAATAACGTACATTAATAGCATGATTATCACGAAATCAGTTATAGAATCAATGAAATCTGCAGTAGATGGAATAACATATATTTATAAAGTGCCTTTTAAGGATTTTTTTTTATATCAATGAATGAACCAACAACTTTTCACTTGGCTCGGACGAATTGACCACATTTTACCGTACCATTATCCGCGTATTTTTAGTATAGGTAACTTACAAAGTTCTTTACACTTCACTACTCTCTCTAGAGGGGTAAATGTCGATCGAAATCTTAATCTTGGTATGAGAGAAATAGACGCCTCTGAGATTGAGATTCGAATCTACTACTTACTGACTCACTTCACTCGGCTGGGAAAATCCCATGGGCAGTTCAGTTTCAGTAATTAACTAAGCCTTTTTTCTCGGGCGTATTAAACACTACTAAATTTGTATTTAGATGGACACCTATCACTAAACATTTGGCTCTTTGTGATTTGTTGATAACCGTTTACAAATAAATGTTTCATTTCATCTTACTATTTGATTTTATTACCCTTCTAAATCACTAGCGAGTAGTTTTTTTACAATACATCGTGTACTATTATTTATAGTATTTATTGTAGTGCTTATAGCGAAACTTGGCTTGTCGTTCGTAACAGATCGACAAAGTTAAGCAACGCTTGCATAGGTCGCCACTTGGATGGGTGACCGCGTGTGGCATTTACATCTGAGCGCTACCGTGCTTCGAAGGGCACGTTAAGCTGTCAGTCCCGGTTCTTGTCTCAGGATAAGAATCGTTAAGCCATGTCGAAGGTCTTAGGGTGGCCTGAAATGCCTGACACTAGAGTTGGCCACACACTCACACGAAAAACAAAACAATTGTTTTTTATGGTTTTAAAAACCCAAACGGTACGGCAATAGGCTCGCCCCCTATTACGTGGGACTAAAGTATATCTGGCGAAAAGTTGGTGTAGAAATACACCTCTGCCTACCTCTTCGGGGTTATAGGCGTGAGACTATGTATATATGTATGTAAAAACCCAAATGGAATATTTTATTAAAATATGCAAGAAGCAGTCAAAACCCAGTCACGCATTTTTGTAAAAAAATCAAATGTTACATACATAGACTCACGCCTGTTTCCCGGAGGGGTAGGCAGAGACTACGGAAGGCCATTTGCAACGATCCTGACATATCTCTCTTGCTTCATTCACTCCCATCAGATTCCTCATGCATGCTCTTCTGTTTTTAGGATGTCTCCAATCTGGTCAGAGAACGTCCGCCTAGGTATTCCCCATTGTCCTGTCCCTTCCACACTTGCCTTATATATCTGCTTAGTCAGTCTTTCGTCATCCATCTCTCCATGTGCCCAAACCATCTTAGCACACCTTTCTCGATGCTTGTCACTACATCTTCTTTTACCCCACAACACTCTCTTATTACACAATTCTTTACTCTGTCAGTCTTCGCAAGTATATTCTCAGGGTTATCTAGGTCCATGTCTTCTATACCTACATGCGAGTGTGAAAGAAAAAAAGGGCCTTAATTAGTATTTCTTATAAAATATGTAACCCAATATTGTAAGTACACGTGTCATATTCGTGCACTTGATAACTTAATACATCAACGTATTAATCAAGTATCAACAATATTAAGATTAATTAGCCATCGCTATCCGTCAATACATCGCTAATTCGATATGGCGGATAATATTACTGCTAAGTAGATAGTTATGTAGATGTATACGACAGTTATTGAGAAAATATTTGTAAACTATTGATTACTAATAAACTGATTTAAATAATAGTTACAGGTAGCACGCCACTGCGTAATGTTGCTGTTGTGCATGTATTGTTAGAGAGAGATGCAGGGGGCCTTTAATGTTGCGTTCTCTCTCCCACCGGCGGACACGAATAGGCCCCACTCTGCCACTCTATTCTTAATATCTCTATGGACGCTTACGTAGCGCGCTCGCGTCGCGCGCGCGGCGCTCGCGCGTCTCACACGCCCGAGGAATGCGCGCACCTAATGTGGGGGCTTAGACCGATCTGGTGACCAGGACCCTGCTGAGTCTCCGTGTTAAAGTCGTTTCTGACCGTGTTAAAGCTTAAGCTCGAAATAAAGCGATCAAATATGAATCGATACTAAAATTATAATTCCTTCGAGAAATTATAATTTTAGTATCCACTAGCTTTTGCCCGCTGCTTCGCACGCGGAAATTTCGCTTAGAGAACCCTTGAAGTATTAAAAGGGTGTAATACAAATTTTGAATCCCCTTTTCATCCACTTAGGCTAAGAATTTCCAAAAAGACTTTCTTAGTGTCCACTAACTTAATTTCAGGAACCAAAATACAAAGTTTGAAGTTAATCCATTGAAGGAATCAATAGTCTCATGCAAACTCTGACAGCCTGTTTTACCCCCTTAGGGGAGGAATTTCCAAAAATCCTCTCTCAATGCGCCCCTACGCAGCTCAAGGAATATACATGGCAAATTTCACCTACTTGCGCTCAGTAGTTTCGGCTGTAGCGTGTCTGTCAGTCAGTCAGTAACGCAAGGTTTTTATATATACAGATTATAATGCCTCTGTCTACCTATAATATCCCTTTTCGTAGAAATTGCTCCAGGGTTTAACAATGCAACATATTTATATATTATGGAATTTAATACACCATAATTTACATAAATAGCCACTTACAACATTGTTTATTTGTTCCATTTATTTAGTTCGAATGCAGAAAGCGTACAAAGGTGGCTAATGCTTTAGGAATTTTTGATCTAGTCTTGCTAAGATTGATACAAATATTAAAATTAGGTTCGTACAATCATCATCTGCCTTCTTTAAAATCTGTCCTAGTACTACTACTTCTGACCTTTCTCACCATGAGAAATGTTAGGCAATAGCTCACCACGAGCAGTTTTGAACATGCAGGTTTCCTCGTCATGTTTTCTTAGCCGTTTAGTAAACAGTAATCAACAACTCAATTCGCGCCGGGGTTTAATACCCTCTGCTTAGTAGTCCATTCGCCTCTTAACTTACTAGGCTAATGCTGCCTACTAATGCAAAAGTTTTATAACTTGAAACTTAGCACTACGGAAGCTTAACATGCAACATTATCAAATTCTTCGTAGTCAATGGTTTCACTATAGGTACCTAACTATTATTTTTGCTATAAATTAATTGAAGATAATTAAGTGCTCTTAACTCTTAAAATAACGTGAGCACTCACTATTCTCTAAGGAATCAATGGATTCATTTGCTCGAATGTGATTCAGCAGTGCGGCACAGTATGTCTACTACTTAAAAATATAGATTAGATTATTATATTCTTCAAAACATTCCCTTACAGCCTTTCAGAGTCCACTGCTGGACTTCCTGATTTCCTTAGTTGCTACACGGTGTCACTGTAAGTGTATACTACACTTATCAGACGGGCTGGTATAAGTTTGATGTTGAGTTTACGACAGTTCGCACAGATATTATTCATCATCATTATCAGCCATTTATACTGTCCCAATGCTGGGCACGGGCCTCTTCCCATTATGAGAAGGGTAAGGCCATAGTCCACCACGCTGGCCAAGTGCGGGTTGGCAAACTTCACATGTCTTTCGAGAACATTATGGAGAACGCTCAGACATGCGGGTTTCCTCACGATGTTGTCCTTCAACGTTTAGCAAGCGATAAATAACAATTTAATACGCACATAACTCCGAAAAGTCATCGGTGCGCGCCGTGGATTCGAACCCGGACCCTCTGCGTAACAGTCTCTCGGTCTCTCCACTAGGCTATCGCTGCTTCGTAAGATATTATTAGCTTTGAATATTTCACTTAGTGGTCTCTTATGACACCCATGAAATAAAAGTGTGTGGTGTCATTTCGTATCCTTGAACCACAATTGCACAAGCAGCAACATTTGTATATTTTAGTTCTGACTTTAATATACAAACGTTACTTTGTGTGTAATTTTGGCTATTTAAAAGAATGGCATGAGTTTCTTCTAGGTGTTCGACATAGCCCTACTTTTGACGTGCATATCATCTTAATATATAAAATCCTTGCGTTACTGACTGACTGACAGACACGCTACAGCCGAAACTATTGGGCGCAGGAAGCTGAAAATTGGCATGTATGTTCCTTGGGGACCGTAGGGGTGCACTAAGAAGGGATTTCCCGAAATTTCCACGGGATCGGCCAAAACGGGTAAATTTAAAAAAAATGCAGGCGTATCTGCTGGCGTCCTCTAGTTATAATATAAAAGGCATTTAATAATGAGAAAAAGAATCCATTTTTTAAATAAAACCATGGGTTCTCCTTGGCTGTTCATTTACTACGTGGGCAGCCATGTACCAAAATATTATATAAAGGATCAAACACGAATTAAGGCAAGAATGTAACCGCCGTGAAGAATGGACACATATTTCACAGGACGCGAGTTCGTTCTGAATAGGTGGAGTAGACACCTACTCCGACATTTCTCAAACTAGATACAATAACGGCCATGTCACCATGATATGTGGCTCACTTGATCACGTCAATTTCACTAATCTCGGAGCGAATACACGTTACATCATCTGCTTTCGGCCTATTTATTTCATGCAATGATGTTACATAAAAAGAAGATACGTTATAGGCGTACCAAAAGCAGGACGCTAAACATAAGCCAGTTGGCAAGTCTGACATATGTGTGTGTGACGTCGCGAGCCGGCGTCAAAGTGAAACTGACACGTTTTGTCAACCGAAATTAAAATAAAATATAGAGTTATCGATGTGTGCGTTAGTCTACCGTTTCTACGGATTGATTACTACGTAGGTAACGTATCTACCTTTTTCTAATATCATTGATTTCATGGATGAATATTAATAAGAGTAATGCTATACTACATTTTTTAATCTTGGCGGGTTATGGATACAATGCGTACTATCTTGATTCATACCGTGGATGTCGTAAGAGGGTAAGTAAAATATGCGAAGTTGGCGCCGCGGAAGTGTAAGCGACTGCTACGCCGAAGGTGGTGGGTTCGATTTCCGCTCAAGTCAAACATTTGTGTGCGTGAACGTGGATGTTTGTCTGGGTCTGGGTATTTCTATGTATAATATGTATATATTTACAAAAAAAAGTATTTATGTATGTTTATCCATTATCTTGTACTTACCCATAGGACAAGCTTCTGCTTAGTTTGGGACGGGATGGTGTTGTGTGAATGTGGAAACAAAAAAAAAAGACGTCAATCGTATCTTTAGGAAAAGGTGCAAAACTTGACAGTATATTTTATGCCAACCCGTCTGGCCAGCGTGGTTGGTATTGTAGGCAAAATCCTCCTATTGACTTACGATGTTATTGTGAGGCATATTAGGACAGGTGTTAATTCAGCTGTGGATTGCGAAAAGTTATATCAAGCTTAAAATGTTAAAAAACAATAGAACCGAATTCCTCGAAGTCATTTAAAGGTATAAAGAAGCACCAGTATGTTTTGTACCAATGTTTCGATCTAGGCACCCGTTGACCCCCAGTCATATAGTGTTTTATGTTTATCTGTCGCGAAAGGTTATTGTAATAATAATAATATCCTGGGACAACTCAGACGCAGTCAATGGATCCCAAACTTTGCAGAGCATTTACCTACTACAATATAATAATTTCCAATTTTTGAAAATCGTACTAAAATATTGTTATAGATACATTGTATTACACCCTGTCACAGATCAAATAATCATTCAAAGATTTGTCCAATGTTGGAATTGTCCGTGTGGTGACGAATTAAGAATACGGAATGTCACCACCCCATATCATCCCATGGGTATCGTAAGTGCCAACATAGGGACCATATTGTACAGAGAACAGCACTGTAAGAGGAGAAAAATTTGCAAAAAAAAAGCTTATAGAAACCCGTTTGGCCAGCGTGGTATAGTTACTTTCAAAGGAGAGGTCTAGTCCAGCACTAGACTGTTAGGGGCTGATAATGATAATGATGATGATGATAATGGCATTGCACCCGCTAGATCAAAGGCTAGTACTATATTATGAAAGCTGAAAATAATGAAAAATCATTACAATTTTCTTTTTATTCGAATTAAAGAAGATCTTGACGAAATATACAAGCGATGAATTCCGCTAACGTTTCGAGAAATTTTATAAACATCTACGGAGAACCATTATGTAAGAAAAATTACCCTCGTCTTCACCCGCGCACTGAAACAGGTGTATTTAAAATAAATGGCTCCATAAAGCACATGTCATGTTATTTTGCATTAGGACTGATTGATGTTAATTATCAGGATCTTGAGGCTCCATTTTTCCATAGATATTTGTTTGACTTACAAATAGTTACTTTCATTCAACATTCAAAATTAGATTAGGTTTTAGCAGTAATATATTCTTTTACTTTTGATGATGCAATTGTTTTTTTGACTGTTCAAACAAATTAATACCTCATTTGAGTTTATTTAACAAGTGTTATTATGGGCGTGTTAGACTTATAATTTATCTATTTTCTTCGATGTTTCGACTAGCTTACAACGGTCGTAAATAAATACTTTCTTTAATGCTTATACATTCTTGCAACTCCTTACATTCACCAACAAAATCTCTGAATAGAAACTAAACAAACTTTAATAGCAATAGCTTATACTATTAGACTTACTAATACAAACACGAATATAATTTTATAAAAATGCGATGTATGTCACCGGAAACAGCTATTTATAACAACATGACCAAATAACTGTGTATAAAAAGAGGCAGCAAACTCGATTTATATCAATAAAATACAAAAATATAAATCGCTATGAAATTCTTCAACAATACATCAAATCCATTTTCGTCCACTTAACTCTTTCATCGTGATGACAAGCGGCTAATGCATTATGTTTTTCTTTCAAACGCCAGCGGGGGCATTTGTGCCGTAATATTATTAGCAATGTTTATTATTTAGCTCACTTGTTTTGGGCATTTTTCACGTTGCCCAACCATTATAGTAATGACCCATTAATCACTTTAAGCAATAACATTTACTTTTGGGTGAAAAGGATACTTACAACAAATTACAACTGAAGCTGTTATTAACTAAAAAGGAATTGTAACCAACATTAACAAATGGCATCCCTTCATTTTTGTTATTTGCCAGTAGAAACATCATCTTATTTATATAGAAAATGGATATTTTATCAAGATATAATGTTCCGTTCGTAGACCATTTTTCAATTTACTTTTTTCTTCAGGTAGCTTGAGACTCTTACGACTTCCAGTAATTAAAGAGTTAAAATAGACTTTAAATAGTCGTGTTAGAGTAGAAAATATTACACGATGTTTAAAAATGTTAACAATTGATGCAACATCTTCACTTATGATAAATTATGTTATGTTCGTTCTCAAACAATTCACGATTCATAAATCGTGAAAAGGAAAGCTATTTGCTTGGTTTGACTGGTCCCTTTCTTCAGTAAAGTAACAAATGACCTCGGCGCAGACAGTTCTCGACTGGCCAGCTATTAATTACAGAAAGCCTTAGTTTTTGAATCCGTTGCGTGATAAGTCACTGTAAACACACAGAACAGACGAAGTATTACGTTTAATTATACAGTAACAAAGACTTACGCCGGCTTATCGGTGGCCATACCAACTTAACAGTTAAGAACACGAGTGGCTCCCACTCAAATTATATCGTTGAAGACTTTAATGTACACGGCCGCTGTATAAACGTGTATTGTGCACTCTGATTATTAACTATCACTTTTTAATTGTAGTGAACGCTGTTTCCTCGAACGCGAAAGTCGTAAAATAAAATTATAAATGAAACGAACCTTTTTTTGTTTCTTTTTTTTGTTTTACGAGGTGGAAAATCCCTTCGGATCTCCGACTCTTGGGGGAAATGAGAGCCGGAGTATGTGGTGTTTCCACTAAAAACCACCTCGACTTCCGCCATGTACCCGTGTGTCGGAGGGTGGGGCATCACCAAAGCACTCGTCGCCATCCTCCGACGGGTATTGGCCCGCCAGATGGTCAGGCGGGCCCCGAACAAACCCCCTTGGCGACGGATTAAGGTGTTAGACTCCGCCGCCAAAACGCCCAGCGGCCGCAGAGGATAGGGTGGACGGCAACGCAACACCGCATCTCCTCTTCCTCTGCGGCCCCACCGCGACGCATCGAATGGTGCGCCCCCATTTGGTCGCGGGAGATAGGGCGCGCGGCAACACAACACCGACACGCCTCTCCTCCCGCGACCGCACCCGACTGCGAGGGACAGACAGAACTGTCCCCCGCACCCGCACCGTTAGACGCATCCTGCACAGGCCCCTCCAAGCCCACGCGGAGCGTCCCCTCCTGGATCCCTCTTAGCTTCACCGCGGGTGAGCAATCCACGGTTACTGAGCCCCCCCACCACGACAAGGTGGAGATCCCACGGGGGGGAAATGAAACGAACCTGCGTAATTAAAACACTAGGGTGTAGTTTTAATTGGACGATTCAATATGCTAAAACTATGTCGTAAGAACACAAGTCAAACGTACCGATTTAATTTTAGAACAAATATTGAAATACCTTTATACTCGAACCCGTAAAACACATCGGAATTTCAACACATAACGGCACTTGTTCACGTAAAGCTAATAATGTAATTTGATCTTCGTATTTTTTGTTCAATATTTACTTTATATGTGCTTAATACCTCTAAATTCAGAATGTATGGTTTTATGTGTGAAAACGGAGTCAAGGTGAGAGCTATCGAGAAGTGCTGGGTGACGCCGCCCCGTGCGGCTACGTGAGAGATGGCTTTCAATATCAAACTGAATTCCGCGGTTCATTGATTTTCAATTTGTTAGGGAGTACTCTCATCGTTTACCATAGACACACTGAAGATCCGACTATTGTAAATCTTCCGATTATTTTCACGACGAACATTCGTCCAATAACTTTTCTCGAATGCAGAAATTTAGGAGAGGTAATGATAAACTTTGGTGTTCTTTTTAGGTATAAGTACTAGTATTTAGATTCAATCAGTTAAAAGTTCGTGTTAAAAAGTTGGTTTATTCAGTTAGCTATTTATATCACTCAGGGGCTAAGTGGAATGTAAAATAAACTAACATCCGATTTAAAATATGGGTTGAGCTAAAGTAAGGGGGAGGGTTCCTCTAATTTTAGCTGAGTGCTAAACCCTCATTAATTATATTCTAGAATGAAAATAGAAAGGTTTTTTTCAGATTTAATTATTATGAAATGGTGACGGGAATAATACAGATGATATAATCCGTATTGCCTGAGGAGGGACGAATGCTCCTGTGGCGAGTCCTTAATGCACCGCTCAGAATGAAGTTTCAGTTATGATTTAGTTAAAATCCTCAGACTCGTTAAACTTCAACTGCAACTGTGAATCTCATTTATTCAATTAAGATGTAAGGTACCATAAATATTAATAATTTAGGCAATTTTCTGTTCTCTCAACCTCTTACTTCTAAAAAGTATTATACAGTAAATTAGTTAAATTATTTTCTTAAAGTACAAAGTTTCTGTATGTAAGATGCACATTCAATTGGCGTTTATAGCATTACACAGGTTAACATAAAACGATACATTTTAGGTTTTTTAGGTATAGAGTCATATTTTCTTAGGTAACCATAATTACTACTTTTTGACAAGTATCTTTGTAAGCTAATTTAACTTAGATGTTTAACTTAGTGTTGCGCTAGACCTTTTAAGCAATGAAACAATGAACAAAAAGCATGCGCTGTCAATATAATGCAGTATGGTGTAAATCCTACTTAAACTATTAATTAAAACGTGCAATTGTATCCTTAATATTGTGGGATGACGCCTATTAACTTACGCGACACTTTTTACGCATGACAAAGGATTATCAATAGGTAAAGAACTATGTTTAAACGTTTAAATAAAATCTAATATTTGAATTAAGTCAGCGTTGATTGCATTGCATGCATTTATATTTTACTTGCTTACAATGTTTTATTGAATGAAAGTTTTTACAGAGTATAATGTATTATTTTTTAAGATTCATACAAATTTGGTCCTGTTTTTTGGTACCTATACAGTGTCGCGCTTCACTGTTTCATATCCAAATTTTATTAAAGGTCTTAATAATATGTTGTCATCTCAAGTATTTTTGGGCCCTTATAAGACAGACGTATTTTGCATACGTCATCACGTAAGCAAAATTAGTGTAAGGGTTCAATTATCATTATCATTGAACCCATTACACTTTTCGTCACAAATAATTACAAGACCTTTTTTGTATTACGAATCCGCCGTATATACGAAAACATCCTATTAGTTTACTAGCAGAAGGCCATTGCCTCAAACAGCTATGTACAATAATGCCGATAATAAAAAAAACATTAGCTTTACAGCTGTATACACACAGTTGGCGCGACCTTTATTTATCAATAACGCTGCGGCTAAAGAAAATAGATTTCGCCCTGAGCGTTTTGTGGAAAGGAAATGTGTGTTTCCCATGATTTATACCCCAAACAGGGGCGTGAGGTGGCCGGCTCATATGAAGCCGGCTGCCCGCTGGCGATAAGCTGAAGCCTTTCTGTACACAGAATACACACTAAGAAAGAAAATAAACAAGCTGCCCTCCCAACCTTACGCTCTGCCAATAATCTCGGAGCGGCCGAATAACATTGGGTCGTTAAATAACTCTTATTACAGACGCAACATTCACGAAAGTATCGTTTTAAGTACCCATAAACTACGGACTCCATAAAAAGAAAATGGGTTTTCAATTAAACTGTAGCGCTCTTTGATTTTTATATCTTACAGTTATCAACTGACCGCCATCGGGCCCCTACATTGTTTCCTACACATACATATGTGCCACTTAACACACTTTGTTGAACGATCTCAGAACACGTTAAATAAAATGTTCTGAAATGAATCGAAAGTTTACAACTATCATCTTTATCCGAACTCGAGATATTTTATTGCTTTATAACATTTTATAACGAGAAAACTAAGTCTATATTTTACTAGATACGGCGAGAAGAATTGCTTTTTTAAACGATCCTCAATGAAAAACATAATATGCTTTAAATATCTATCTCATATACATTTTGGAAAATCAGTTTATTATAGCAATGCCTATGAAATTTATTTACCTACAAACCGTGTAATAAATAGAGAACATTGATTTGAGAATTATTATAATTCTAGTGTGAGCAAACCAGTGTTAAATTGGGATGATTTCTGCAAGTGAAATAAATTATATCAGTTATTTTATCTAGTAAAATATGCTAAAATAATGCCAGTTTTACAAATCAATTAATTTCAAAGCTCTTGACTTGACTGCAAAAAGTTATGACGTTACTTGTGCATATTTTATACAAAATCCGTAGAAATAAATTGTTTTTTACATTTCATTAAAAATGGCTGATTTGACTGACTGGAATCATCTCTATTGGTTTGCGCTATAGGTATAATCTATATGCTACGGGTCTAGGGTTAATGACCGTCACTTCACTGTTGTTTGGATGACTTCTGTAATATAACCCTTACCAGCATTATGATTCTGGTTTACCAGTGACAGATGTCGCGCATATTCTATCTAACAACATAATATAACATAACTTCAAGATTTTTATCCCCAAAGGGGTAGGCAGAGGTGTATACACACCTACATTTCGCCAGTTATAGATATTCATATTCTATCTAGTAGATTCAAACCCGATATATTCTATTTTGTTGGTGTCTCCACTAGGCTAGCACTTTCTTAAAGACGTTGTGACTATTGACCTTATATAGATCATAAACTTAAAATTGATAAAAATATATTATAATAAGTCACTGTAAACCATTGTGATATATGTCAGTGTCTCACACTTATTCAATGTAAAGTCCTCTCGACATTAGCTTAGTTAGGTATGTGACACACCTAAATCATTCGCACACATAAAATTGTTTAAAAAACCTAATTTATGATGTTGAATAAATTAGAACGTGCCTTTTTGTACCCGTTTTAGGCTTCCCGTCATTTACATGCGGTATCAAATGAGTACTAAATAAAGTGGGATACAGAAATCTATAGTCACAAACCGGTCCCATCAAAATTACATTCAAAGTTACTATCGTCCGTGTGCTTTTCGTCTGGTCATTGGAATAAAACCTTGAGAGAATAATCAAGATCTGATGATATCTATTCACAATACAACGGTTTTAAAATAATTTCCATGATAGTATCTATATCAAAGTAATAATGAGACTTTTCAGCTACCTAAAGCCTCCCGACAAACGATTGACGATCGTTGTCGTAGCAACGTCGACGTTTATAGTCGTCTAATAGCAGTAAGTTGCAGGCTCAGAGTAATCAAAGACGGAGTAGGCATTTAAATTTTTATAGTACTTAGCTCGGCTAAGCATATTTTAATTTTATTTTATTTAGACGCGTTCCTTCCTTACAGCGTTGGGATTAATGGGACGATTGAGGGAAAATATTTGCCATTTGGTAGCGCCATCTACCTTCCTATCTATAACTAATCGCATCAACGTCAATCATTCCACGCTTGTCTAGTGCGAGCGATACCATGTTTCCATCCCTGTCTCCCATTCCCAAGAAGGGGCACGCCTTTCGCGGATTGGTCGCCGCGATCGTCGACGCGAGAAACAATCTAGAACTTTCGTAACTTTCGTGTCGCTAAATACGCGTCCGCCATACCGTATTTCACCGCGCCGCTCCCGCTATAAATTATAGCCGCTATAAATATATAAGCAGTAAAAATTTTACTGCTTATACAAAACCGCTCGCAAGTGAAGGTGATTTGTGTAGTGAAGTGAATCAAGCAGTTTCATCCCGAAACCACCAGGAGACTGCCCTTCTGAGACGAAGAAGATTGCCGTACAAGGTAAGTGCCCCCCATCCTTGGAATATCCTATACCCACTCACAATCATCTCTCCCATTCCAATCCTTACATCACCACCTTTATCCAATCCTAGGCGACTAAAACCCGCTATCCTTTGTATACAGTCCATTTCCTTCTCCAAGTCGCCTAGAACCTACGGTTTCGGTGTATCGCCGAACCATTTTTTTGATCCATACGAGTCGGTTTCATTTACGTTTTTATAAGTTATATCGCTATACCTAGGCAGTTATAGCACCTAGCTATACTCCTAATATATTCACATAACCGTCACATGGTTGTTTCCGCCCGCACCAGTAGGTAAACTTTTATGTAGCTACCTACTTACTCAATTATTATTTCTGGAACTATCATAGTTGTCTTGTAAATCTCATATTTCGAGCAACTTTTAATTCCACATCTCTAAAGTGTTGCCTGCTTAGCCTACTTAGGTAAAATAATAGGTACATTAGATATTCTTATTTTGTTTCGGTCTCATTAGCTTATACTTACGTAAGCATGTCACAACAAAAGAAGTCACGCGTGTCGGAAGACAAAGAGATGACAATCTTAGAAGCAAAACGCAATATTTAATTTGAGCGCATTCAAAACATATACGAGCGTTCAAAAACCGCCTCTATTTCTGACAGTAATAGCGAAGCATTTCTCAGTTATTGTATGACGGTAGATAGTATTCGAACAGATTTTCATAAGTTGTTAGACGATTATAACGCAAGATTACTTTCTATCAATCCTGATGAAAAACCGAACTATCAGGCGTACACCTCATTCGAAGATCTTTATGGTATTATTAAGCGTATACAATCGCAATTGGAGGGTAAATGTTCAGCAGAGCCCGTTGCCCGCAAACCGAGATTACCGCCAATCGAGATTATGTCGTTTGACGGAGATATACGAAATTGGCCGTTATTCTATGCGAGTTTTAAGTCTACAGTGCACGATAATGGTTCTCTGACAGATGCTGACAGGTTGTACTATTTAATAGGTAAACTGTCACCGAAGGCCCAGTCCGTATTTGCAGGTGTCACACCCAGTGCTGAGAATTATCAGGTCATATTTCAGTCACTACTTGACAGATATCAAGACACGCGCGTCCTAGCGTCTACTTACTTTGACCAAGCTTTAAATCTCAAACTGTCCGGCAACGCGTCTGTCGCGAATTTCCAGCTGTTTATTGATAACTTCGTAACCGCGGTTAATTCTCTTAGGAACTTAAAATTAGAAGATCTTTCCAACTTTATGTTGCTTCAACTCGCTTTAAAAAAGTTTGACACTGATACAATTCGCGCATTCGAGATGACGGAACGCAATAATAAAATACCTAAACTAGATAGTTTTATTTCGTTCATCAAAGATCAGTGTCGAATATTTCATAATACGCAGTCTGGTTCACCTGGCCCGTCTAACACTAACAGCAACAAACAAAGGTTGAATAAATCGCGAAATAGTAGTAATAACTCGGTCCCTAATCCACAATCTTACGTAACATGCTCGGAATCTAATAGTAATAATTCACAGAAGTGTCTGTGCAGTAATATAGTGCACGACCATTTATACAAGTGTCCCACCTTCAATAATTTGAATCCAACCGCTCGTTTTAAATGCGTAAAAGATAACAAAGCTTGCATTAATTGCTTAAGCATAAAACAAGTAATTGTTCTAGTAAGACAAAGTGTCGCTTATGCAATAAAAAACATCATTCATTGCTACATTTCGATAAAGATAACCCGTTGTCAAGCCAAGCCGCTAACCTTGACACATTTACGTCGCAGGTGCAGGCCACGGTGACTTCCCTCTCCACGCCTCAGGGCGAAGTATCGTTGAGTACAACGTCCATTGCGCGGGCGACGCGCACGCGAGGACGGCACTCGCGCATCTATAATGATCCGCGCAGGGCCAAAACGCGATGTATGGCGTCTAAGACTGTTCTGTTAGCGCAACGCAAGTTATCGTATATGATGTTAATGGGTCGCCGCACATGGTACGTTGTCTGCTAGATAGTGCGTCTCAGACCAATTTAATAACGTTAGAGTTGTTCAAACGCCTCGGATTATGGAACAACTTTAAAAATACGAACTCAATAGTCCGAGGGATCGGCGGTTCAGAAAAACATTGCAAGGGTTCCGTAGATATTAAAATACATTCGCGTTTTGATGGAGACATTAATTTTAACATTTCTTCGCTTATCGTGGAGCGTATTACGGACGCATTGCCGAACGCTAATGTAGACGTAGCATCACTCACTCACCTCGAGTCATTGCCGCTGGCAGACGCGGAGTTTGCGAATCCGGCAGGCATTGATCTTTTGATCGGAGCTTCAATATTTCCGCACTTGCTACTAACTAAAATAGTACGTAGTGAGCGATATGATTTACCGCCCGCTATTGAGACGGTGTTTGGGTATGTGATTATGGGTACCGTACCTACTTTACATACTTCTCATTGTATTACGTCTTATTGTTGTTCTGCTCTTCAAGAGATCAAGGTGGGTGCTAAAACTGTGTGTAAGATAAAGCACTAATTAGCTATGCTATGCTATGCTATGCTATGCCATGCTATGCTACGCTATGCTATGGTACGCTATGCTATGCTACGCTATGCTATGCTACGCTATGCTATGCCATGCTATGCTATGCTAAGCCATGCTACGCTATGCTATGGTACGCTATGCTATGCTACGCTATGCTATGCCATGCTATGCTTTGTTAAGCCTTGCTACGCTATGCTATGCTATGCTATGCTATGCTATGCTACGCTATGCTACGCTACGCTACGCTATGCTATGCTAAACTACGCTACGCTACACTATACTATACAACACATCCGCTTTGTATATGGATGACATTGCCTGTAATGTCATACCCGCTCCGCTAACAATTTCGCTTTGTGGAGAGCTTATTCAGCTTTTCAAGCGAGGCCAGTTTGATCTTGTCAAATGGAAAAGCAACTCTAAGGAGGTTCTCGCACGCATACCAGATTCTCATAAGGCTTCTCCAGACATTGAGTTTGAGAAGTCTGTACCGCATAAGGTTCTCGGCTTACGCTGGGACAAATCCTGCGATAGTTTTCGGTTTGACGTCTCACTACCAGATGATAAGTGCACCAAACGCACTATGCTGTCCACAGTGGCTCGACTATGGGACATAATGGGTTTTGTGGCTCCCACAATTTTGTACGCCAAGCTCTTGATCAAAGAGCTTTGGCTAAGTGTGAGTGGGATGAAACACCCCCTGACCATATTGTCACTGCTTGGGCCCAGTTTTGTATTAAGCTTACCGCGCTCTATCAAATTACTATTCCGCGTCATCTTGGGTTGGTAGATGGATGTACTATCAACTTAATAGGTTTTGCTGACGCCAGCGAGCGTGCTTAAGGCGGAGTCGTATATCTGCAAGTCCGCATTGGTTCTAACTACTCGGTGCAGTTGGTTTGTGCCAAGTCTAAGGTCTCGCCTGTTAAAACCATTTCGGTTGCGAGACTGGAGTTGTGCGCGGCCCTTCTGCTGTCTCAGTTGCTCCGCAAGGTTCAAGACACAGTTTTGCCCCACTACCCCATTAATAAAATATTCGCATTTTCCGACTCCAAAGTAGTGCTCGCTTGGATTCATTCCTCTCCTCATCGCTGGCAGACTTTGTCGCCAACCGCGTTAGTAAATCGATTGAACTTGTTCCCGCTACTTGTTTCAATCACGTCGCGGGTTATCGTACGCGTCTTCAGGAAGAACTTTCCATAAATCATATTGACTGGAAGTTTATTCCACCAGCATCACCACATTTCGGTGGATGTTGGGAAAGCATGGTCAAAGTAATTAAAACGCATCTCTTCAAGGTTATAAGTCAACAGATCCTCTCTTACGAAGAGCTTTTAACTGTCCTTGCACAAGTCGAGGCACTGATCAACTCGCGTCCGCTCACGGCATTGAGTAGTGACCCTGCAGAACCATCCGCGTTAAGCCCTGCACATTTTCTGAACACAGTGCCATTATCGTCATTTCCGGCTCCTGAAGGAGACTCTTCAAACTTGCTCCAGAGACATACTCTGCTGGATAAACTCGTGCAGTCGTTCTGGCGTCGCTGGCGTGCGGAACATCTACACCAGCTTCAGGCTAGATCCAAGTGGAATAGTCCTGCATCCCCTATACAGGAGGGTACGTTAGTCGTCATAATACATGATAATGCTCCGCCGCTTTCATGGCCGTTAGGCATCGTAGAGAAATTGCATACTTCCAAGGACGGTACAACCCGCGTTGTTACCGTGAAAACCGCTAAGGGGAGCTACGTGCGCCCTGTTGTACGTCTCTGTCCGCTTCCAACTCAGTGAGATCTAGCCTGAAGTTGGATCTACCACTTAGTTTAAGTATTTAGTTAGTAGTTTTCGCTATTATTGCGTTTGTAGTTTTCGCTAAAGTTAATTTAGATTAATTTTATTATCATATCGCTGTCTTAGCCTATTGATGATATTGTTAGATTTCCCAGAATCTTAACAGCTTTCTTAGGGAACTCTTTGATCCTGGTATTCGTCATGTACAACTCCTGCAGAGTCCTATTTACACCGGCGAAGGCATACTCCCTGAAACGTTCCACAGGAGTGTCCACTATATCTAGGACTCTGATCGTCGACCGGTGGAACAGAAAGCCGAAGAAATTTGAGATCTTACACTCCCTTAGTAGCAATCTTTCAATTGGCAACCCTAATCCAGCTAAATTCCCCAAGCCAACGCTCAACACAGCCAGCCCGGTATTCTCACATTTTATATACAATCCTTTATCGCTGCCTTTCTCGCAGAAGCATGGATATAACAACGTAGTTCTGGAGTCTTGTGGACATGGGTACGCTGGGCCGGGCGGTATGTATTCTGAATTTGTGTACGTAAGCAGACGGTGTATCGCCGAACCACCATTCAATACTTAATCTGCAAAACCCTGGTTGGAGTGATAGGGCTTATTTCAAATGTTGTACCACTATCTTCTTTCTTTTTATACGTGAAGATTCTACTCTTGCTTGGGCACCAAAATGGGCTATTGTAGTTGATATCTTCTTTCCTTTTACATTCAACTGCTGGACTAAACTGGCCGGTCGTTTCTTTAATTTCAACAGAATGGTGCGCCGATTTGAGCCGATGGTGAATGGTGTTTTTTTTTAATATAAATTATGCTAACGATTATGCAAAGTATAGCAATGGGTAGTACCTACCTACTTATATCTAAACTTCTGAGACCTTCTTATAAAATCGTTTAAACATACTTGACAGCCCAGTAACGATCTGTGGTATCAATTAAAAAAATTGCGATTGCGCAATTTCATAGATAAATAATTTTGCTTTTAATAAATTCTACTAATCTGCGATCACGTTAGTTTTGAAATAAATTCCCGTCCGATGTAACCGCAACGGCCGCAAACTTTAAAACGGTACATGATTTTGTTTTTTCATTTAATATTACTAGGAACTCAGTTTCAAAGATACACGATACAAACATTTCGTAATTGCAAAATGTGTAATGTGATAAAAAGTTTTCTAAATAATGTCCTTTCATCTGAAATGGTTTCAATATTTTCCAGAAAATGTATTTTGTGTAAACTCATAACAATGTCTGAAACATTTCCTTAAATTATATTCATCATATTATCAGAATACAACAGCCTTATTAAGTAGGAACTTCTGTAGAATTAGATAGTAGACGAACGCTGACGCGGGGCTTGGGATGCGGGTTAATTCAACTGGGACGTTTCTGTGCAGGTGCGTTATAACTGTTATCTTTACCAAGTTCAGACATGTGCCAGCTTGTTATGCTAATTGACTTAAGCGTTGGAAAAACTTGTATTTATCATTTAAATGTATAATAATGGCAACGCGTTAGATTTGTTAGACTAAGTCGTGAAGGTTATGATATAAACTAAAAGTGTAGTCTTGTAAAAGAACTCAGAAGTGACAATGATACAGCTTAGTTTTTCTTGCTACCCAAAAATGTTTACACGATCTACGTATAGGTACATAATTTGCTCCTGTTATGTATTTAATGTGTCATGTTTTAATTTTCAGACCAAAATAAAATGTTTTTTTTGTCTCTATGTAACTTATCTTTAGTCTAAGTACTTAACGCGCAAGTTCATATTAGTAAAAACATATGCATTCAATGTTTACCATGTGGATTCTTCGTTACCAAGTAAATACAACCATCCATCCACCATCGATTTTAGAGAAAAATCTTTTTCGATTAAAAGCGCTGTTCTATAAATAACAAATAAGTAGTCAAAATTGATTTTATTTTGGCCTACCTATATTTAGACAGATAATAAAATATCCCCGTATTCCAGAAATAAGCTCTTTGACGAATATAATATCAAGAAGCTTAAATCTTTAATAACTGAGGAAATTCCTATAAGTAGAATATTTTTAGGTACCATTTGTTCCAGAACTAGGAATTCGTAATTCTAGTGGTGATTTAAGGTGCTCAAGTCGGCAGTATGTTTTAAATGAGTGATCCCCAAAGTTTCATACCAGATTGTGCCTCGGTTTGATGCTTTTGAATTCTTACGTTAGCAATTGCCACTTTGACTACTAAATGATTTTGCAGTGTTAGAAAGAGGAATTCTACGATTAACGGCAGTTGAGGCAAAATGTTTTAGTTATATAATTATAAACTGCCTCAGTGGTCCAGTGGATAGCGTATGCGACTGCTGATCGGAGGTCCCGGGTTCGATTCCCGGGTTCGATTCCCGGGTCGGACAAAAGTGTTACTGGGTTTTTACGAATTCTCAGTAGCAGCACGGAGTCTGGTGATGTGCCCGGTAACGGCAATAGGCTTACCCCCTATTACGTGGGACCTAAAAATTCATGGCGAACTGTGGGTGTAATATTACACCTCTGCCTACCCCCTCGAGAATACAGGCGTGAGTCTATGAAAATAAAACTAAAATGAAAAATATAAATGTCACAACCGCAAATAATCTTTGTGAAGAGACGGTCAACTCGACGTCAAACCAACGGTATCTACTAATGGATTTTAAGCTTTCGCGATTTGTATACCTACATCATACAATTTCAATAAACGCGTCTTACTCACGATAATAAACTAATTTATGGTAAAATTACCGATATTTCGACCACGCGACCACGACTGTTGTAAGCCAGTCGAAAGTTCGGAGAAAAATATATCTTAAATTTGTTAATCATCGCGAGTAAGACACGTTTATTAAAACTTTAACAACCTCTTATTGACCCACAATGTTATTGTGACTCGTTCAGCACTAGACTGCGAGAGGCTGAATAATGATATCTACACTTTGAATCACTAATCTGTTTTATTTTCTAACATTTATTGTTAAATAATAAACGTGTATGGCGTCAAGCTTAATCTTGAATTTAATAACGCCATATAAATTAAGTTCAATTAATCTGTAGATTCCATTACAATTAATTCACGTGCCAAGCCGTTATCGATTAATAATTAGCTCGAGATAGACTAAATAATATAATATTAGTTCAGTCCTATGAGACGACCGAGACTAAAGCACGACTAGAACAATTAGAAAGATATTCAATCCGGTACAAAATGACTTAAGTGACAGTAGCACAATGTGTAGCAAGAACTAAAAAGGTCAACGCCTCACTTTAAACATAAATTGAAATCACAATTAGACATATTTGTGAATGATCTTTGTTATGTTGTGCTATATCAAATGCATAAATTTACAGGAGGTCTTCATATAACTTCATTCGTAATAAAAGCCTTGATCAGAATATTTATAAATAAGATTTATTCATATATCCTCACTAAAGGTTGCCCGAAGATACGAAATTCCCCCGGGATCGGGAAACAATTATGTGCGGGCGCACATAATTGTTTGCCGATCCCGTGGGAATTTCGGGAAATCCTTCCTTAGTGCACCCCTACCCCAAGGAATATACATGCCAAATTTCAGCTTCTTGCGTCCAATAGGCTTGTGTCCTAAAATGTAATTAGCGATTGATTCGTTTCTTTATTAGATGTTAAACCGAAATAACTGATTTTTCTTAAAAAATCGATCAGCAACATTACTAATTACGGCTTTTTAAAAACCTTTTTTGAATTTGACACGAAAACGCTGTAAGCCATCATGGCGGTTGAGTGATATCACAAAGTGCAAAAGAAAACAAATCGTGAATGAAGTCTGGTCTGGTGTACCCACTTATATTTTGTTATATTCGATTTGACAGGTACAAAGTTTGACGTTTTAATTGTATTTACTACCAAAACGTCAACAACATGAATGGTGGACGCATTGTTAGACGTAATCCTCTCTGATTGGTGTTCACTGTCATAAGAATAAATACATTATTTTTAGTTTCAGAATCCTAAAAATAACATTAATCTTACCTTTTTATGATAAATAATAAACTTTATTGACATCTTAAAATCATAATGAATCTATAGATACTACAATCAAACAGATTTATTCTTAGTGGACACAGGCCTATTGTTTTGTATGTGGCTAGTCTGTCAGTCAGCCAGTAACGCAAGAATTGTATATATTTAGATATTAAATTAGCCAATAAAAACTAATTAAGTTAATTCCACTCAACATCTCCTGGACTCGGATACGAACCATTGGATTGAGTTACATAACCATCAGGTGCTTTAGACAGAACGCCACTATATACCTAGAATGGTTAAAGAAGCTATTGAAATTAAAAAGTATAAAAACTTCAATAGAGAAGATGGGTTGCAACTGTCGAACACCTGGCATCCAGTGGTACGTCTATGCAAAACCCGTGAACCGCAAAAACTTAAATCACGAGCCGACCGACGTAGTGAGTACAGTGTGTCGCGATCGAGTACAGTGCGTGAGTGAAAACGGTGGTAGTGGTTGTGCGCGCAATAAACGAGTAAGAAAGCGGGTAGACCGGTTCACTTGTTTATAATCATTCATCCACCCGCAATACTTCAGTACATCCGTGAACACGGCGCTTGCAACAGTGCCGAAATATCGGTTACTCGAAACAAAGGTACGTGGTATATATCCCGTAGGAACAGTAAAAAGTTATAACATGATACAGTTTTTTTTAATTGTATCTTTTATTTGTTTTTGTGCGCAAGATAAACGTGGCTCTTTATGTACTTATGCTTTAAGGTTAATAAATTAATTAAGTTTTCGGTTAATAAGTCAATAAATTACAAGTACAAAACGCTTTTGAATTCGGCGCCGTGAACGGAGTTCCAAGCCAATCCTGGATGTAGTACCAAAATAATCATAAGAATGCATTTCAATGAGTATTTAACTATTTACCCAACTTGTATTATTGGTATTTATCCTTGATTTTTTAATTCAGCAACAAGTACAATAAAAGCTTACATTTATTTAGTTTAAGTTTATGCATGAAAAATGTGGACATAATGCCATAGACATTCTCTACCTTTCAACCTTAAGGAGGTGCAGAGATAAAAGTGCAGAAATTAACATAATTTTATTGTGCTGCCTATTAATTTTATATTTATTTCGTATTAGTACCATAAAGTTTTAGTTTCTTATTAAAAGTTGTGTTCTAGAACGCGAAAAAACATACAACTTTAAAAATAAAATCCATTGCAGAAAAAAAAAACAATAAAAGATGAAGAAAATCAAGACCATAAGGCCAATGTAAGTGAACTTAGCAGATCATTGTCCAGCAGATCAAAAATATATCTGAGTTCTTATCGCATTCAGCCGAGTTCTATAGTTCCTGATACTTTTAAGAAATAGTTCTGCCGTTTTTAACTAGGAAGAACTCACTTTTATATTTGATCTGCTACTAATGCTGTGCTCCGTGAAGCTAGCAGATCATTTAGTGATTTTTTTTAAAAGTATCAGGAACTATAGAACTCGGCTGCATGCGATAAGAACTCGGATTTATTATTGATCCGTTGACAATGATCTACTAAGTACACTTACGTAAAATAGCGGACGGTATGTCAATATTTATTACTTTAGAAGATGGGTAGGCCTTTGGTGTAGGACGCAACCTGCGTGGATACCCCTGCGCCAATCGCTGCGCCGTCACATCTTCTGAGCACAGCTGGATCTGCTGGCGCTGTTGCATCGGCGGGACCCTCAAACGGCGCAAATACAAAAATCTAATTGCAAATTACTTAAGCCGTTAAGTATTTGAAACGCTGGGGCCATGGGGCGCAAGTGCTCGTCTTCTATACAGAGAATTAGCAAAAAGGCTGATCGATGCTTCGCATGACCAGAAGGCTGGTCTATTTTTAGCATTGCCATCCAACGTGGCAATGCTGCCAGTCTTCTGGGCACGCTACCAGTTGACAGCGTTGCGGAGAAATTCTTCTTTATTTATTCGTAGGTTAGTATTAGGTTTCATTTTTATCTAAAGTGTTTAAATATAACGAATGTATCTAATTAGTATTGTTGTGAAGGACTAAATAAATACATTATAGAAATAAGTGTTTTGTCTCTTTATAAAGAATAGTAATTTTTGCTGTTTAACAAGAAAAGCAGTATTATTATTTGAATATCAATCAAACAACAGTATATCATCACGCAGGATTCGTAACATATCAAAGGACAATGGCAGATCTCCATACATCAAAATGTCTGAAATTAAATTGAAGCAAACAGTAATAAAAAATAAGCAAAAAATTTGGCGTGAGTAACAAAGTCTATTAATGATTCTATTTTCACTCAGGAAAGGTGGAAAAAGAAGATATCGGTGTTTGAATTTTTAGTTAAGAATTAACAATGTAGGTAAAAGGAAAGTTATAGTATGAAAGTTAAACAATGTAGGTTTGAATTATCAAATGACATATGTCAGATTGACATCAAAACGCGGAAGTATTTTGTAGCATATAACTGTCACAGCCAAAGACAAAATCAGATCTGCACATTTTAAATCGATTTTATGTGAAATCGATACAACTTTGAAACGATGCTGTGACGTTTGTATTTGATTTAAACGTTGTTTTGCTTCAAAAATATTAGTTTATCGATATAATGTTAATTATATATTAAATAACTGCATTTTAAACCAAACCAACTCTATAAAGGTCGATCCTATCGATTACTTATTTAATAATCGATACGGATATAGCACTCACGTCTATTCCTGTCACACCATTGTCTATGGCAACAATCAAATAATAAAGTATTCGTTATCAATTGGAATGCTTTTTATCATCATAAAATACTCCAGCTTTAACGAGACAAAGTGCAAATATTAAAAATCGTGGAAAAAAGAAAACAATTTGTTTTGGTCATATGAAGTTTAAGGTCGTCACAACAAACCCAGACCAAATTCTGGCATTGTTCTTTAAATGAACGGTACTTAAACTTGAAATCTTTCATATTTCAGCTCTCAATTAAAACTGTTATCGCATATCTTGGATTACAAGTAATGACTACTCAGAATTATACGACTGCACGGTTGGCGTATGGTTTAAGCGGCCGCATCACCGCTTGACACTGCGTCGAGTGTTGTGGGTTCGATCCCCACACGAGGCAACACTTTGTGTAATTCACAAATTGTTGTTTTGAGTCCGGGTGTTCATTGTGTCCGTTAGTTGCATGTTTGTAAAGTCCTCCGCGACACAGGATTTAGTCCTAATGCGGGAGTTGTCTTTTTTAAATAAAAAAAAAATTAAAAAATATTTATGTAAGGAACTATGAGAACATAATTTTTGTGTATTTTTAAGTTTCTTCTAAATTATTTACAACGTTCCTTAATCGTTAAAAAATATCGAAAAATACAGAAATATAAAGAAACGCTAAGTTTTCTAAGCAAAAGCACGTAGATCTTCGCGATACCATATCGGATCGTGACAAAACGTCGCAAAATGCTAGGATACTGACGTCTTGTGTCTTGTTGCCTTATCCTGAAAAGATACTTCTACCAGGCAGTAGCCACATTCGTCTAAGAAGCATAAAAATATTCCTTCAAAATTAAAATATGATACTTAATAAGGTGCTGTAATTTTAGAAGCTTTCTTTCATGTGAAGTGAATATTATAATATTATAAAATATTTCTAATTAGGTAGCCAACTATCATTACTTGAAATCAATAACGCAATGTAGCTAGAAATACTTCAATAGTGGTTCCAGGTATAAAAAGCGAGCAGCCATTATTGCCTTATTAACTTTGTTTATTTGAATAGTGACAAGATAAAGCAGCTTCTCTTATAAAATGTCAGATAGACAGTCACCTTAATTTGAATTGTAAATAGGAAAGCCACTCTGTTTGAAAAATGCTAATCTAACAAGTAGTAAACAATAGCAGCAGCATTTGAAATTTGAATCAGAATATAAAAAACCTAGTATGCGCTAAACATAATATTATAGCGTCAGCCTTCAATTAATAGTCAAAGGTATCCAGTAAAAGAGCATTTAAAAATGAAATCTCTGAATAGAAAACGCTCGGAGTATATAACATTCCGTACATTACTCAATGAAATTGACATACGCCATACATATTCGTCAAAGCACCAAAACTTATCACACCGACACGCAGTGAACCAATAAAATAAAAGCTACCGTCAAAATATTCAAGTAAAAATATTTCTACTTATTTACGTTTCACTGAAAGACCAAATTGTTTTAACCACTCCACGTCGAAAGTAGCTCTGGGTTAGAAAATTGCATCGGGTAAAGGAATGATCGGGATCAAGCGAGCTTAAAATAACAAAACGGGGAAATGGAACGGAAAGCGTTGATTTTGACAACGAGATCCCTTACCATTGAATACATTCACGGGAATTATCGTACGGGATCTTGATTGCGAAGTTAATTGCTCGATAGAGAGTTGCACTCGTATTTTATAACTTGAAGCAAACACTTGGGTGACTGTCACTGTGACAAATTCAATATGTATAGCCTACTACCTAAATAACATTTTCGAATAACGCTTGCGGCAATATTCGTACCACGCGGGACTATCATGATGTCCAAACATTCCAATAACTTTTTTATCAGATGTACTGTTTTTATATTTAAAATTTGGAAAACTAAACTTTGTAAATATTTTAACAGGAAATCTCTTGTTTTGGTAGCGATTAATTACTATCCGTAAACATGAATCTGTACTGTACACCCGAGGGAGACCGTAGAGCAATTATAAACCAATATTTGTTATATATTAACGAATTGCTGCTAATACCTGGCACCGCAATTAATTGGTAATATGATACTGGCTGTGTAGTTCCAAACCCGCAGTATGGGCGTACACTGTAGGCATTTATTGTTATTGTTAAATTTGTGTTACTGCGCTATGCACATCTTAAGAGCGTTTACATCTTACGGCTTTTCATACAAACTTTCAAGTCCTTATTTTTCGATATGAATGAACCGATTTTAATGAAACTTCATACACATAAGCAGGATACATAGGTCTAAAAAGTTAGTTGAAAATATTTTCGAAAAAATGTGTAACAGCTAAATTAGGCTGATTTTAAATTTTCCATAGAAACAGCTATCGCACCTTTAGAATTGAAGTGTGGTTCGGCGTTACACCGAAACCGTAGGGTTCTAGGCGACTTGGAGAAGGAAATGGACTGTATAGAGAGGATAGCGGTTCTTCGCCGCCTAGGAGATGGTTACGGGAAGGGGTGATTGAGTGGGTATAGGATATTTCAAGGATGGAGGGCACTTACCTTATACAACCTTCTTCTTTCCGTAGGGCAGTCTCCTGGTGGTTTCGTGATGCAGCTGCTTGTTTGATTCACTACACTACACCATTCGTTTCACTTTCACTTGCGAGCGGGTTTTTCTTGGTGGAAGCGGTAATAAACACATACGGGAGCGGCGCGGTACGATCGAGACGGCGTTCTCAGCGAGCGGAATGTTCTGGACTGTCACTCGCGTCGACGAATCAGGCGAAAGGCAGTGCCTCTTCCAGGGAGAGGGAAAGAGAGGGACGGAAATATGGTATCGCTCGCACTAGACAAGCGTGGAACGATTAACGTTGATGCGATTAGTTATAGATAGGAAGGTAGATGGCGCTACCATATCCCCCCGGCCCTAAAGGGTTGCCTTTAAGAAAAATAGAATTGAACTTAGCTATGTTGGGTGTACTACCGCATAACCCATCAATAGGCTAAGACAGCGATATGACAATAAAATTAATCTAAATTAACTTTAGCGAAAACTACAAACGCAATAATAGCGAAAACTACTAACTAAATACTTAAACTAAGAGGTAGGTCTAACCTCAGGCTAGATCTCACTGAGTTGGAAGCGGACGCGAGTTGATCAGTGCCTCGACTTGTGCAAGGACAGTTAAAGGCTCTTCGTAAGAGAGGATCTGTTGACCTATAACTTTGAAGAGATGCGTTTTAATTACTTTGACCATGCTTGCCCAACATCCACCGAAATGTGGTGATGCTGGTGGAATAAACTTCCAGTCAATATGATCTATGGAAAGTTCTTCCTGAATACGAGTACGATAACCCGCGACGTGATTGAAACAAGTAGCGGGAACAAGTTCAATCAATTTACTAACGCGGTTGGCGACAAAAGTCTGCTAGCGGTGAAGAGAAGAACGAATCCAAGCGAGCACTACCTTGGAGTCGGAAATGCGTATATTTATTAATAGAGTAGTGGGGCAAAACTGTGTCTTGAACCTTGTGGAGCAACTGAGACAGCAGAAGGGCCGCGCACAACTCCAGTCTCGCAACCGAAATGGTTTTAACAGGCGAGACCTTAGACTTGGCACAAACTAACTGCACCAAGTAGTTAGAACCAATGCGGACTTGCAGATATACGCCTCCGCCGTAAGCACGCTCGCTGGCGTCAGCGAAAGCTATTAAGTTGATGGTACATCCATCTACCCACACAATATGACGCGGAATAGTAATTTGATTGAGTGCGGTAAGCTCAATACAAAACTGGCCCCAAGCGGCGACAATATGGTCAGGGGGTGTTTCATCCCACTCACACTTTGATAGCCAAAGTTCCTTTGTCAAGAGCTTGGCGTACAAAATTGTGGGAGCCACAAAACCCATTATGTCCCATAGTCGAGCCACTGTGGACAGCATAGTGCGTTTGGTGCACTTATCATCTGGTGGTGAGACGTCAAACCGAAAACTATCACAGCATTTGTCCCAGCGTAAACCGAGAACCTTATGCGGTAGTCTTCTCAAACTTAATGTCTGGAGAAGCTTTATGAGAATCTGGTATGCGTGCGAGAACCTCCTTAGAGTTGCTTGTCCATTTGACAAGATCAAACTGGCCTCGCTTGAAAAGCTGAATAAGCCCTTCACAAAGCGAAATTGCTAGCGGAGCGGGTATGACATTACAGGCAATGTCATCTGGCATAACGTAGCATAGCGTAGCATAGCATGGCGTAGCAAAGCATAGCATAGCATAGCATAGCATAGCTAATTAGTGCTTTATCTTACACACAGTTTTAGCACCCACCTTGATCTCTTGAAGAGCAGAACAACAACAAGACGTAATACAATGAGAAGTATGTAACGTAGGTACGGTACCCATAATCACATACCCAAGTACCGTCTCAATAGCGGGCGGTAAATCATATCGCTCACTACGTACTATGTTAGTTAGTAGCAAGTGCGGAAATATTGAAGCTCCGATCAAAAGATCAATGCCTGCCAGATTCGCAAACTCCGCATCGGCTAGCGGCAATGACTCGAGATGAGTGAGTGATGCTACGTCTACATTAGCGTTCGGCAATGCGTCCGTGATACGCTCCACGATAAGCGAAGAAATGTTAAAATTAATATTCCTATCAAAACGAGAATGTATTTTAATATCTACGGAACCCCTGCAATGTTTTTCTGATCCGCCTATCCCTTTGACGGTTGAGTTAGTATTTTTAAAGTTATTCCATAATCCGAGGCGTTTGAAGCATTCCGATGTTATTAGATTGGTCTGAGATGCGCTATCTAGCAGACAACGTACCATGTGCGGCGACCCATCAACATCATATATGATAACTTGCGCTGTCGCTAACAGAACAGTCTTAGACGCCGTACACTGCGTTTTGGCCCTGCGCGGATCATTATAGATGCGCGAGTGCCATCCTCGCGTGCGCGTCGCCCGCGCAATGGATGTCGTACACAACGATACTTCGCCCTCAGACGCGGAAGGCGCAGCTACCGTGTTCTGCACTTGCGACGTACTCGTAAGTGTGTCAAGGTTAGCGGCTTGACTTGACAACCGGTTATTTTTATCGAAATGTAACAGTGTATGATGTTTTTGATTACATGATCGACACTTTGTCTTACTAGAACAATTACTTGTTTTATGTTTTATGCTTAAGCAGTTAATGCAAGCTTTGCTATCTTTTACGCATTTAAAACGAGCAATTGGATTTAAATCATTAAAGGTAGGACACTTATAGTAATGGTCGTGCACTATATTACTGCACAGACACTTCTGTGAATTATTACTATTCGATTCCGAACATGTTACGTAAGATTGTGGATTAGGAACTGAGTTATTATTACTATTTCGCGATTTATTCAACCTTTGTTTGTTGCTGTTAGTGTTAGACGGGCCAGGTGAACCAGACTGCGTATTATGAAATATTCGACACTGATCTTTGATGAACGAAATAAAACTATCTAGTGTAAGTATTTTATTATTGCGTTCCGTCATCTCGAATGCGCGAATTGTATCAGTGTCAAACTTTTTTAAAGCGAGTTGAAGCAACATAAAGTCGGAAAGATCTTCTAATTTTAAATTCCTAAGAGAATTAACTGCGGTTACAAAGTTGTCTATAAACAGCTGGAAATTCGAGACAGACGCGGCACCGGACAATTTAAGATTTAAAGCTTGGTCAAAGTACGTAGACGCTAGGACGCGCGTGTCCTGATATCTGTCAAGTAGTGACTGAAATATGACCTGATAATTCTCAGCACTGGGTGTGACACCTGCAAATACGGACTGGGCTTTCGGTGACAGTTTACCTATTAAATAGTACAACCTGTCAGCATCTGTCAGAGAACCATTATCGTGCACTGTAGACTTAAAACTCGCATAGAATAACGGCCAATTTCGTATATCTCCGTCAAACGACATAATCTCGATTGGCGGTAATCTCGGTTTGCGGGCAACGGGCTCTGCTGAACATTTACCCTCCAATTGCGATTGTATACGCTTAATAATACAATAAAGATCTTCGAATGAGGTATACGCCTGATAGTTCGGTTTTTCATCAGGATTGATAGAAAGTAATCTTGCGTTATAATCGTCTAACAACTTATGAAAATCTGTTCGAATACTATCTACTGTTATACAATAACTGAGAAATGCTTCGCTATTACTGTCAGACATAGATGCGGTTTTTGATCGTTCATAGATATTTTGAATGCGCTCAAATAAAATATTGCGTTTTGCTTCTAAGATTGTCATCTCTTTGTCTTCCGACACGCGTGACTTCTTTTGTTGTGACATGCTTACGTAAGTATATGCTAATGAGACAGAAACAAAATAAGAATATCTAATGTATCTCTTATTTTACCTAAGTAGGCTAAGTAAGCAACACTTTAGAGCTGAGGAACTAAAAGTTGCTTGAAATATGAGATTTATAAGACAACTATGATAGTTCCAGAATTAATAATTTAATAAGTAGGTAGCTACATAAAAGTTTACCTACTGATGCGGGCGGAAATAACCATGTGACGGTTATGTGAATATATAAGGAGTATAGCTAGGTGCTATAACTGCCTAGGTATAGCGATATAACGTATAAAAACGTAAATGAATCCGACTCGTATGGATCAAAAAAATGGTTCGGCGTTACACCGAAACCGTAGGGTTCTAGGAGACTTGGAGAAGGAAATGGACTGTATAGAGAGGATAGCGGTTCTTCGCCGCCTAGGAGATGGTTACGGGAAGGGGTGATTGAGTGGGTATAGGATATTTCAAGGATGGAGGGCACTTACCTTATACAACCTTCTTCTTTCCGTAGGGCAGTCTCCTGGTGGTTTCGTGATGCAGCTGCTTGTTTGATTCACTACACTACACCATTCGTTTCACTTTCACTTACGAGCGGGTTTTTCTTGGTGGAAGCGGTAATAAACACATACGGGAGCGGCGCGGTACGATCGAGACGGCGTTCTCAGCGAGCGGAATGTTCTGGACTGTCACTCGCGTCGACGAATCAGGCGAAAGGCAGTGCCTCTTCCAGGGAGAGGGAAAGAGAGGGACGGAAATATGGTATCGCTCGCACTAAACAAGCGTGGAACGATTAACGTTGATGCGATTAGTTATAGATAGGAAGGTAGATCGCGCTACCAAAGTGGCTTAACTCAAAAATTTAGGAAAATGAGTTTAATACACCGAACGATTTGTAAACACGTATTCTATCAGTTTATTAAAATTAAACCGACGCTTTTGGGCCGGAAAAGGACAAACGTACTATTTCTGTCTCTTTTAAATCACGCCATACCCGCGCGTCCTTAGTATTAAAGAACCCGTTTCAGTGTTGCGACGATAGTGCTAAACGTTGTGTGTCGCGGGAGCGCTCCGTAAGCGACGTAAACCGTATTCCGCCGTTTTAATTCTAAACTTATGGTAAGTTATTTGATCAGTATTTAATTTTGTAATGACATTTTATTGGTTTAGGGCGTTTCAATACTAAATAAGATAATAGTTGGGTGACGTATTTGTACTGCCGTCATTTTTTTATTAAACATTGCATGAATTGTGGAGCCGAATTTTATATTATAGCATTACGTTACTAACAGATTTTGTGACTACGGAGACTTAAACGTAAATATGTTTATTCTTTAATTAATTCTACCCCGCTTTGTGAGTTTATAATTATATTGTCTTTTTATTTCAGATCAAGTTAGAGGTTAAAAGAAGAGCAGATCACATTTTTCAATTATTGAATATCCGTATTGAAAATACTAGCCTTGGTTGGCAACCTGTCTAGGAGAAGGAAAACTTCGAAATTAAACCAACTTTAAGGGAGCATACGAGACACAAACCGTGTGAACCGCCTCGTGCCGAGGGATTTGTGGCAATAGGGCAAGATCGTAAACGTAGTAAAGGGCTCTGCGGGGAGGGACAGTCTAGATCCCTAAATCTCGTGGAAACGCTATGGGAACAAAAACTACCTCTCCATACGGCGGCAACGCGGTTTGTCGTTCCCCGCGAGGGCGGAAAGCGGCCTACGGAAAGCCGTTTTGCAACGTTGAATGTTGGAGGAGGGATGGACGGTAAATTGGATGAAGTATATCAGATGATGGATGATAGAAAGATTGTTCTGTGTGTGAATGAAACAAAAAGGAAGGGTTGTGACACTACCAAGCACGGTGCATACACGGCGTATTGGTCTGGGGTAGACAGTACCACCAGAGCCTGCAAGGGAGTTGGTATAATACTGTCTGCGCGAATGAATGAGTGCGTAAAAGAGTTTGAATGTGTAATGCTAGGCTAATATGGATAAGAATGAAAATAGAACCTACTCGTGTCCTTAGAGGTTTACGCCCCGGTCAATATAGTAAAGGGCATGTGACAACAAGAACAAGACGAAAGGCAGGAGTTTTAGGAGAGTTTAAGAGAGATTTTGAGGAACTGTAAGGATAACGAAAGACTAATCTTGTTAGGCGATTTCAATGGATGGGTGGGAGTATAGCGAGATGGGTTTGAAAGGGTTTTAGGTGAATTCGGTGGTGAGAGCGTGAATGAAAATGGCAAAGTACTGCTCGAGGTTTGTTTGCAGTGGAGCCTTTGTGTGACAAGCACCATGTTTGATCACAAAAGGGCTATATATGTGTACACGTGAGGCGAAAAATGTTGGAAGAAGTATGATTGACTTTGTAATAGTAGATGAAATGAAATGAAATGAAATGAAATGAAATGAAATACTTCTTTATTTCGTGTAAACTTTGAAAGTACTTACGAAACGTCATTAAAAAGAAATATTTAATACAATTATTTTGTGTGTCGAATTAGAACAGCTCAGTCCCAAGCGTTTTGGTCGTCTTTATAGTCAGATATTTTATAATAGGCTTTTGAACATAATTTCGCTTTTACAATAATTTTGAACTTATTTATAGATAGGTCTCTTATATTATAAGGGAGCTTGTTATAAAAGCGTATACATTGCCCCATAAAACAGCTACTTATTTTGTGGAGACGAGTGCTATGAACTACGAGATTATTTCTGTGTCTTGTATTTACAGAATGTATATCACATTTTTTACAAAATTTGTCAATATTTTTATGTACATATAGCAGATTTTCATAAATATATTGTGATACAACAGTTAGAATGTTTATTTTTTTGAACTTTTCTCTTAGAGAAACTCTTGGACTGAGGTTATAAATTCCCCTTACAGCTCTTTTCTGCAGAACAAATATTGTATTTAGGTCTGCAGCATTCCCGCAGAGAAGAATCCCATACGACATTAAGCTATGAAAGTAACTGAAATAAACCATTCTAGCTGTTTCTAAATCTGTGAGGCGTCTAATTGTCTTAACTGCATAAGCTGCAGAACTGAGTTTGCCCGAAAGCCTTTCTATATGTGGACCCCATTGTAGTTTGGTGTCCAGCATAATACCTAAAAACATGGTTGTCTCGACGGGCTCAATCCTAGATTCATTAAGTTGTACATTGGTTGGCATATGTTTAACATTGGGCATTGAAAATTTTAAAAGTTTAGTTTTCTTATTATTAAGTAATAGATTATTAACATTAAACCAATTGACAACTTTAGATAGTGCATTGTTTACTTCGTCAAAGTTACTCTGTCGTCGTTTAATATTAAAAATCAAAGAGGTATCATCAGCGAACAATACAATCTCATGATTATTCTTAACGTAATAAGGTAAATCGTTAATATATATCAAGAATAGAAATGGTCCGAGAATTGAACCCTGCGGGACACCCATTTTCAAAGCAGAACCTGGAGATGTCTTACGATTAACCTCGACCTTCTGGATTCTGTTGCCCAAATAAGAAGTCAGGAGATCGAGAGCTTTATTTTTAATGCCGTAATGATATAGTTTCCTGATAAGAGTATCATGATGAACACAATCAAAGGCTTTAGACAAGTCGCAAAATATACCTAACGCATCTTGCGACTTCTCCCAAGCTGCAAAAATACTTTTCAGTAACTCAACTGCTGCGTCAGTAGTTGAACAACCCCTCGTAAATCCGAACTGTTTCTTGTGAAGAAGATTATGTCTATTGAAATGACTAAGTAGCTGACTAAGAATTAGTTTCTCAAAAATTTTGCTAAGTGTTGGCAATACAGAAATAGGTCGAAAATTTGAGGGGTCTGATGTGTCACCAGATTTAAATAAAGGTGTTATTTTGCTATACTTCATTAAATCAGGAAATGTTCCAGAAGTGACACAACCATTGAACACTGTTGCAAGATGTGGAGCAATTAATGTAATAATAGACGAAACAGTCTTTACTGACAATCCCCACAGATCCTTTGTCTTTTTCATATTAATAGTTTTAAATTGTTTAAGAACATCATCTGTAGTAACAGCAACAAATTCAAAGGCCGTAACACATTCCGGCACGCAGTCTTTAAGCAGCATTTCAGCAGACATGGAAGACGATTTGAGTGACGCTGTAGTTACAATGGGTATATTAGCAAAAAACTTTTCAAATTCCGTCGCTACTTCCAAGTCCTCTGCAATACTCACATTATTGATATTTAGTAGGTAGTCGCGACTTTTGTTTTGCCGCGACTGTTTTGGCTCTACCAGTTTCGCTATTGATCACATTCCAAGTTGCTTGTATGGTATTTTCAGCGCTTTTTATTTTATTTTTCAAATAAATTGATTTTGCAGCATAACAAGCTTGTCTAAATGTTTTTGAGTATTTTTTTACATAATTAATAAAGGCTGGACTATTATTAAAAGTTTTTTCATTATAAAGTTCATATAACCTAATCCGACTTTTATGAATGCCTTCAATTGCCCAATCACTAAACATCAGACGGTCAGTTACATTTAATTTTTTAGGTTTAAATACAGTAGAAAATTCATCACTAATCAATTTAAATAATGAATTATATAACTGATCCGGATGGTCATGAATAGGCAACCAACGCATTTTATTTGATAGATTATTTTTAAAAAGTTCTAATCGGTTTTCATTTATAGGTATAAAATTAATAATTTTACTCTGAATCTTAGGGCTTTTTCTTGGACAACAGACTAACTGCCCACAGTGATCAGACTGTAACATATTAATTAAGGATTTTTGTAAAGGCTTAGTGTTAATAAATATATTATCAATACAGGTAGCACTTGTGGCAGTCACTCTAGTTGGTTCTAAAAAAGTATGACTTAAATTGTAAGATTTAAATAGATTTAAGAAATCAATTGATAAAGAACATTTCTCTAAAATATTAATGTTGAAGTCACCACAAATAGCAACCGTTTTATGGCAATTATTAACTTTGCTTAGGGCATCCTCCATAATTAATAGAAAACTTTCAAAATGTGCACATGGAGGCTTGTATACACTCATAACAATGAACTGATCAAATTCGACACAAGATATCTCTATAACTCGCTCAACAGAGAGGCTCACAATATCAGACCTTTCTTTAAATTTTAAAAGTTTATTTATTATAATTAACGAGCCTCCTCGAATAAATTTTTCTCTGCTGAATGAGCTTGCAACCTGGTGGTTGTTGAAATTCAAAATGAACTGGTGGCTTTTTAGCCAATGTTCTGTAATACATAAAATATCAATATTGTTACAGTTCATGAACAATTCCAACTCTAACTCCTTACCCATCAACCCTTGTATATTTTGATGCACCAGGTTAATACAATTTTTTAAATTATTTTTTGTACAATGTGTGGTTGATGAAAGTGTGTTTTTATTACTTATATTTAAATTTATCAATGTCTTGTCTATGTTATTGCCAGAGATTGACTCTATTGTCCCATAACTTAATTGAAAGGATTTGGAACAGATTCCAAGCTTATATTCAATGTCAAGTTAGACTGCTCAATAAAAGCAGTGTTATTAGCCAAATTTTTGGCTGTGTTATTAATATAATATGCTAGCGATGATGCTATTTGTCTTTGAATATATTGAGATAGATGGCAACTATCACATGTCAAATAAAAACTTCTAATGAAAGCATTAGAGTCAATAAAGTCAATAAAATCATTGTATAATGTCAATGTATGTAATTTACAATTTAATTTATATCTATAGTCATTTTCGGCCTGTGGCAACAACTTACTGTAGGGAAATGCAAGTAACATAATTTTTCTAACTTTTAGGTGTAATAATTGGTCAAAATACCTTTTAATAGTATTAAGATTTGTATTACCCCTTCTCCCAATAAATATGATTTTTGTTGAATTAGGACAGTATGTTCTACTCAAGAAGTTTTGTAAAATATGTGAAAAACTTGCTCCAGGCATACAAAAGTTGGTAACGGTTTGACCTGTCCTTTTTCTCAACAATTGGCTCATGTTCCTACCTATCTCATCACTAAACATTACTAAATTGTTGGTGTTTGTCTTTGTATTGTGATGTGAGAAGGAGGTGCTATCATTAATGAAGCTGTTACTCATCACCGCTGACTGAGATAACATTGCAGAACTATCATTCAAAATGGTAGGCTGAGAACAACTTTGTGGTTTCAAGCTAGGTTCACTGATCTGATTATTAGTAGTAAGTGATAGGAGTCTTTGCTCATTGTATTTGCACAAATCCACTAAGTCATCCATCGCCAAGATATGTTCATTAATTTGACTTTGTGATAATTGATATTTCTTTGTCATGTTAAGTAAAGAATCCTGTAAGCGATCAATCTCTGTCTGCAGGCAATGAATATCAGTATCATATTTTAAAAGATTATTATCTAGTTGAGTAATACAAATAGACATATCTTCCTTTAGAGCTATATACTTGCGGCAATAATTGACATTTGCTTTTGAATTTTTATATTTTCTTAATAATTTTTCCTTTTTCTTAATTTGTTTATTCAACTTTACATACTTTTTCAATTTATTGGATGAGTTTATGGTTTTACTTGATTGAATAATTGAAGTGTCATTAGTTAAGTCAATTGTAATAACTTTGTTACCTTCATTGTTTGAGTTGGCAGAAACCATAGATGGAGCGCTACCAACCAGCTCATCAAACAGTGATTGTGAAGTGGCTGCTTTGATGGACCGATCTGCACACTCCAATCTATTAATATGATTATTAGCCTCACTTAGGAGGCCCTCTAACTGGATGATACGCTTGAGAGCGGTCTCAAATTCATTACTACAACTGTCAAAATTGTTTACTATTTATTGTAACCTATCGCGTTCATCTAAAGATGTAATCAAATGAGAATGAATTTCTGCCATCTCAGTTCTTAGTTGAGAATTTTTCTCTAAAACCTGTAACATCTCCCTCTCATTATCATCATGCTCCCTTTGTAGTGTCTCACACAAAGCCTTGTATTTCTTAAGTTCTATAAGCGTTAATTGAAATTTTTCCTCCTCTTGACGCGCCCTCCTGGTCATCATCTTGTTAATAGATTAAAAAGATCGCAAAAAACTTATTAACAAAAGACAGAAATAATAATTACTTGTTACTATTGTAAGTATGACACTTAGGTTTGTGTAAGGCACCAACCAAGATGAGCCGGCTAATCGAGATATGTTCACTAGGTGTTTACTACTTATGTAAATAGTTTAAATGTTCGATATTACGTAAACTTACCTCAACTGCTCGAATATTAGAAAAGTAATGCAAAGTATTTTAAATTATATAGTTCGTTTGTTTGACAGATGACTTTGCAAAACTTTTACTATATGTTATTCACCAACATTCACTTCTAATTATGAAATTATATATTTAATTATTAATATCACACACTAATAAGAGCTTAAAACACAAATAATACCTGATAAAGTTAATTAAATCAAATAAAATTAAATAAATATTGGGAGAAGCACAGTTTTACGTCTTAATACCAGTGTTGCCAGAGACCAAAAAAAATCATGATGACCAATTGAGAAAGAATGTGACAGATACGAGGGTGTACTGGGGGATTGGCATCTATACAGACCACTTTTTGGTGTTAAGCCGGATAAGTGGGCTCTTTAATCGATGGCGACACCAAAAATACAATCAAGAGAGTCTTGGAAAGAATAAAAGTTGAAAACCTACAAGAGAAAGATGTGAAAGATGAATATAAACGAAGATTGATAGCAAGATTTGAGAGGTTCGATTGCATCAATGATATGGAAGAATTATAGCAGCAGAAATATGTAGTGTGATCAAGAGAAAGAAAAAACGAATGACTATGAATACATGGTGGGACAAGGATGTGCAATCACCAGTGTCATAGAAGAAAAAAGCTTGGTTAGATTGGTTGGCTGCTAGAGCAAATGAAAGAATGGGAAAAGCAACGAGTGAGGACATAGATGAAGCTAGAAAAGAGTTTTTTAGATCAAAAAAAATTGTGAAAGATATGGTTAAAAAGAAGAAAGAGGAAAGAAATATGATTTTTTTCGAGGAAGAATACACTCTTCGGAATACACATCGATCAGAGACATGAATGGGAAGATACTGAATGGTTTATCGTGCGTGATGAAGAGATGGAAAGAGTATTTTGAAGGATTATTTGAAAGAACGGCGATAGAGACACCCACTACTGAAATGTATGGTAATGACAGCAATGGTGAAAGCGATATTGACATGGATGAGATTTTGAAGGCACTGGGAAGTATGGAATTAGGTAAGGCTGCAGGATATGATAAGATTACAGTCAAAATGCTGAAGGCTGGACAGACACTATCAAAAACTTATTGTAATAAAATAGAGCTGGCAGAAATAAAAAAAAGATTAGAATTACCCTATAGGAACTAAAGTAATTCCTAGTACATACGCCTGGTTTCATGACATGGTTTTGTAATTTGTTACTACCTATTATTCTATCTATTCTGTTATTTATTGTTATATATAGTTATTTATTTTGTAATAAGTATTAGTTAGGCTAAAATATATAATATTTTTTAGTAAAGATGATTACCTGATGTTGGTAGGTGTTGATTGTGGTGAGTGTGTAATGATGATGATGCAAAATATCAAAATAAACGATTATGAAAGCATGATATGTTTTTCACTTTCCTTTAATTTAGCAAATTATCAACAATTAAACTAGCATATTACTCAATTAGGCATATTGCATAAAACACAACTTTAGAAATTAATCGCCTTTTTTTTAAATGGTCTGTTTTTTATTGGTGTTCTTTAGAAATAAATAGGCTTAAAGTAAAATAAGCCAAAAACAAATTAATAATTTTCGGTAAACAAGTGACACATTTTTTTTAATAATTAATTAACCATATGTTTAATTAATTATAGCTATAATTTAGCAAATAATCTTTAAAACAATTACTACTCTAAGGTTTAAAAGTAAAATGATGAAATCAAAATGGTTTCTGCAAGTATTATAATCCAATAACTAAAAAACGACCAATTCTTCGAATACATTTTTGGCGTTTACCAAAAATACGAATTTCGAATTAGGTCAGTACAATTCTAAAGGTGCGATATTTTCTATTATCTTTTTTTAAATAAGATATTTCGGAAGAACGTACGAAGTTTCATTAAAATCGGTTCATTCATTTCGAAAAATAAGGACTTGAAAGTTTGTATGAAAAGCCGTAAGGTGTAAACACTCTTAATATATATATTTCTTGTGTGCGTGTGTATGCCACTGAACTCCTCCTAAACGACTGGACCGATCTTGATGAAATTTTTTGTGTATATTCAACGGGACTTGAGAATGGTTTAGATTCACAATTTAGTCCACTGGAAAATGTTTTTGTACTTAATTTTTAATTTATAAGTAGTTGTGGATTTTAGAATGTTTCACATTGGAACCGACGGACTGCGCTGCGTTTTGGTTACTATACTTTTGATCTCGCTATAATGCATAGATAAGACTTCTCATCTGCCTAGAACAGCACTCGGTAGACTATTCAAATAACAGAACAATAGCTGTTCAATAATAGCGGCCATATTAAAAGCGCATTTTTTAAAACTCAAGTAACTGAGTCACCACCTATTGTGTGTATTATCTCTATTACTGTTTGTTGTTCGAAAGTAATAAAACATAAAGTAGAATCCGAACAAAGCCTTATTAAATAATATCGTACGTACTTTCAAAGAGTGGTAAATACTTAAATTATTGCGAGCGATTAAAGACGCTTCTGTAAATTGGATGTTTTGTTCAATCGAAATATATTCGTTTACTCACAGCAACTGTTATAAATATGTATAATGGTGATAGATGCATACCAGCAGTTTACTTCTAATGTACTCTTGAAATTCATATATTAACGGCGTGTTCGAGTGGATACTATAGATCTGGCCAATAGCTGTTCTGCGGTAATCGGTTCAACTCGTTAAAGGTTCAGATAATTCGTCAATCTATATAATTATTATACAATCAATTCTTCTTTTCGTTATTTCTGTCCCTTTAAAAGCGATAAACTCAAAAACTATCGAACGGGTTTTGATCGGTTTTCACCAATAGGTAGTGTGATTTCTGAGAAATGTTTAAGTGTATAATCCACGCAGGCGGATCCTTGGGCGAAGTTTAGTGTTTTATATATTATTATCCGCACTATTAGTCATGATTCATAACATTTTGGATAATTCGCCACCACCCAACCATTCTTGACCGGACAAATGGATCGCAAGCACAAACAGGCAAATCGTGATTACTACTAATACGTATAATCTTATGATAATATTTTCACCTTATCGATTCGTAAATAAACTGACTATTACCATAAATCACGCGATATCTACCATATAACTCAAACAACAATTCACTCAAGAACACCCAACGTATTAAAACGTCAACGCTTTTGCTTAAGGCCGATTCACACATATCAGTGACGTCTCAGTTCCGGCAACGTATCCGCACAGGTCAGTATCAGTGCTACAGTGAGGCGGCAGTGCTTCAATTCACACATGTATCAGTGCGCGGATCGGAAGCACGGAGAACGGTGCGACGATAGTTGGTGATGATATAAAAAAGAAAATGGGTGCATGAAGCATGGCGATTAAGAGAAACAGAAGGAGAGTTCATTTCATTATACAAACAATTTAATAAAGACGAAAAGAAATATTTTAAATATTTTAGAATGTCGGAAAGCTGTTTCAAAAATCTCAAAATGAGACAAATCATACAAAACATTATTTTCACGAACCAATTCTATCAGTCGCTCGTCCTGCATTTTGTTTTACGGACACCGGCGTCCGTGATTCGACAAAAAATATCGTCGCCACCGATTACGTCCGTGATCGCCGGCGCCGGCACTGTCACTGAGAGTACTGTGTCGTCACTGACACTGACAGGTGTGGATACGTTCATAGAAAATGTATTAAAGAATAATTATCACGGTGCCGGTACTGTGCCGGAACTGTGACTTCACTGATATGTGTGAATAGGCCTTTAAAAAGCAACTTACATGAAGGCGGTACTTTTTGTTTCCGCACAAGAAACAGTAACAAAACAGATAACATTACGTTGTAGGTAACAAAGGCATAAACGCATGGGTTTCACCGACAGTTTGGTCCCATAGTCATAGCTTGACTCAAGTCACGCGACTTCAGGTGCCTGCCAAAGATTTAGATGAATGCCCACCAAGTTTACTTGAGAGTTTACTGAGTTACGTTCTAACGTACGTAGTACGTACCCGTTTACTGTGTCAAATCATTGCATTTAAACATTACGTGGCAGCTTTTGTCATTGTCTTACATTATACAATAAAAGCTTTTAAGCTATTGCATAGCTTTTATCGCGGGCTTGGCTTGAGCGCGGCGACCGAATCCAGAAATTCCGTAACGAAAAAACCTAACACTCTTCACATATTAATCAACTTGGCGTAAGCGCCAAGTTGATGATATGTATTATGAACTTTACTGCTTACTAATTAAGGTTTAGTTTAGAATAAAATGGTTTTTTTTTTATATGGAACTTATTACAGCGGTTCATGGTAGGTACTATTGTCATTAATTATGTATATTACAAGTGGTAGTTATGGTAGAAATTGTAGCTTTGGTAAGAATATTAGTTTTGAGAGAAATGGTTCTTTTGACAGCACCGGCGGTTTTGGTAGAAATGGTAGTTTTGACAAAAGTGGTAGATATGATAGTGTTAGTACGAATAGTAGTTTTGGTACATATAGTAATTTTGATAGGAATTGCATTTTCGGTAGGAATAGTAGTTTTGGTATTTTTTATGTGGAACATATTACAGCGGTTCATAGTAGGTACTATTGTCATTAATTATATTACAAGTGGTAGTTATGGTAGAAATTGTAGCTTTGGTAAGAATAGTAGTTTTGAGAGAAATGGTTCTTTTGACAGCTCCGGTGGATTTAGTAGAAATGGTAGTTTTGAAAAAAGTGGTAGATATGATAGTCTTAGTACGAATAGTAGTTTTGGTAATTATATTAATTTTGATAGGAATTGTATTTTCGGTAGGAATAGTAGTTTTGGTAGAAATTGTATTGTTGGCATATATGGTAGTTTTGGTAGCATGTTACTTACGATTGCTATCAAAACTACCATCTTTATCAAAAGTACCATATCTACCAAAGTTACCATTCCTACCAAAATTATTTTTCTTCAGTTTTCTTCGAATTTTTCTAAGAAAAAAAAATACTGCATAAAAAATAAAATAAAATACTGCATAAATAAAATAAATATATAATAATAATTGCATAAGTTGATAAAAAATGCTATGCAATAGCTTTACCGCGGCAGTCTCCGAGTGCCACACGTCTTTTTTTTAAAAGTTTTGTTGTTTAATGCCAAATCGAACGTTAAGTTTAAAATAGTTTTATTTAAAAAAGAAAATTGAACGTTCAGTGGACAAACTTCTCAATTAAAAAGTATGTTACGCATAAAGAATAAAAAAATATTTTTAGTACAGTAGTCAACAAGACAAGCTCAGTAAAAAAGCGAAAAAGTACTGCTTAACTGTGTAGCATTATGCATAACGTCTCGTTACACGAAGGGGAAAGCAAAGAGATGTAGAAAACATTTTCACTGCTGTGAAAAGTTACAGCCCTAAAAAATAATAACATTTTTAGTGAATTTATATAGTTTTGTGCTATTGAAAGCTAGGTCATTTAGATGATATCTGTAGCTTTGTTGTCCTGAGGATTATGGGTTTGATTCCCATAAATAATAAAAAATGCCTTAATTATTGTTTCGAGTCGAGCTTTATCCAATATAGCATGGTATTTTTTATTTTGGTTGTAAAGGGTTCTGGTAGTAAAACGCAGAAAAGGTTCTATGCGTTTATTTGCCGAGTATTGTCTCACTTCCCTTGCCACGAGTATGACCGACCAACAACACGACACTGGCCTGAACACTAAGGGCTGCAGTCTCCCACGCTGTTCCTTCCGGTAGTGTGCAGGGCAGGTTGCTCGTAGGGCTGCGCGTAGCGGCAGATCCTCGCAGAGTGGGATGAGCAGGGCAGGCCAGACTCTTCGGCAGAGGTGACGCCGAAGGCGATGCAGGAAGTGTAGCGGTCTAGGAGCGTAGCCGGAGCCTTAAGGTGGACCTGGAACCTGAAGGAAAGCAGCATTAGGAGGGCCACAACCAATAGAGTCAGGCAGGCGGCGTCAGCCGGCCTCAGCTAGCAGGTAGAGAGATGGGCAGTACGCTAACGCAGTAAATGTAATGCTTACCCGTAGCTGGGACCAGGATACACGTAGAATTTATATGGATATAGCGATATAGAATAGAGTAGCGGTAGTAGGTTAGTGTAGAGTAGCGGTGACGGCCTCTCTGTCGGCCCCTTTATATACCGGCCCTCCATCAGCGTTGGTGTCGGCGCATTACCAAATAAGGGCAAAACTTACGAGCGCGGACGATGGCCTTCCCTGATTGGCCGAGCGTATGGACGGTATTATGACGTACACTCGGTAGGTACCGGTCATACGCTACATGGTCTTTAAAGCAAAAATAATCATCGTAATGTGTAGGTACTCGCGTCACGTTGTATTTTTCAGAAACAAATTATAATCAGGGTGAAGCATAAGTCTTGCACCTAATCCGTTTTAAAGAAAATGTAAAATGACACTGCATGGAGGATTTTTAATTCTTGTAGACAGAGCCAATATTTTAGATAAATTTTATTTAGTTTTTGTTTCTTGATATCCATATTATTATTATTATAAATTCGAAAGTGTTTGGTTGTTTTTCCTTCTTTCATGCAACGGAGCGATGTCATGGCATGGATTTTGAGTAAGAGGCTTGAGTGTGACATAGCCTACTTTTTGCCGCGATAACTTAGTCTTACGCGGGCGGAGTCGCGGGAATAGTCTACTTCCATATAATAATATGTTACTCACGACTACATGTTTGCTGACTACAAGGAATTAAAACAAATATTTTGTTGCAAGGCAAAATATGAAAGATACAGTAAAGCATGCTAACAGAGATTAGCGTGGCTCTGACGCTATGGGACCTTAAGGTACACTGCGGTGATTTTTGGTGGTCTGAAGTGAGTAAAGTCATATACACCCCTACCACCTGTCCTAAGAAACAGAGAATAATTTATTTTGGAATTGCACTGTGAAGACAAAAATAGGAAAATATTAACATACTTTGCTGGTTTAAATTTCGCAAATCACAAATGTTACTTATTAAACTTGCACAGCTTTAACAAATAAAACAGGTTTATTTATGTTTACTTGATGCATAGATAACTATGCGTGTACACAAAGTACATACATATACAGTATCGAATTTCCTGAAATTCAGATAGCAGGATCGCTTTGATGCGCGTACAAACGCATTGCAGCAAATGTACAATGTATGTACGTAGAGATTGCGCTTACTCGGAACACTGCGTTAATAATTAAATATAGGCACCTTAAACTCAGTGTAGTAACGCTTATTGTGTGACTTGACTTGGCGTTCATTCGATCGGAAAAGGAAAATAATGCTTGCAAAGGTCACCACTTGGATGAGTGACCTCCAACCATTCCTCAGTAGTTGCACAAGCCATAATCATCATCCACAGCCCTACTGTGTCCCCTGCTGAACCTATGTTCACACCTATGCCTCTCTTTATTCTTGCCATCTCCCTCGATGTCCTGCTGATCTGCTCCAGGTTCGTCCAGCGATCGAAATAATATCGTCGGTCCATCTTGCTAAGGGACGGCCGACACTTCTTTTCCCCATCCGTGGCCGCCATTCTGTTACGGCCCTACTCCACCTGTCGTCACCACGCCTAGCCAGATGACTGCCCAAGCCCATTTTAATGACATTATTCGAGTTCATAAATAGAATAACTTTATGCTTACAATTTACATTTCATGCTTCCAGCTTCGGAAGTTTACCTACATTCTGAGATTATAAGTCGGTCAGGACTAGAGATTTCGTTTTATCTAAATGATGATGACCATTAACATATAGGTACAAATAATAGCATTGTCCGTGTGGTGACGGATTAAGAATACGGAATGTCACCACCCCATATCATCCTATGGGTGTCGTAAGAGCCGACAGAGGGAGCATATTATGCAGATAACAACACTGTAAGAGAAGGAAAACTTGATATAAACCCTATACCAACTCGTTTGGCCAGCGTGGTATAGTAGGCCAATTCCTCCTTTCAAAGGAGAGGCCTAAGTCCAGCAGTGGAGTGTTAAAGGCTGATGATGATGAATAGCATTAATGTAACACTGAATAATGAAGGTTTATTTATAATTTACTAGCTGACCCAGCGAACTCCGTATCGCCTTTATAAGAGTTTTTATTTAATTCCCTTTTTTCCAAGCCCCTTTTCCAAAGTTACCATTGACTTAGCGCTTAATCTCTTATCATTTCAGAGTCTATAAATGATGAACAAACAAACATAGAATTTTATAGGTATAATATAATAATATTGAATTCCCCATTCCTTAAAATATCGGAGACGATAACCATTTAGATTTAAAAAAAAAATCCCATCCGCCATCTTTGATCACAAAATAGATGGTGTTTTTGAATTCCCTATTCCTTAAAATATCGGAGACGATACCCATATTGAATTTAAATAAAATCCCGTTCGCCATCTTTGATTTCCTATCTGCCATCTTTGATCACGAAATAGATGTTGTATTTGGATTCTCCATCCCTTAAATCATCAGAGACGATACCCATATTGATTTTTTTAATTTTTCCCATCCGCCATCTTTGATTCCCCATCCACCATCCTGAACCACGAAACAGATGTTGTATTTGGATTCCCCATCCCTTTTAATATCGCAGACGATACCAATATTGATTTTTTTTAATTTTCCCATCCGCCATCTTTGATTTCCCATCCGCCATCTTTGATTTCCCATCCGCCATCTTTGATCACGAAATAGATGTTGTATTTGGATTCCCCACCCCTTAAAATATCGAAGGCGATACCCATAATGATTTTTAAAATTTTCTCATCCGCCATCTTTGATTTCCCGTCCGCCATCTTGGATCACTAAATAAATTTCATATTATTAATCAGCGTCCCGAAAATCTCGAAAACGATACCCATATAGATTGTATCCTATTCGTTTAGCCTTTTTTTGCCTTTGACCCAACCCTCCCCCTTCTTGTTTGACCATGTTTTTATTTTTTTCTGGCCCCTAAAAGTTGTGGCGTAATTTTATATAGCCTATATATAGCCTTTCGGAATAATTGGGCTATCATAGGCACTAACAATTTTTAAAATCCGACTGCTAGTTCCTGAGATTAGCCGACATTATCTTTTAGCCTTTTTAGCCTTTTGCCAGGCCCCAAAGGGTCAAAGCGTTGTGTTATATAGCCTTTAGTCTTCCGAAATAATTGGGCTATCGTATACAAAAATAATTTTTCAGACCTGACCGGTAGTTCCTGAGAATAGCGCGTTCAAACAAACAAACAAACAAACTCTTCCGCTTTATTATATTAGTATAGATAGATAGATGTAAAAGCAAAATATGTTTATTGTGGGTTATCCTTGGAAGATAGACATAATATACCATCGCGGATTTTTTGTAGATCTATTAAAAAGGTACAATCCCACCATACATTGTTTTGCTATAACTCAAAAAGGTTTTGGCAGCGTTTTCGAGGAAAGCTCCCGATCGGCTCAATTTTTTCCGGCGCATCGAACTAATATCGTCGTAATATCGTCAATTTGCACAAAACCTAAACTTATTATACATTAAAACCTTCCTCAGGGATCAGTCTCGATGTTGTTGAAAACCGTATAAAAATTTGTCCAGTACTTTTCGAGTTTTAAGCGAACAGACAGACAGACACCGCGGCGGGGGACTTTGTTTTATAATATGTATAGATTTAACATTTTCACGAAATACAGTGTTGTGATTTAGTTCCTAGTATCTATCGGTAAACATAAACAGAATTGTTATTATTTTCTTTAGCATTTACTTGAGAACTCAATCAGGAGGAAGTTGGGAAGTTTAGACACAACATCATCCAAGCTATCCGATGGACGGTATGATAAACGATCGGCTCGGGAATAAAAGAAAAACAAAGTGAATTAGCTGCTTATCGTAGCTAACAAGCCGAGATATTTAACCAGCGGCAACTCCTTTAATATTATTCATAAAGAAATTCATTACGTCTGTGAAGCAGTGGTTTAAAAATGTCTTAATTCATCTACTAAATCAAACGTCTTACATTTTTTAAATAAATGTTTCATTAGAATTGAATTTATCTATTTTCAATTTCTTTTAAAAAGTTATCTTGTATTTAATTTACCATGGCCTTTCAATCTAGGCCAGAATAAGACTCTTTTGAAACATTAAAAAATCTCAGCTTATACTTGAAATCGAATTCGGCTAAAGTCGGTTTACTTACGTTCGCTGAGGAGATCGATAAACATTACGTAGTAAATCGTCAATTTGTACTTACATATTTACTAATTCAAATAAATTGGCAAACAACTTTAAAGCCGCATAATACTGAAATCAAGGTTCGGGTGGGGATTTTCTAGGAAACAGCTCTGGCGAGGCGTTACATTAAAGTTTCAGGCAGCAAGTCGTGCGGCGGGCGGCAGGCGGCTCTTGTACAGCACATTGTATCCCGTGTAATATCACACTACAGATTTTCAGATAACGACGTAATATTGTTTCCCTTTGTGTGTCTTGCTTACTAGATTGGCACGCACCTGCTTACTAAATATGTATTCCGCATACATTTATAATATTGTAATTCGACCCTTCGCAAGGTAATAAAATTTTATTGGCTACCAGCCTTTTAATATAAATAAGGTTCTGGAACTTGTATTCACGAAACAAACCGCAGTCGAAGAGTAAAATTTAAACATTATTACAAGTTCCGAAAATGCTTTTTATCTCATAAATAAGAATAGGGGCAAAGAAAAGCTTACAATAACGCGTGATTTGGCATAGCTACCACCATAATTAAATTCTGGCGTGCGGAAAAATTGTTACAAAAAAAGGAAGTTACATTTCTGACGTCAATTACCTAGAGCCTACAAAGTTTCAAGATATCTTAAGAATTGAACTCGACTGCTTCTCAATGTCAATTTGACATGGAATTGTCACAAATACCTTCATTATAAAATCACTATGTTGGTCCCGACCTCGGTTGCTCTAAAAGAAAACGAATTAGCTTAATTTGAACAGAACATTTGATTCAGCTGGCAATTTGGTGAAAACTCGTTGCCTATGTAGGTAAATGAAATTTAAGATAAACCTTCATACTTTATTATCCTTACAACTTAATAAAATTAACAGAATTTAGGGTAAATAAACCTTCCTATAGTGTGACAATTTATAAGGTAAAATACCTTTTTGCACCAAATTCTGTGTGGGACGGTAACTGCTATTATAACCTCTAACTACTACTACTAACGTTGAAACCATATTATATGATCGTGATTGACTCAAGAATTAGACAACCTCTTATCACTGAAGCAAACTACTCGCTGTGAAAAATGAGACAAAATTCACTCTAAAATGAATAGAAAGGGCCATACATTGGCAAGACATGTAAAACAATTTGGTATAGCAGGTGAATGTTGAGTCGTTAGGTATTGTTAATTATGTTTTACGTTAACAATGAGTGCAGTATAAAGGCACTGTTACACGCGCTCGCGACTGCACACACTACAACAGCTAACAATTGTTTTGTGTTAGTTTATATAGAAACTTTACTCATTCTTTATGATAATCTACGCTGTAAAGCCCTTAGAGAATACTGATGCAACACACACATAATAAACAGCTTGTAAAATATAACAAATCCACTTGAAATTTTTTTGATTTTTTAATGCGAAAGTTAGAAAGAAAAATGTGGTATAGTTTTAATAGTGTTGTAGGGCTGTGAATTTAAATGAAACCGACGAATTAGTTGCCGCCACTCACGATATGTCGCATTAAATCTTAACGAAATTTTTTACTGAGGCAGTTCTCGATAACGTTATGGTGAAAACTAAATATTATGGAGTCCGCATAGTCATTACTGACTTGTGATGGGTACATTAATAATATTTATGTGTACAAGTCGACGTGTATTGGTACGACTATGATTATTTAAACGTGCTAGTGCACCCATAAACTATAGCAGACTTGAAAATCTAAGCAAAATAAATGGCTCAACATGAACCACTTAGCATAGAAAAAGTATGCATAAATTGGTCTGACCCATTTGTTGATTTTGTTAATATTTTTAGGACAAGCTACTCGCAGCTTATATCTGATACAAATTATCTCTGAGTAATAAACAAAGAGGCTGATAGACTATCCAGATTTATTAACTTGAGACATTCTGGGGCAACTTACACACAGTTATTTAATCCCGAGCCAGAACGTGTACTATCGTAACTAGATAACTGATAAATACGTTAATATATGTTTAAGTAAATACATATTAAAGACGTAGGTACTGATCACACAAAGATTTGGTCTAGGTGAGAATCGAACCCACGACCTCTGTTGGAGCAGTCGGGGTCACTCATTACTAAAGCAATAGGGGAGTCAAAATCAATGAATATTGTTATGAGTTTTAATTTCAATCAAATTAATGTAGCCAAGTGGTAACCCTAGATGAAAATAATTTGCTGTATTATTTTCATCTAGGGTTTGGCGCTGTATTAAATAGCCGACAATATCTTTTTATGTTATTAATTACGCGAGCCGGTATCAAGCTGACTGCTACTACATCAATTTATAATGTTTTTTTTATTAATCTATAAAAAATATTCTACTGACTGACTGACGCACTGAACGCACAGTGGCAACTACCGGGCGCAAGAAGCTGAGATTTGACATGTATGTTTCTTGCGGAATGAAGGGGAACACAAAGGAGTAAAAAAGAGGCTCAGAGGTTGCATGAAAATTCTTCATCTAAATGACATGGCATGTCTGTGTGGAGAACCTTGGTGGAGGCCTATTTCCAGCAGTGGACGTCTCTTGGCTGACATGATGAAGTGACATTAATGCGGATAAAGTAGCGGAAAAAAGCTAGTATTGTCTAAATTGCAAACCAAATGGCATTGTCTGATCAATAAAGTGAAGCAAATATTACAAAAATCGGTGCACTTCCACCGTCAACTCCTATTACTATTGAAGAATTAAATTATGGTCACTCGGAGCACGTTAGATGAAAACCACTCTGTACTAAAATGCATTTACCATTTAACGTGATAACGGACCGTTTTTGAAGCAATAAGGTTACGTTAATAGTTTACCTCGCCTTTAAACATTTATTTCTTTACATTAGGCGACCATTTTTGATGATTACAAATGTTTATGTTATGTTTAGTGTTATAATTACATTCGAATTACAAGTATTGCTCTGTAATCGTTTTCTAAAGGGGCTATTCCACAAGCAATATTTGAGTTTTAATTAAACCTTAAGAGTCTTATTCAAGGAAATCACTGTCCATGTGATGACAGATTAAGAATAGAAAGTGTTATTAAACCATTTCATTCAGTGGGCGACTAAGAAAAATGTACGATGCAAATAGTGTATTTTATTATAAGAGACGGAAACTCGTCATCAAACCAACCGATTTGACCAGCGTGGTACAGTAATCCAAATCCTGCTATTAAGGGCCAGCAGTATATCTGTTTGACTGCCTACGTGGTCCAGTGGATAGCGTAAGCGTACTGCTGGTCGGAGGTCCCGGGTTCGATTCCCGGGCCGGGCAAAAGTGTTACTGGGTTTTACCGAATTCTCAGTAGCAGCACGGAGTCTGGTGATGTGTCCGGTAATGGCAATAGGCCCGCCCCCTATTACGTGGGACCTAAAAAATCATGGCGAAATGTGGGTGTAAAATTTACACCTCTGACTACCCCTTCGGGGATACAGGCGTGAGTCTAAAATAAAATGTAATACATTGCGAAAGGATGTATGATAAAGAGCCTTATAGCGCTAAAAAACTGAATATAGTTTGAAGTATGTATAATATTTTTAATATTACGTGTGTTAAAGTATTAGGTATACTTGGAAAAGCAATTTTTTTGTGAGACATCTATCACCATAATTCGTAAGTAGGTAACATAAATTAATAGGTAGCTTATAAAATAGGGTATAACATTATTCAAACAGGAAATATAATGCTGTATAAAACAATTGCGAGTGAAATTCCGGAGTGCAGATACCTATAATGCTTTTCACAATAGCCGAGTATACCTTAGAAAATCCGATTCAAAGCGGCTTTGACAAAGTATACCGCCAGTTTGGTTTTAGACAAGTACTAACTGTATATATTCTCGAATACCGAGTAATGTTATGTCTGTTTGAACATGCATATTCTTGTTTCACTTGAAATTGAAACGTAAGCTTAGAGATTTAAAACAATTGTGTATGAAATTCGCAACGAATATTCTTTTGTAGCACGTTTTAGACGCAACATGTTATTTTATACGAGTTTTCACGTTGCATTTGACGGGGCCTTGATTGAACAAATAAAGTTTGGGTTTCAAAAAAGAAAACAACCTTCAATACCATTTAAACTCAGCTTTCGCTACTGTTGATTTTGGAGTCAATTCAAACCTTAATTACGGTTCTAGGTTTATTTTTTTCATTTGCTACGGTTTCGTCGCAACGATTTTCATAAGCCAAGGAGCATACCAAGTGCAGTAAAGCTTAGGTCTGCTAAAGTTAAGGGGTCTTGGAAGAGATACAGCCACCAACTTACTCTCAAAACGTACAAGTAAAGTCCGCTTGCAAGTCCCGAGGACGACGAAATGTCTTACACAGATCTGCAGCGTAATTTATTTGAGTTTTGTAATTTTACAGTGCATAAGAACTAAAATGTGGCCAAGAATAAACTGTGTTTTCTTTTAAACAAATCTACTCGAGATTTTTGAGATTCTTAATTTAAGTACGGCTAGACAATATTAGCATAGAATAATTCAAAACATGAAACAGTAGATAGTTCAAATTGGTATCAGAACAGTTGGTAAAACACACGCGCACAGAAAGGGCTCCGAATAATGAAATAAAGTTGTTTGAAGCTGTAGCAACAATATGATACTACATTTTTATGACGTTATTACGATATTCGTCTCAATCACGAGTTAGTCGTTCCGTACCTTTCATAAGGCAACGTTGCTATTGTAGCGTTATACAAAAATATATTGTACTGAGTGTGTGAGGAACATTAATAAATTGTGAACTCGAATACCATCTTTGATTTACCACCCTGTAGTGAGAACTGATATCTCCACAGTGGTGACCCCGAACACGCGTGTGGAATAATTACAAGCATATTAGTTGGACGACTCAGACTTTTTACGTTTCTTGGACATAGTGTGGGTCATATCAAAAAGCTATGGAAGATAAAACCATGAAGTGCGTAATAACTGAAAAAAAGCAGATAACGAGCATAGATGTAACCGTGCGAATTCCTGAATTCTGGCGAAATGAGCCTAAACTTTGGTTCATTCAGGCTGAAGCTGTTTGGAATCCTCAAAAGGCGTCTGATGAAGCAAAGTACCAGATTGTAGTGCCAAAATTAGGAAAAGAAGTCCTTACGCAAGTCACGGATATTCTTTTGGAGCCGCAGGCGTCAGGAAAATATGAGGCCTAGAAAAAACGTTTATGCGATATTTACGCACAATCTGAGGTGCAGCAGGTGCAAAAACTCATTGGAGAAATGGAACTTGGCGAGCAGAAACCTTCCCAACTCTTAAGAAAGATGAAAGATCTAGCACGCGGCAAGGTCACAGATGAAACCTTGACAATATTATGGCAGAACCTTTTGCCAACTACTGTCAGAGGCATTTTGGCGGCTACTGAGACCAAGGACATCAATATATTGGCAACAGTGGCAGATAAAGTTATAGAGACAACACGGATGGACACTGTCAATAGGATAGATTTGCCAGCCGGAAGCTCGAGCGACTCATCAGATATAATAGCGGAAATCAGAAATCTAAGTGAACGGATCATAGGATTAGAATATCGGCAGTCAAGGCCGAGATACAGCAACCGAGGCGGAGGCAGATTTCGTCAGGGATTTCAAGGACGCAGTGTTAGCCGTCGGCGTACCCCAGAAGATCCGGACTGGTTGTGTGGAACCGTGTAGCTGGAACAAGAAAAATTCGGAAAATTAGGATCGGGACAGGAAGTGGCGGAAACCTGTACACCGCAAGTAAACCACCGCCTTAGTGTTATGGACCAAAAGACTGGTATATATTACCTAATTGACAGTGGTGCAAATGTATCGGTATATCCGCGTAACCTTGTTAATTTGAGAGAAAGGTCAAGTGATAATGAAGCCAGTAACTATAGCTTGTTCGCTGCAAACGGCACAGAAATAAAGACATACGGACATGTGGTAAGGGAACTAGTTTTCAGACCACGTCGTGACCTTAGATGGGTATTCATTATAGCCGATGTTAAACAACCGATAATCGGTGCCGATTTTTTGGTAAAATATAAACTACTCATAGACCTAAGCGGCCGTAAATTAATTGATAGAGAAACAAACTTAATGGTTATAGGTTGCATTTCTGACTGTGATCAGCCCACTATTAAGACCGTAGTAGATAATCACTCTTATATAGATATATTGTCAAAGTACCCGGATATAACAAAACCTTTTTCGTTCAAAGGAGCTGTCAAGCATAATGTTTATCACTACATAGAGACGAACGGTGCACCTGTGTATGCTTGAGCACGCCAGTTGCAACCAGACAGGTATGCTAAGGCTAAAAAGGAATTTCAACTTATGATAGATCTAGGCGCATGAGCCAGTCCGTAAGAGCGGTTTCAGATTAGCCTTTTATACGCGCGTATAAGCTCGTTTTTGGAAGTGCATATAGGCGCGTATAGGCGCGCCTTTTGGCACACGCGCAACTCGTACGAGCGTTGACGCGCTTCTAAGCTCGTATAACCACGAGCCGTTAGAATCCATGTTGACACTGACAAGACGTCACTACCATTTCGAGCGAACACGCCCGTTTACGTGAGTCTGGTTTTTTGAAGCGCGTAATGTAGCGCGCGTGTAAGCGCGTATACTGAAACGACCGTATACGCGCAGAAAAATACGCTAATTTGAAACCGGCCTTACACATCGTATCCAAAAAAGATGGTAACATTAGGTCATGTGGCGATTATAGGAAATTAAATTCTATAACGAAACCGGATAGGTATCCAGTGCTGAGATTGCAAGACTTTACTTATCTTTTAATAAATAATAAAAATAATAAAAATCTTTTATTTTCTTTAACCACATCAAAATATCTTAAACTTAAAGCTGGGGCTTCCTTTTAGGCTTCAAGGCCTGTGTCAGGAAAGCTCCGCTCCTCCAACACGTACATACATAGGTAACCATGATGTTATGATCTAACAAGTATTTTATTTTGTTTCCTTACAGCTAATTGATAAAATAAAATTAAACATGTGTGTATGTATGTGTGTGTGTCTGCGTGTATGTGTGTGTGCGTGTGTGTTTGGTCGGATGTGTCCAAAGATATATAAATATATGTATATATAAACATATAAATATATATTATATTTTTTATTTATTTATTTGTTATATACATTATGTGTAAATAAGTATGTCTTTATGTAGGTGATACATGTTTATTTAAATTCTGTTTGCAGTAGTTGCTCAGTTTCCTCATATTTTTTTATTTCTAGCCAATATGTTACATGTTTTTTGATCTCATAATATGATTTACTGTAAATATTTAAATGTTTATTTATAAAGTTATATAGTTGAGATGAACGTGTACTATATTGCCTATTGGAAAACGTGGTGAAGATTCTAGGTACCTGCGCTACAACATGCTTTCGTCTTTTACTGTAATTAGTAGGATCATAAGGTAAGGTCTTATGTTTTCCTAACACAGTATATAAAATGTACAGTTTTCTTACTGAGAGCAATTTCGTCATTTGAAATAATTCTTCGGTGGGGAATGTAATTTTTTTGAAATACATGATTTTAAGTAGACTGCGTTGAGCGCGTTCCACTTCTATAAAATTAGTTTTGGCTGCACCACCCCATACAGGGATGCAATAAGCCAGCACAGATTGTGCCAAAGAAATATATGTTTCTTTCAGTATATCTCTACTCGTTTGCCCTGAACCAGAAATTGTTCTTGGAATTACATGTCTTAGTGTCTTAAAAATCCAAATTAACTTTCTGATTCTTTGAGCAACGTGTTCGAGATGTCTATACCATAAGAGTAAAAAATACTCCTAAATATTTTATTTGGGTAACTTTCTGTATAGTTGGGCAGGTACAGTTAGATCTATATATATCTTTATTACAACTATGCAATTTAATATTAAGGTCATGAATTGGTTGCGAGTTATTATAAACAGAGAAACAAATGTAGTTGGTCTTATCTGCGTTTAAAGTAAGTATATTGTTGCGCAACCATTTCCCTAAAATCTCCAAGCCATGCTCTGCACTTGCCCTGACAACATCCCAGGACCTGCCAGCGAAGACAACAGCAGTGTCATCGGCATACGTGAAAATGTTTGCATCTTCGATGGATATATTGCACAGATCATTAATGTAAATCAAGAACAAGGTCGGCCCGAGGACACTACCTTGGGGAACGCCGTATGACACCTCTGCCACCTCGCTGACACAATCCTCCAATTTCACCCTTTGTTTTCTGTCAGACAAGTAATTTTTGAAAAGATTGAGTGGAGTCCCTCTGATACCAATCTTCTCTAGTTTGTGTAAGAGGATGGGGAGAGAGACAGTATCGAATGCTTTCTTGAGGTCTAGAAAGACTGCAATGCTTTTGTACCGTTTATCAAGCTGTTCAGTAACTAGGGAGGTTAATGCAGTTATCGCATCCTCAGTCGATCTTCCTCTCCTAAAACCATATTGCGCTGCTGAAAGAATATTAAATTCAGTTAAGTAATTAAGCAACCTTGTGTTAATTAATTTTTCCATGATTTTAGAGATAGCTGGTACGGATACGGAGATAGGCCTATAATTATTGTAGACTGGTGGTGTAATAATTGACTCCTTGAGGGGTATTGGAAAAATGCCCTTGTCAAAGCAGAGATTAGCAAGGTGTGTTATTATAGGTACTATTTCAGACCTAGCCATTTTTAAAAAACTAATTGGTATATTGTCCCACCCAGGAGCTCTATCAGATTTTAAATTTATAAGGACATTATTTACTTCTTCGTGGTTTGCGTGTAGTAGGACGAAGGCGTTCAGTTGAGAAGGCAAATTTCGCAAATACTCCTGAGTGTGGAAGTCATTATAAGTTCTTTGACTAATATTTTCAGCGAGGTCCTTTCCAATTTTTACGAAATAATAGGGTAGTTTCCAGGGTCAAAATAATTACATTTTATTTAGTCCGTATTTTAGATTATAAAAAAATATTGAACACATATTTTTTCTTTTTTCGATTAAATAAAAAATAACAAAGATATAGGCGTTCAGTTGAGAAGGCAAATTTCGCAAATACTCCTGAGTGTGGAAGTCATTATAAGTTCTTTGACTAATATTTTCAGCGAGGTCCTTTCCAATTTTTACGAAATAATAGGGTAGTTTCCAGGGTTAAAATAATTACATTTTATTTAGTCCGTATTTTAGATTATAAAAAAATATTGAACACATATTTTTTCTTTTTTCGATTAAATAAAAAATAACAAAGATATAGCTCGATACGTTTTTTTTTATTTGTAAATTAAACCAAAAATGACCAAGATATAGCCCTTTAAAGTTACGTGTGACGTCATCTAGTGTGAAAAAATGCAGCACGGCGTGACGTTATACGTAACTTTAATGAGCTATATCTTGGTCATTTTTGGTTTAATTTACAAATAAAAAAAACGTATCGCTTATTTTTGAATAATCTAAAGGACGTACTTATAAATTTTTTTTTGTCAACTAGCCTATTGTTTGCAAAGTTCGCTGAAGACATGGGGGATGATTTCAGATTTCTTAATTCCGTATTAGTTTTATTATTTTTATTTGAGTATGTTATATTTTTAATAGTTTTCCAGAGTAATTTATTGTTATTGGCAGTTTTAGTTATTAAATCTCGTTCATATTTCATTTTAACTTTTTTTATAAGATTGATTTATAAGATCTTTTGGCGAGTAAAAATGCGTTTTCCAGTTTAGATATAAACAGAGCTTACAACTGTATCCCTATTCATGAAAGCGATATAGAAAAGACGGCAGTGATCACTCCATTTGGGTTATTTGAATTCCTGAGAATGCCGTTCGGTCTCCGCAACGCAGCGCAGACATTTCAGAGATTCAAGGACAACAACAACAAGGACTCGATTTCCTATTTTATTTGGCTGACGATATCGTTATCGCGTCCGAGAACGTAACACTTCATAAAAGCATCTTGAGAAAGTATTTAGTCGCTTCAATGATTTCGGAATCACAATAAACATATCTAAGTGTTGTTTTGGACAGGATAAACTAAGTTTTTTAGGGTATGAAGTTTCTACGGAAGGTATCAAGCCCCTCAAAGACAAGGTTAAGGCAATCTTAATATATAAAATCCTTGCGTTACTGACTGACTGACAGACACGCTACAGCTGAAACTATTGGGCGCAGGAAGCTGAAATTTGGCATGTATGTTCCTTCGGGACCGTAGGGGTGCACTAAGAAGGGATTTTCCGAAATTTCCACGGGATCGGTCAAAACGGGTAAATTAAAAAAAAATGCAGGCGTAGCTGCTGGCGTCCTCTAGTTATGAATATTCCACGACCAGAAACAGTTGAAGATCTACGCAGGTATTTAGGCATGCTGAATTTTTATAGGGCACACATTCCTAACGCGGCGCAGGGGCAAGCTGATATGAACAAATACTTACACAACTCTAAACGTAGAGATAAAACGAAAGCGGATATGGCGAAACGTGAGTTCGAAAACAGTAAGGTATGTCTGCAAAATGCTACATTATTGGTACATCCTTTACCAGACTCCCAGCTAGCATTGATGACAGATGCATCAGATAGCAGCAAGGGAGCGGTACTTCAACAGCGCGTAAGTAATAACTGGCGACCCTTAGGTTTTTCTCTAAACAATTAACAGAGTCTCAAAGAAAGTACAGTGCTTTATGAATTCTATAGAAGGTCGCGATTTAGTCATTTACACAGATCACAAGCTTTTAACATTTATATTTAGCAAACTAGGCAGTGAAAAGGAAATACTTAGACGAACGAGGCAAATCATGTTTATAAGTGAATTCACGAATAAAATAAAGTACATCAACAGTAAAGACAATATTGTAGCAGACACATTTTCTCGTATAGAAACCATAACTAGTGCCACGGGTATATTTCACAGAACTTATGACTCATATCAATATGTACAACACTTAAAGGAAATCATCAGTAGTTTAAAACCTAAACCTATGATAAAAATGGATTCTAGGACAATTTTTGTACACCCTGACGTCAAAGTCTGCAGTCATGTCTTTGTTAGGTGGGACACTATATCTAAAACGCTTCAGCCACCATACGAAGGTGCGTATAAAGTAATTGGAAGAACCGACAAGGTATTTAGAGTGCAATTACCAGACAGAATAAGTAATATATCCATTGATCGTCTCAAACCTGCGTACTTACTAAACTCGGATGAAGCACAAAATTTTTCGTCGCCATCGTCCACTGAATCGCAGCATAATCATAGTTCGGAGAGTTCAGAGTCAGAAAATGCAACCATGCCAGGTATAAATTATAAGGGCATATTAGTTAATAAAAACGCTCCTAATAAAAATGCTACTGAAACCGCTACCACTCGCACCACACGTTTTGGCCGAGCGATAAGGCACCCAGTAAGGTTTAATGTATAAATAACAATATAACTTTGTTAAAATTTCATTCACGTAAAATAATTGTATTTTACGTAAATGAAATTCACGTAAGTATTGTAATGCACCTGGTGCCTAGGTATGTATACGAAATGTCAAAACATTATAGATGCTTGTTGTTGATTATGCATTTATAATATTGTAAGTAACAAGAATTGGACCTTGGACTTGCTCATTAGGGAATATATACACATCAAACCCATGTTTCAAATTAAAAAGTACGCAGTCTAGTATCATTCGGAACAATGCGTAAAACCCAAAGTAAAGATCAAGTTATCATTGCCCAGGGAGGCTCTAACGTATCAGATATTGAGAAGCAATTATCTCAGTTCAATATGATATTAGTGGCAGTTTTAGGAATTTTGAGTGTTATCATTTTGTATTTCATTTATAAAAAGTGTAATGCTAGAACCAAGAACTAAATAAATAAACAAAAGTTGGCTGCATCAGCGATTAACGAAAGTATTCAAACAGTGTCGAGACCAATTCCACTGTCCAACGTCGTTATCACCTAGAAGTAAGGTATGATAATATAGTAAATAAATAGGTTTAAGAAAGTCAACTTAGTTTTATCATGTTAACGTGTAATATTTTAATATTCCAGAATATAACGTGCACTCCAATGTAACATGAAACAATATATTATCACCGCAAAGTGAATCGGCTTCGTCACACATTAGGCCAGCGGTACATGGGAATGCACAATATTTTTTTGTATCTTTTGTTATATTCAACGATTAAGCTTAAGATATATTATATTTTTTTAAATTAAGAGGGGAGTAGTGTAGCGACATTATGATACTACATTATTATGTCTACTATCTTACAGAAATACGATATTCGTCTCACTCACGAGTTAGTCGTTCCGTACCTTTCATTAGGCAACGTAGCTATTGTCGCGTTATACAAAAATATATTGTATTGAGTGTGCGAGGAACATTAATAAATTGTGAACTCGAATACCATCTTTGATTTACCACCCTGTAGTGAGGACTGACATCTCCACAGAAGCATCTGGCGTCTCGTGGACAGTTGAAATGGTACTACGATTCAACGATTATAGCAGGACCCAATGTTCCCCTCCGTAGATGTTTGGAATAATGAAAATCTTAACGGTTTGAGCCCCAAATTAGTTCTGTTTATTACACCTTATAGATGGAGTTAGGTATGGAAGTACGGATTATGGTTATGGAAATACAGGGGAACTTCTGAAAATGGGGGATTTTTAAAACCTGCGTTATATTAAATTTCACCTTTACCATTATTAGAATATACGTTTATTTAAAAATATTGCCGTTAAAGTCAGCTGCTCAAATAAGCACCTCCCTAAACCTTTTGAAATGAAATATTTTAATAATCTCCTGATTTACTTAGGTATACAAAAGATGATTGATTTTCAGTGCCTTTAATTATTGTTGCTTGCTAAGCTGTGAATAGGGCTATTCAAAATATTTGAGCAACACTTTGTTGTAAATAATTGCGCGACTAAAGCAAATATCTTTAAGATTGAAAATACAAACGATCCTCTCCGATTCATTAGAGTCGACTTACCACGGGTTATGTTCACCTTTGATATAAAAAAAATGCTTATTATGTGCGTTTTCAAAAGAAAATTTATATAACAATATTGTTGTTTCTTAAAATAGAAACTTTAAAATTAAATACATAAATAAAGAGAGCAGTGGTAGCCGCTCCTTTTTAAAAATAAAAATACTTTATTAAAAGGAATACTGGGTAAGCCTCTATGCACAGTTCTACAAAGCGATCTTGTTTATCACAATACGTTTTGTGTTAGTGCTTTATGAAATTATAGTGATGCTCAGTCACTGAACAAAGAAACTTAAACGGTAACAAAGTTAGTATTTCTGTAGACGACATTTAGTTTCAATTTCACGTGTAAAGCGTAGGCAGACAGTTAGTACATATTCAGAATTTATCCTAATCGTTTTTTTATTTTATTCTCGTGTTCGCAAGTAAGGCATGGCACCTATTGTGTAATACACTGGCACCTTGCGGGGTATCGGGGGTAAACGCTGGCGAACGTTCCCTCGAACAAATTGAAAAAGCAATGAACCGCGGAATACAATTTCATATTGAAAGCCATTCATCTTTGCCGCTTCTTCAAGACCGTCTGAAAGCGTTACATCTCGACTTTGCCACTCTGCTTTATCCCTTAAAAAGTTCGCCTTTTTCCGAATTGTATTAAGTAACCAGGTATAACATAGTGTTTTGCGATGTGGTGACTTCGTTATATTTATCCGATTTGTCTCTTAAATTGGTTATATTATGATATAGTGTTTTTTTTGTTACATTTTTATGGTTGCGTATCATACAGAAAAACGATAAAATATTTGGAATCACTTTGCTGACCGTCCAAACATAGAAGGTGTAACAAAATCAAAAAATCAAAATCAAAATCATTTATTCATCTAGGTCACAAGGTGACGCTTATGAACGTCAATTTTAAAATTAAATTACTTAATGCTTCTACATTTACATTTACTGCCTCGTTCGCAAAGCAATAGGTAGAGCCACGAGAAAGAACGGGCAATAAAAGTCGAGGCCACTCTTTTAAATCGCCAATATTATGGTACATATTTTCATTTTTGTAAGGAGCTGCAACTGTTACACATTGTACTAAATTACTTGTAAATAGTAATTAGTTATAGACATAATACTTAAGCAATTAATGTAGTTACTAAATGATGTGTTTTAGTTAGCCTTCCAATGCGAACATTGTGTAACAGGAGCATCCACTTACGACTTATAATGTATACAACTCGTGACCATGTTCAGAACTATGGTGGAAATGTATGTTACAGAAGTGACGGTATATGAATACACAAAATTACAAAAACTTTATTTCACAGACCATGATAACGAGTTATCTTCATCTTACAGTACAGTAAATTTTTAAAAAAATTGTGGAACAACAATGCAAATGTAGATGTAGTAAGTAGAATGACCTAATTATGATAAACGAATAATAATTTAAAAGAACTAGAAATGTTATAATTATAATGATAAACTGAAAAATCCTAAGTATCTATATAAATTCTAAATAAGTAGTAGATCATGAGTTGTCTAGTGTAAGTGACCATCTATCCTTGTCACTGAAATAATCATTAATAGTATAATAACCTTTCTTAATAAGGCAGTCTTTTATTTTAGCTTTAAATGTACTAAATAGTAATTCTAAAAGACTAATTGGTATTTTATTGTATATACGAATACCTAGCCCTACACAAGAATTATTAACTTTATGTAAACAATGATAAAGGGCATATAACCTATGCTTGTTTCGAGTATTTATATTATGTATATCGCTTTTTGAGGTAAATAACCTTATATTTTGCCTAATGTACAAAATATTAGCAAATAAAAATTGCGAGGCTACTGTAAGAATTCCTATAGACTTAAAGCGTTCCCTAAGAGTATCTTTTGCACCTAACATGTATATTGCTCGTACCGCTCGTTTCTGTAGAACGAAGATATTCTGAATATCCGCTGCTTTGCCCCATAACAAAATACCGTAGGACATAACACTGTGAAAATAGCTAAAATATACTAAACGAGCCGTGTCGATGTCAGTAAGTTGCCTAACTTTTCTGACGGCATACGCAGCAGAGCTGAGCTTTCCTGTTAGACATGCTATATGTGCACCCCATTGTAACTTATTATCTAATGTAATACCTAGGAACACTGTAGAGTCTACTGTGTCAAGTTCCTCCCTATCTAGCATAATATTAGGTCCCAGTTGTCTAACGTTAGGTAAAGCAAATTTAACGCATTTCGTTTTCCTAGAATTAAGTACTAGGTTGTTTGCTGTAAACCATCGTGTAACTTGTAATAGTGCATTATTTATATCATCAAATTGATTTCTATTCCTATCTACTTTAAAAATAAGTGACGTATCATCTGCAAAAAGTACGACATCACAGACGTTTTTTAAATAAAAAGGTAAGTCATTAATATATACAAGAAATAGAAAAGGACCTAAAATTGAGCCTTGTGGAACGCTTAGCTGTATAGGTAATTTAGAGGATGTAGTCCCATTTACATCGACACACTGAAATCTTTGCCGCAGGTACGAATTGACAACACTAAGTGCGGTTTTCTCGACGCCGTAGTAGCGCAGTAGTGTGTCGTGCGGAACGCAGTCAAATGCTTTAGATAGGTCACAGAACACTCTAATAGCATTTTTTGATGACTCCCAAGCACTATAAACGTGTTTTATCAGAGCAACACCCGCATCAGTAGTGGATCTACCTTTAGTAAATCCGTATTGATCTTTGTGAAGCAGACTATTTAAATTGAAGTGGCTTAATAGCTGCTTTAAAAGAATCTTTTCAAATATTTTACTAAATGCTGGCAAGATAGATATGGGCCTAAAATTATTAATTTCATTTTTACTGCCAGATTTGAATAAGGGTATAATTTTACTTAATTTCATCAAATCCGGAAATACGCCTAGGTCAAAGCATTGATTAAAAATTAAAGATAGGTAAGGCGCAACAGTCTCAACTATAGTACCTAAAATTTCCTAATATCTCGCAAAGAAACTATTGAACATATGCGCTACTTGAGTTTTGTTAGTGACTAATAAATTGTTTTCTTTTAGTTCAAATTGGTTTTCCCGTGGTCGAGCTCTTCCTGTTTCATTATTTATAATGCTCCACGTTTCTTTAATTATATTGGTTGAATGCTTAATTTTACTACTAATAAATTTAGATTTTGCCATAATACAAACTTGTTTAAAAATTTTTGAGTACTTTTTTACATAATCTCGAAAAGGTGTGTCAAATCTATGTTGTTTCATACCATATAATTCAAATAACTTGGCTCTACTTTTGTATATACCTATAGTGGCCCACTGGTTAAAAGATCCCATAGTACCCTTTAGTGTGACAGTTTTACTCTTAAAAGTATTTTGAAATTCATTATTTACTAGTCCAAAAAGTGAGTTATAAATTGTATTTGGATTTTGTGAGTTTAATATTGAGGTATTGAGTTTAGCAATAATATTGTTTTTGAAACGTATTAGACGATTGGTAGTCTGAGGCCTACATTCTACTATACGTGATTTATCATATGTTGAACAGGGAAAACTAGCTATCTGTCCACGGTGATCAGAAGGGAGAGAACTAATTACTACTGGGTTTGTGGCAGCACAAGAACTAAATATGTTATCCAAACAAGTAGAAGATGTTGCAGATACTCTAGTAGGTTCACAGAATAGGTTACTTAAATGAAATGACTTGAAAAGATTCAGAAATCTAATACACGGTGAATAATTCTCTAAAATATTAATATTAAAATCGCCACCAACAGTTGCAGCACCTTACAAAATGTAAATTATGTGTAATAAGCAAAACCTGGCGATGAAAAAGAGTGACCGTGAGTTTTATTGCCCGTTCTTTTTCATGGTTCTACCTATTGCTTTGCGAACGTGGCAGTAAATGTAAATGTCGAGTCTTTAAGTTATTATTTTATAAAGTTATTATTTTGACGTTCATAAGCGTCACATTGTGACCCAAATGAATAAAGGATTTTGAATTTGAATTTGAACCTTAGTCAGACTGTTCTTTTGCCTATCTGACTATGTTTTCCCGTCCGTTTTTTGTCTATCAGATCTTTTTTTTACTAAACTGCGTAAAATTATTAAAATAAATAAGTATGGAGTACTTAAATCTAAGATTTCTTGGTGCTGGAAAACTATTGATTGAATGAAAGGATATGTTTTTATGTGACTATAAACGCATAATATAGCCCAAATTATAAAGTCTCAAAAGTGCCACTCGTTTTCTAGAACCTAATCTATGAAATTTGTTAAGGGGCAAAGTTTGGTACCTATATGTAATCGAACATAGAATTATTGACTTGAACATGGCATTTTCATGGTCTACATTCATGTACGGATCATTATACATACAATTTTGTACGGATCCCTCGATGCGCCACTGTATTTGAATATTAGATAGGTATATGTTTTTTTTCGGTCGCCGGTTGTCACATCGAAAACAACGTGTTTCCTAGTTCTCGAAAGTTTATTCCAATTTTCTGGTTAAAAGTGATCAACCAAAGTGTTTGTTGTGTTTAGTTTGGAGATAAGTGATTATTGGATAAAGTGAACAATAAACAATAAGGTTAATTTGCGCTGTAATCAGTGAAAAATTGTGTTAAAATAAGTGTCTGACATTTCATCCATAACTGTTTTTCCCGAGTACCCACTACGCCTAATCAGTTGTTGTCATAACTGTCAACCTTTGCTGTCAACGTGAAATTGTCTTTGGTTGTCATAAGCGACTCAGTGTTGCCAGTGCCAGAAACAAAAAGTCCATCAATTTGATAATAAAATCAACCATGGCTCAATGCTTTAAGTGTCAAGTGCAGATACAAGATGATAAAAATAAAATAGCATGTAAAGGCTGTAACAGGGTTATATGTGTCAAGTGCTCTGGTCTAACCGCAACAGAAATGCGCGTGTTCGCCCTCCAAAACCCCAAACTGTCGTATCTGTGTGATGGATGTGAGGATGGTTTGAGGCTGATTCCCGAGCTGCGAAGGCTAGTCACTGAACTCCAGCATCAGGTTCAAGGGTTAAAGGAACAAGGCGCAAGTGCGGCCAACTTGGATGTGATAATTAATGAAATTGAAGACCGCAACAGCCGCAGTCGTAATGTTATCATATATGGATTGCCAGAATCAACATTTTCCAATACGGAAGATCGAAAAGTGCATGACAAAAACCTTTTTATTGATACGTTAGCGCCATTGCCCATAACAAAACCTGACATCGTAGCTACAGTCCGCCTAGGTAAACCAGGAACGAGTGACCAAAAAGCACGTCCTCTAAAGGTAGTTCTTGCAAATAAACACAACGCAATAAGTGTTTTAAAAAATAAAGGTAAGGTGCCTAAAACAATAAAAATTCAATCTGATATGACTCCTTACCAACGCGAACAACTGAAGAAGCTGCGTGAAGAACTGGCTGCCAGAACAGATAATGGTGAGCGAAATTTAACTATTAAATATATAAACAAAGTTCCTAGAATTATCGTCGCCCCACCTACAAAAAACTAGGCATTGCGGCGATCTCTGAACTGCGTTTTCTATATACGAACTTGGCATCCTTAATGGCAAAAATCGATTTATTTCTACTTGAAGTTACAAGCTATCAACCTGCATTTATTTTAATTACGGAGACCCATCTTCATTCGGGCATAGCCAATAGTTTAATAAACATATCTGGATACACTCTCTACCGCTTAGATAGGAAGGACAGAAGAGGTGGCGGCGTAGTCATATATGTTGCAAATGAAGTTAATAAAATAACAATTATCTCAAAAACAAATAAGTTGTATCAACAGGATAATGTAGAAGCACTATGGCTAGACATTAAGTTTGGTGAACTGGATCTTCTGTTGGCATGTGTTTACAGACCGCCGTCAAACTGCTTTTCGAACTCGGACGAAGTCTTATTTAGTACTATTGGCAGGGCTGCCACTGAAAGGACAGTCCTTTTGGCAGGTGATTTCAACTTGCCCGGTATTAAATGGCCGCTTCAGAACTTACAGAGGCATGATAAATTGTATGATGCATTTCTAGACATGTACGCTAACAGCAATCTTAGACAACATGTAACACAAATCACTAGAAAGAGAAACCAAGAAGAATCTCTACTAGATTTCATACTATGTAACGAAGATAACTTATTATGCGACATCGAATATCATTCGCCTATAGGTAAAAGCGACCATTTGGTTATTACAGCTACAATACAGGTTGTGCATGCTGCTAAAAAATACCACAAACCACGAACGCAATTTAATTATCACAAAGCAGACTTTGAGGCATTAAGTAAAGACTTTTCTGATAATTTAACAATCAACGCATATACAGTTAATGATATGTGGCTCTCCTTTAAGAATCAGATATATTCCACAGTAAAGAAGTGCGTGCCTATCAAGTCAAGAAACAAAAATATTAACAGTAATAAACCCTGGATAAATAGAGAAATAGTAGAACTAACTAAAAGGAAGAAGGAGCTGTGGAGCATGTATCGAATAAATCCTAATGAAATGTCATATCAAGAATACAGAAAAATTTATAATAAATTGCTCACAAATAGTAGAACTAGGAGAATGAATTTTGAGTCAAAAGTAATAGATACCGGTCCTAAAGCGTTTTACGGCTACATGAGAAAGCAACTTAATACAAAGATATGCATTCCTAATGTTCTCAAAAGTAAATCAAACAAACTTGTTATGATACCTGAACAAATAGCTGAAGAATTTGCCGATCAATTCGAACAAACATTTGTACAAGAACCAGATATACCACTACCCGACATTAATTACCCGAGAGTCACAAATACAATAGATAATATAAATATCACAATGGACATGGTACGAAAGGCACTTTTAAGTTTGGACGATGCTACAGCTACGGGACCTGATGATTTACCTTCCATATTATTGAGAAAATGTTCATCGACCCTTGTCGAGAGCGTAACTATGATAATGAACAGATCAATGGAGGATGGAATAGTACCTGCTGACTGGAAAATTGCCAACATAGTACCAATATACAAAAAGGGTAACAAACTTCTACCCGAAAACTATAGACCTATTAGCTTGACAAGTGTACTGTGTAAGACCATGGAAAGAATTATAGCTAACAAGATAAGGGAATTTCTAGCACACGAGGAAGTAATCTTAGAGGAGCAGCACGGATTTGTACCAAAGCGTTCAGTTACTACTAATCTACTTAAATGTCTGCACGAATGGACGAAAAACTATGACGAGAACATACCAACAGATGTTATCTATTTAGACTATGAAAAGGCGTTTGATCGCGTGCCTATTAAACGCTTATTACATAAAATCAAGCATTTAGGTATACGAGGGAATCTACTCGCCTGGATAAGCAACTTTCTCTCAAACAGAACTTTTCGAGTGCGTATTGGTGAAGCTCTATCTAGGCCCCGAAATGTACTAAGCGGCGTCCCTCAAGGCTCAGTCCTCGGACCTTTATTGTTTATTCTCTACTTGACAGACCTCAAAAACATTCTTAAGCTTCCTTTTTCCTTGTTCGCGGACGACACAAATTTTTTTGGGAATCCTTGCAGTCAGTCGTTGGATATACAAAGGGATCTGGATGCCATTCATACCTGGACCCAAGATTGGCTGCTGACCCTAAATGCTAACAAATGTACAGTGCTGCATATTGGTAAAAACAATCCCTGCAAGAATTACTACCTTGGCAATCAAGAACTAACATCGGTCAAGTCTCAAAAAGATCTAGGCGTCACTATTTCAAATGATCTCAAATGGGAAACCCACATATCCAATGTTGTTAAGAAAACGAATGCTATCCTGTACATCATTCGCAAAGCATTTATGAGTCTTACACCTGGCACATTTCTAAAATTGTACAAAACGTATGTGAGACCGCTCCTTGAGTACGCATATATTATTTGGGATCCCTATTTCAAAAAAGACATTATACTCTTGGAAAACGTGCAAAGACGAGCTACTAAAATGATACGCACTATAAGAAATATGACCTATGATGAACGGTTAAAAGTTCTTGGCCTCACCACATTGGAACAGCGTCGACAGAGGGGTAGTCTCATTGAGACTTACAAAATACTCAAAAAGCACTACGACATGCCCAAACTTCAGGAACTCTATGCAGTGAACGAGAATAAGCACTTGAGAGGGCATACCTTGAAACTCTGGCAGAATGTTTCAAAGAAAAATCCCAAGAAGCATTTTCTAGCCAACCGGGTTGTTACAGCCTGGAACAGCCTTCCAGAACATGTGATTATGGCACCTTCACTGAACAGCTTCAAGAACAATTTGGACAAACTGGAAATCTCCAAACTATTCAAAACACACGCATCAACATATTAGCTGCTAGTGTGTCTTCCACATAATAATAATAATAATACCCCTCTGAGGCAGTCGTTACCTCACCATGAGACTAACGCAATCTCAGAGGGCAGAGTAACAGCTTTCAAACATCACCTTCATCGAGTAATATAAACAAAAAATGTATTACAAGATGAAAAGAAAGCTTACAACCGCAGGGCAGCTTTGTGGCGAGCTGAATGTGTGTGGCGACACTGCGGTCCCGAATGCTTCAGAGAGTCGGTCAGGGCCTCGTCTCCAGCTTGCCTTTACTGGCTGGTCGGGGTGGATTTCCAAGAGCGCCCGCAGGACTCTCAACTCTGGCTTGCCTTGGTCGGCCGGCCAGAGGGAAGCCGCAAGAGCTACTGGCTCGGGGGTGGAAGTGTCATTCTCAAGGGCGTAACTACGGGGAAACCCGCTCCGGGCCTCCGTTGTCACGAGGCCCGCGATGGCGAAACCGGTGCCGCACCGCTCGACACCCCTAGCCAATCGCACCGGTGTTGCCCTCTGGCTACCTCTATGGCAGAGTTTGTTTGCTTTGGGCGGCTGTTAAGAGAGGGCCCATCCAGTGAGTTGGCGAGTCACCACCTGCCATGCGGACGGATACTATTAGAGTATTACAGGCAGGTGCCGTTTTTCATCCATAGAATCATAATAATTACAAGTCCATCAAACACCCAATCCCATAAACCAATTAAATAAGGCTCCACATATTACAATAGTCTTACATGTGTTGCGGCTAGTCCATAGCTGTACTCAATAGTGCTGTTGTGGAGGCTCCGCGGCATGTGTCCCATCCCATTTTAGATTAAAGCTCTCTACGGGCCTCTGCACGTTGGATCCATATCCCCGTGTAAGCCTCCCAAAGGTCCGGTTATTCTTTTGACACTAAAAGTTAGAAGAATAGCCGTGTAACAGAGACACATAATAATAATATACTATGTTGATCGTATATCTAATATTGTAGGAAGGAGCTAAGCACCAAGTAAACACACTGACAATGGATACGACGAGTACACAATCAGCTGCCAGACAGCTGTAGTAATTACAGCATAACCTCGCAGGATATCTAGGTAATTTATGTAACCATAATAATAACGTTCCGTATAACAGGTATTATACAGGAAATATCTTAGGAGATATCAGACTGAGTATATGAAGCATTTTGTCTGATTTTACACGACTTTTGAAGTTTCGAACAATATTACACAAAAAGGAATAAAGTAAGTAGGTATTACTTTTGAAATCAAACTACGATTTACGGATTCTATCGCGATATATTGGTTTTAGTTAATTTACATTTAAACTGAACAATCTAGAACTACATTTTTTAATTATTACTAGATGACGTTACAGTTTCTTTACAGGAACCGTGGTCACGGCAGACTGAGGTGATATTTTGTCTTTGTCTTGAATTTAAAAGTTATCTCAAAGTACCCGAACATTTTTCAATTATTGGTGTTACTATCTACGCAGAATCTGCTCACTTCTGGTGCCTTTGTCCTTCTTGGGTTTTATTAGCCTGATAACAAGGTCCCAGGCTGGAGGAATATTCCTACCATCTTCCCTATTGAAATTAGGGTGTTTGTTAATTTCAATGGCTTCACGTATCATTCTTGTAATAAAACGGTGCTCTTTTGCGAGTATCTGTGGTTCAACAAATCGCAGCAAGTTAGAGCATGGTGTATATTTATTTTTCAGAGATCGCCCACGGTTGTATTGACTTAGGCCGCGCGCACTTTGGACACGTTTTCGTACGTATTTTACTCGTGCGTACACATACGAACACATACGAACGATCCCGATATTCCAAGTACCATGGGATGGGAGCGCGCAGACTCGATGCGAGTTAGTCGTGCGTATACGTACGTGTAGTTCAGACGTCCGAAAAGAATCCGAACTTGTAGGAATTTTAAAACACATTCGTACGTTTTAACATTAGAAATGGATGTATAATAGTTAATTAACCTAATTCACAAACATAAATGTTTGTGGGACCAAAGTGATTGTATAAGTGATGACTGATGACATAGGTCTTCCATAGTATGATGAAATTCACCAAAATCGTCTTTTTAAATATATTTCACGCGCCCATTCGTATCTACGATAGCGACGACGCCACCGCAGTCTTCGAGTGAAAAGAGAATTGTCGTGAAGATACAGATTATTCATCGCGCTCCAACCAAAGCAGACTTCAGAAATCCGATATCACTAGAACACTGCTCATTTGACTAATTAAAATGTATACAGTGTGCGCACTCAATTCATACGACCACGATCGTACGTATACTGTACGATACGAATTCGTGTCCAAAGTGCGCGCGGCCTTATCCAACATTCAACCAACGTACACCAATAAGATCCAATAATAGTTGTTTTGAGTCTCAAAACAGCTATTCTTGGATCACAAAAAAACACTTATGATACCACGGAAGATATAAACGGCTGTTAAAATGTTTAATAATAAACAATCAAGGGGTTCGATCTACAGGATAAAAATATGTGTATTACTTGAGGTGCTTAAGGTGAGAAACGGAACAATAACGAAGTACAACATTTTGCTATGATAATATTTTTTATTGGCAAAATATTACAATTTAAACGATACACAAATAAGTGCGATACACAAACTATACGTTAGGTACGTTTAGTAAGTAATTCCAACTATCACAAATAGTATTACGAAGCATGACGAGTATATTTAAAACAGAATACTTTGCACACTGGTATCTGATATTCACATGGTATTTCGTATTTAACATTGCATTTACTTGTACGCACGTTAATGCAATGTTAAAATGGTTATCGCGTTTCCGTCCAATTATGCAACGTGCTCGCAGCTATCCGGGCTACCCCTCTATTGTACGCGCTGACCCCATGCACGTTCACTGTGCGTTCATTTAAACCTCAAGAAAGTATGTATGAAGCTGCTGAAATGTATGGTACACTAAGTATAAGTATACTGAGATCTAACCACTGCTAAAAATCAGCAACAAATGTTTGAAGTGATTACCTTGTGACGTTTAGACAACATAAATGATGACTATTATACAGATAATACTAGAAGACCCGCTTAAATATTTTGTATGATGTATACAAATCGCGAACTTGGCGTTCGCTTCTATTTAAAAATATAAACTTTTAGTTACAAAACTTATTTAAACATAATTCAACAACAAATACATGCGCACTTGAGCAGTAATAGCAAAGAAAAAAACAACTAACGCACAGTTTGCCGTTTCATGATACATAAGTATTAAAAGAATCAGATTTTTATATTTGTTTTGTAGTGATATCAGCTCTTAGGACAAACCAAAACGTAGCCAACGCGTGTCCTACTTGCATTGTACTACGTATGGCGGTCAAAAGTTAAACTAACACGGACATGACTGTGTTACGTTCAGAACATGAATAAACTAGTTAATGTCAAATATTCACATCTTGGTAGATTCCCATCACTACAACATCATTAGAAAATGATGAGGTAGGTAGAAAACTACGGAGGATGTTATTTACATAAACACGATACGGAGCGTTTTTCTATCCCGTCACGATCTAGCTCTCAGGGAACTAAAATTACGAATACCTTATTTCGGATGTTTGGGTTCCTCTTTAGCAAATTATTTATCAAGCAGACATCCCTTACTAATGAGTCACGATTCGGTATTCGATCGTACTTCTTTTGATACAACATTCACATCAACATATTTATCTTCTGACGATAATTTTATTTTCCTGTCAAGAGATAGAGCGCTTACTAGACTCAGAGTTGCAGGTTCTGTTCTATTTTATTAATAAGGTGTTATTACTTAATAGTATTGATATTTAAACCTAAATAAGTAATGGTCGTAGTATCCCATCAACTGATATAGTGCTTTTTTACCAGAATCGCTATACTGTTCAAAGCTAAGGCTTGTTTCACAGTTACTACAATTACATCAGATCATCTTCACTTGGTGTAACTGTGGTTGTAATATCTGAAATAAGCTTAAATTCAGCAATTTTTTGGCCTTATCAATTGAAATTTTAAACGTTATTGATAGCCATACAATCAAGTCAAATTATCTCGTAATTTTATTTTACTTTAGAAGTATTATTAAGAACAAAATAATATTCATGAATACTCATGAATATTATTTTCAATTCATTCACAACACTCATAAATTATAAACTCATTATTGCCTATGGGCATATATTGCTATAACCAATAACTACATTGGAGTATCCGCCAAAATAGTTTTTGGCTACATGTAAAATACTAGCATTAAATAAATCTTCTTTATTTTTAACGGTGGCAACATTCTGCAACAAACGCTGTTGATTACATCACGTGTTCCTAATGATTAATAACGCAAAGGTGACTTTTATTTAAAAGTAATTAAAGCTTTTCAGACTTCGCAATAATTATTACGAAGTATTAAAAATAATTTCTCTAACTCCAAGGCATTTGTGGCTTTATAGCTTTTGTAATGTATCAGTTGTTATTTTTACGTAAAAGTTTCGGTGCAAACATTAGCACTAATGTCCCACAGTCTAATGGGAGCTAGCTTTGTGATATAATTACCTCGTTTTTAGGATTCCTTACTAAAATAAGGCATACTTGTAATATTGCCATGTGCCTCGATCGTCTGTCCACGATTTTGAATAGAGACAATTACTATGAAGGTGAAAATTGATAGACGATGATGATTGATATAGGCTGCAAATGGGGGAGATTTCGATTTTAAAGCTTAATTTCACTTACATATAATATTCGAACATGAATTACTTTATTACATTGTGTGGAATATCGGTTTTTATTCAGTTATTCGTTTGAAAAAGTAGAGTCATTAATTAGCCGTTGGTACCATCGTATTCTCTTTCCCTCAGTCTTCACAACTTTACCAAACAACGAATAAGACTGAAATAAATAAATAAACTTTTTTGTGTGAAAATGAATAATATGATTGAGTCCTTCAAAGAGCAAAAAACACACGGGCTACTGCGGAACCTGACATTGCACGTGTCCAAATACGCCATTGCCGGTTTTCGTAATCTAGAGAGGAAAAAGGCTCAGTGTATTCATTAGTGGAACGGAATCCTATGGACCCCAGGCTGATAAAAATTTTAGTTTTCTTACTAACTGGGTTTAAAATATCAAATTCAGCCTGCCAAGCAATTTGTGGCCAGGTTCGCGCGCCCCTCCCCGCGCAGGACCATGGAATTCGTCCTTACTTTATATTCCTCTGCTGACAGCATTTACCAAATGTAAGCGCTTATAATTGAATGAAAGGTGGACATTAAAATACCAAAGACAGCGATACATTAGTATTGGTTTGTCATCACAAATACACTCTCCATATATTCATGCTTCACATATTGGTACTTGAGTACAAGGCAGCGTATCTCAGAGACGGCAGCTCCAGGGAGACGGCGAACATAATCCAGGTATATTAGTCATATAGTATTATCGGCGCCGAGTATTTCAGCGATATCCAGTGTATAGTATTGAGCGTACAGTAACAGTGCCAGAACTGATGTCACAAAACGCCTCCTTGCCGCAAGTCACAACATTGAAGCCCATACAAACATAGTCAATTAAAACGTATTAAGCCATCGCGCATAGTTTGCAGGGAAGCTCTCGTTACAATCGCCGCTAGATTAGCCGCCAGGACTTACGGCTTACCACGTGACCGACAGGTGGCTCTTCTTTCGCTCTTTAAAACCTTGTCAGCTGCTCTGTACTGGCCTGTAAGCAGGTTTAGACAGCGATTGTGAAAGTCCTGCATTCTACCACCTGATCGCGAATACGGAGACTCCCATCATACATCGCTCGTCTTCACATCCATCATCAACAAGGTACGAACCACTACTAATGTTACACGCGGTTATTAATAATATAACTATGTACAATATCTCATAGAGAACTTTATATTTTAGTCAGCCTGGTATACACGCTGATTTTTTATTGGTTTAGGAAAAAAAACCTCACGTTGGAAAAAATATCTGCTATTCATATTCAAAATCAAAATTTACCTACCACGTAAAATAAAAAAGTTATAAAAGTTAATAACTCTAGGAAATAAGTAGTAACGTGCGACTCGATCGTCGATCGACTCGTCGGCGCGCTGTACGTACCTAAAACAGCTGTTGACGTCGCGCGGCGAGGTCAACAGCTGTTTTAGGTACAGTACAGCGCGTGTAACAGTAGGTAACTAACTACACATAAAACACGTATGAGGCAGCAAAGCACTTCTGCTAGAGCCATACTAACGAGAAATGCCATTTATTATTGCGGTAATGTACGTTAACCGTGTAATAATTTGACAACGGCATTAACATTGGCGTTTGGCGTTTTTATCTCCAATGATGGGCATTCACGTTGACGTTTCAAGTGTAGCCACCTACTTTAGCGCGTTAAAAATTATCGCAATAATTATCGCGCTAGCAGACATTGACGTTAGCCGCTAGTGAGGCCCCGGCATAAGATGTACGGATGGATAGTGATACCTAATTTACGTACTTACGAAACACAAATTAATTACGATGACAACTTCAATAATTTTAAGCACATTAATGATTAAAATAATAAACACATGTAACTAAATAGCTGTACCTACCTATTCCTTCGTAAGTCACAGAAATAAGCTGTGGGTTCACGCAATCATAATAAACTAGTAGACGAAAAGAAGAACTTATTATTATTTACGTATTAATCGTTGGTACATAGTCATTTTCAATAACTAGTTATAAAAGCCGAATTTAGGTATTTACTTATTTCTGGCGTGTTTAAAACATGTTACTTATCAACGTAGGTATTTACGACAAGCAGTAAACATATCACTTACCTTTACAGTCTTCTGCTTATATCACAATCAATTTACACATTTGCACACACATGTTTCTCGCGTTCTCGCGACTCCGTTTCTTCTTTGTACACAAATCTTATAACCTCGATCAACTAATAAAACCCGATGGAGTCACGTCAGGTTGCGGCCTATCAATCCACTAGCGAACACATCAGTATTGTAAGGATGCACGATTGTAGTTTTATTACGTAACACGGACACAGAGTGACGGGAGCGTGATATACGACTGTCCCATTGACCTAATTTCTTAAGACTGAAGGTCAACTTGCGCCCGCGCCGCAAGGCCGCACCCCGCCGCGCCCCCGCCTCCCGCTGGCGCCCTGCAGCGGAGGGTGGCGCGCGCGCATGGTGGGGAGCGGGAGGCCGGGAATAACGGTTCAATGACTATTGACTAATGCCAGTGTGTGTGTGTGACACGATCGCTCGTAGTTCGCCAGTGTGCGTCGAACTGATACTTCGTGTTCTCGTACTATTAAATTAATGAATTTCACAAGATTTTTTTAGCTTATATTTCAAATATTATTAGCTGGTTAGGTTCTATTAACGATAAGTAATAAGATGGTTTTCGCTCCAAAACCAATTAAAAATCAGCGTGTATATATATGGTATGATATAGACATAGATACACAACAGAGTTATTAATGTTATACAGTTCATGCAATAAATTACAGTAAAGTGAATAACAGACACTCACCGGACTTTTAGCTGCGTCGCTGCCAAACTTACCCCTTGCCCTGTGCTGATCACCTTCTCTTGAAGCCGCTCGCCTTGTTCTTCGATATCACTAAGCACTAATTATCGACCAACACCGAACCTCTTTCGCGCTATGCCAGTTCCGATCTCTCTCGCGCCATAAGACCAACTGTCTAAACTACCACGCGAGTCCGTTCCCGAGATCTCTCCTCTTCCGCGTCCTAAGACCGACTGTCCCCGAGATCCGCCTAGTTCCGCGTCCCAACATTGACTGTCTCGTCCAACACCACCACTACCACGTCACGCTGTCCTGGGACCCAACTAGCTCCGCCTCCTAAGACCCGACTGTCCAATCAAACACCCCCAAGGCAATGCCCCTGACCTCTTACTACCTGATAGGGTCCGTTTCTTATGGTTGGTCCCTTTTTTATGATCCTCAACTATACCGCATGTGAACACTACAGTGCAAATGTTTTCTCGTATTTCATGGCTATTTCTTTACTCATATGCCTGTCACATAACTCTTATAAATTTGTCATTCTCTTAGAATTTATGAGTTTACTAATTGCAGAATGTTGGCGCCATCGTAGCGATAAGACAAACACATGTGGAAACAAGTATGCGACCTAAGCACTATATATTATTATTTAATTTGGTGCAGCGAGCAGCACCATTACATTCCCCCCTCTGAAAATCAGACGCGTAGACTATGTCATAGCGTATGAGCTTTCACTAAAGATACAATAGCATATGTAATAGAGTACGCCAGTTAAAACTGCATCTTGTCTTTCACCATTAAGTGCCGGCAAATATCACACAACTTCCAATAAATAACCACTGCTTCAATACCACCTATCTTAACTTATAGTTGATTGACAATAATAACCCTACTATACCCTTGCTAAGGCCGTACTGTACGATACCCAAACTAACAAACTATACTTCACCCATCTCCTTATTATGACAACATTGATGCTTATAAGAATCCTTTAGCAATTGTTGCTTCAACTGTGCCTAATCAAGTATGAACGTTTAACTATGACTATGAGAAATTATCAAAATTCTAATCTATCTGTATACTACTTCTTCTACCAGACCTAACCTTCTTATTAAAACTAGCGCACATAACCGAGATCACCAGTTGCCCGTAACCTATGTATTTCAATAAGCCAAATGGCGGTATAATCTATAAGACATCCTATCCATGTTTAGGATGGAAGTGTACATACCAGATGTCTTCTCGATAAACGGGCAGCGTGGTATGATCAAGGTAGCTGATTCGCCATTTCACTCGTCGAAATCGGGTTCAGTAGTAGGTGTACATAGCGTCAGGTAGCAGTGGCTGAAATAGTTCGCACACACTCGTATAAGATACTAGTTTTATCAAAATTGACAGACAAGTAGTTGCAATAGTTTTATATAGTGAGCTAAATAGTCGTAAACAATAGTATTGTGCAGCAGTCGGTTTCCCCAGACGATAGCTCAACAGTCCCAACAATACAACTAAACAATTCTCAACTCGGTCCCACTCTAGGAATTATTTCCATATTGCTAGAAATTGTACGTGCGGGGATCGAACCCATAAAGTCCGGCGAGATGGCCGCTCCATTCAGTTTTCCATTCGCATCATCAAGTGTATCGGCACTATGTCTACCTCATTATTAAGGCTCTGATTTTAGTTAAAGTAAATAACTATTACTATTATTACTCGTGTAGTTGGATGCAGTTGCCAAATATATTATGTCATAAAGAAAAGTTCTATATAATGAACGACACATATAAGGGCCTATGTAACTTAAACCTTCGTTTAATATTGTTTATCTGAGAGTCCGGATCAGAGGGAATCCACTTGTTTGAAGATGCTCGATGTGCGCGTTTATTGTTAGTAAAGATAATGAAAACTTAGCTCTGTGTAAGATGATCCAATGTGAGATATGTCCTTCGACGCATACTGCAGCTGCCTTTCACGTTACCGGGACGCCGCTACTTTGTACTCACAGCCGACGGACGCAACAACACGTGCGGTAGTTGATGTAAAAGGTGACGTAGGGTCCTGGAATTTTAAATTAAATGGCACGAGTATCACACTTCTAAGATAAGTCACGTGATATAAAACTGGTGTTTAAGTGCTAAATACAACAAACAGATGCTCATATGGTGACACGGGAACCACCAACGATTATTTCTCCGTACGGATGCATAATAAGTGTTTTTTTTTTTTGCATGAGTATAGCAACAAAATATTAAGTAGTTTTATTTGAACTCCAGAATCAAGTTAGCTGCTTTCGAATATTACACGATAGGGCTAAATTATGTCTATGAGTCTAGTTCAAGACATTGTTTTCATACAGTACTACTTACAAACCTCTCGAATCTCATGAGAAATATGAACTCAATGTCAGACTCTAAGTAAACCCGGGGCTCGAACCCTGGTACATTGAGCGCTCTTAAAAGGTATGTGTACAATATACCAGGCATAACAAATACATACATCATTGCCACTGGCAATCACATTGTAACACAGATGAATAAGTATTGTAAATACTCAGCTAAACCCAATTCTGAGATGGCTTAAACTGTAACAGTTAGGTAAAATACTGATGCTTAGAATTAACACGTGTAAAATATCTATTTCATATGACGCACGGCGGGAATCGAACCCATACCAAAGACGGCGGAAATGACTTACAAAAGGCATTCAGTATTTCAAAACAAAGCAGCACATGTGCAGTCATATCTTAACAAAGTAGCCGATCTTGGCCCTTGGACAAAGCACATCAATAATACAAAAGAACTATAGCTCCTTTCACGATGGGACTCGAACCCATCCTAAAAAACGGCATAAATGACTTACTAAAGCCATTCCTTAATAAAGTTCCTTAAAACAATGCGCCACATGCGCAATCATATCTTAACAAAGTAGCCGAGCCGAGCCTTTTCACGTGCGCGTTTGCGCGTTTGGACAAAGCAAATGTATGTTGTGTATGTATATATAATGTAATGTAATGTGACTTGTGGTGTACAATAAAGAATGATCTATCTATCTATCAATAATACAAAAGAACAATAGTTCCTGTCTAGCCTTCTGTCTTTTAACTAATAAACATCTTATATTTATTTCCCTGTTTGTTTTATCCCTTTTTTTTCACACGCTGGCATTTTGAAACAACATGTGCCAGATGTTGGCCTATTGCATTGCCTTTCTAGTTTGGGCAACAATTTTAAAACAAAACATTTTAAAACAATGGTCACTAAACCCAGCTCCAGACGCACATTATCGGCGAGGTTTTAATTTCTGCTATTATAACAACAAAGAACAAAATAATTACGTGTTCAACAATAGTGTGCATTCTTTGTATGTTTGGGAATCGAACCCAAAATTGTTTAAATCACATTGTACGACTTCTATAAAGCCGACGCCGATCATTACGAACATGAGTATAATATCTGCCAACTTTCACCAATACTCAGAAATCCAACCTATAGCATTTTAAGGTAAAATATACCAAACTAATGCAGTGGGCTAAAATTATCCTAATCTACTTGCTAACACGTTAGAGAACTAAGTTTAATGATATATGACCTAAGAATAATCCTTTTCTCAATTAAAGCTCATGTACACTTCATCAAAAAAAACCCATATGCATTCTGTAAGAATCTCAACTCAACCAATGTAATAAACTAATACATGCTTGTCATAAGAACGCTTATGCAATTTAATACGTTTGTTGACACCATTTTTGAAATATCGTAGCAACAGGAGTCGAACCCGCTATTTCAGTAAGTTTATTTAACATTTCAAAATATCGTAGCAACAGGAATCGAACCCGCTCCATAATTCCAACAAAATATTATACTCTAGATGAGCCCGCGGCTACAACCGCATTATTTAAGGATACTGCTCTGCTCACGTAACACATAGCCTGATGTTGCCTATAGCCTTCCTCGATAAATGAGCTTTCTACCAATGAAAGATTTTTTCAAATCGGACCAGTAGTTCCTGAGCTTAGCGTGTTAAACAAACAAACTCTTTAGCTTTATATATTAGTATAAGATTATTTATCCTTAAATAATTCCCTTTCGTTATACACCAAACCAATGGTATCGAACATGTTATCAAGAATACAGCGACTAGTTCGCAGACGTCTCACAACAACATATCGTCAGATTGTCATAGTCATTGCTCGGGAGTCTAACCTGATTTAACAATACCTACATATTTCACGGATTATTCCGGTGTGCATTGTACTTATATCTCTCATGTTTGTGTCCTACACCAGACAATCCTTCTCTTTCCTAATCCAACATTGGTTCTTGCCATCGCTAGTCTGTATCGAGAATCGGATTCAAACAGCGAACCTGATACGCAAGCGCTTGTAATCAGTAATACGCTTCGAGTTGAACTAATGAAATAGCTCGAATATTTAATCTTCATACGTTAGCGCTTCATGTAAAGCATTTCCTGTAGCCAATAATATAATCACTGTCGAGACTAGAACTCGACATAATTACAGTATAAATGACACGCATGAGCTTTATGTAAAACGCTTCATGTTAAGCATTTTCTGTAGCCAATAATATAACCACTGTCGGGACTCGAACTCGACATACAGTATAAATGACACGCATGAGCTTTATGTAAAGCGCTTGAATCTATGTTTCAATTATATGTTTACTTTCGACATACGCCGATGTTATGAAAGAAGCCGCATTGCCATTTAAATAAATATCACGTGTGAGAGGGCCCCCCTCTGATTATTAAATATTAAGATGATTGCAGTGACTTTAATGCTAATTCATCTTTCTGAAATGAAAATGATCGTCTATCGATTAATGAATGGCACGTTGTGTCAAGTTAATTTGATATTTTTCTACGTTGTGTATTGTTATTTCTCTGCGTTGTGTATTGTTATTTCTCTACGTTGTGTTTGTATTTTTCTATGTTGTGTTTGTGTAGTAACCTTTTAGTTCTTCCTAGTTGTTCTGACGTGAGTCAGAATATTTTATGACGAGGATCCTGGTCATGGCACTAATTGTAACGGAATTCTATGGACCCCAGGCTGATTAAAATTTTAGTTTTCATACTAACTGGGTTTAAAATATCAAATTCAACCTGCCAAGCAATTTGTGGCCAGGTTCCCGCGCCCCTCCCCACGCAGGACCATGGAATTCGTCCTTACTTTATATTTCTCTGCTGACAGCATTTACCAAACGTAAGCGCTTATAATTGAATGAAAGGTGGACATCAAAATACCAAAGACAGCGATAGATTAGTATTGGTTTGTCATCACAAAATCACTCTCCATATATTCATGCTTCACATATTGGTACTTGAGTACAAGGCAGCGTATCTCAGAGACGGCAGCTCCAGGGAGACGGCGAACATGATCCAGGTATATTAGTCATACAGTATTATCGGCGCCGAGTATTTCAGCGATATCCAGTGTATAGTATTGAGCGTACAGTAACAGTCTCAGAACTGATGTCACAAAACGCCTCCTTGCCGCAAGTCACAACATTGAAGCCCATACAAACATAATCAATTAAAACGTATTAAGCCATCGCGCATAGTTTGCAGGGAAGCTCTCGTTACAATCGCCGCTAGATTAGCCGCCAGGACTTACGGCTTACCGCGTGACCGACAGGTGGCTCTTCTTTCGCTCTTTAAAACCTTGTCAGCTGCTCTGTACTGGCCTGTACGCAGGTTTAGACAGCGATTGTGAAAGTCCTACATTCTACCACCTGATCGCGAATACGGAGACTCCCATCATACATCGTTCGTCTTCACATCCATCATCAACAAGGTACGAACCACTACTAATGTTACACGCGGTTATTTATAATATAACTATGTACAATATCTCATAGAGAACTTTATATTTTAGTCAGCCTGGTATATATATATGGTGTGATATAGACAGTATGACAGGTTGAAATATAAAGTAAAAGAGATAGTGAGAAGAAAGAAAGAAGAATGCAAGGATAAATTTGATAGAAAATTTGCCCAACATTTTCGGGCCAAAATCAAATTATTCTGGCACTTGGTCAGAACAGCCCGAGGCAAATCAGAGGTTTCAAAAGTTGGTGTGATGAGGGATATAAATGGAAGTATTATTAGAGAGCATGGGGAAGTTCTGAATCAGTGGAAGGTATATTTTGAGAATTTGTTTGAACGAGGAGGGTGCGACAATAGGAATATAGTAACGAATGAGGAAGATAATTGTGGAAGTGGGATAAGTATGGAAGAGATACGATATGCATTGAAAAGTATGAAGGTGGGTAAAGCTGCGGGATATGACAGGATATCTGCTGAAATGCTCAAGGTAGGCGAAGGCGTCACTGCAAGCCAGCTGTATCTACTGTTTAATAAATGTTGGCGGTCCGGTCGTGTACCAGGTGACTGGAACAAAGCCGTTATTGTGCCACTGTACAAGGGCAAAGGGTAACAGCAGGAATGCAAAAATTATCGCGGTATCAGCCTCCTGAGTGTTGTTGGCAAATTGTATGCAAAGATACTGATTGAAAGAGTGATTTCTGAAACGGACAGTAAAATTTGGGATGTGCAAGCGGGATTCAGAAAGGGAATGGGATGTACGGATCAAGTCTTTTCCTTAAGGTGCATTGCAGAGAAAGTCTTAAGTAAACACCAGAAGGTTTTCTGCGCCTTTATTGACCTGGAAAAGGCTTACGATCGAGTGGTGAGGGATGAACTTTGGTCAACACTTTCTGTGTATGGAGTGAGCAGCAGTCTGATACGGGCACTTGAATCCTTATATAGGGATTCAAGTGCCTGTGTCAGAATAAACGGGGCCTACACGGACTGGTTTAACATTGATCGTGGTGTTAGACAGGGATGTGTAGCGTCTCCTTGGCTGTTTAATCTGTTCATGGACAGTTGTTTGACCGATCTGAAAGAGTCTGAATGTGGATTAAGAATGGGTGGGTCAGTGTTTAAGACCCTGCTATACGCTGACGATCAGGTTCTATTTGCATCGTCAGCGTTGGATTTGCAGCAGATGGTCACCACGATGAATGAAGCGTATAAGAAGAAAGGTATGAAAGTGAATGTCAACAAAACCAAAGTCATGGTCATAGAGAGGGATGATAGTGTAACTGAATGTGAAGTAATGATAGGAGATGAAAAAGTGGAGCAAGTGAACGAGTTTGTGTATTTAGGGTCTTTGTTTACGAGAGATGGAAAATGTGAGGGAGATATTGAAAGGAGAGTGAAAGCAGGAAATTGTGTGAATGGCGCCTTACAGTCCATCATCAGCAATGATATTATCCCAAAGCAAGCTCGCCTTGCTATACTGCAGGGAGTTTTGGCGCCAACACTGATGTATGGTAGTGAATCATGGGTATGGCAGAAGAAGCATGAAAGTAGAATCAATGCTGTGGAGATGAGAGCTTTAAGGAGTATGTGCGGAGTAAGGCTGATTGATAAAGTGAAAAACAGTGTGATACGAGAGAAGTGTGGTCTAAAAGAAGATGTAGTGACAAAGGTTGAAAAAGGAATGTTGCGTTGGTTTGGACATTTGGAACGGATGGATGAAAGAAGGAATACGAAAGGAGTGTATCGTGCGAGAATGAATGGAAATGTCAGTAGGGGACGCCCTAGGCGGACGTACGCCGACCAAATAGGAGACGTACTGAAAAAGGGCCAAATTAAAAGTACCCATGACAGACGCGCATGCATGATGAGGTTAATGAATGTCGAGGAAGCGAAAGAAGTATGTTTGAACCGAAGCATGTGGCGTTCTATAGTCTCTGCCTACCCCAATGGGAGACAGGCGTGACGATATAGATAGATAGATAGACATAGATATACAACAGAGTTATTAATGTTATACAGTTCATGCAATAAATTACAGTAAAGTGAATAACAGACACTCACCGGACTTTTAACTGCGTCGCTGCCAAACTTACCCCTTGACCTGTGCTGATCACCTTCTCTTGAAGCCGCTCGCCTTGTTTTTCGATATCACTAAGCACTAATTATCGACCAACATCGAACCTCTTTCGCGCTAGGCCAGGTCCAATCTCTCTCGCGCCTTAAGACCAACTGTCTAAACTACCACGCGAGTCCGTTCCCGAGATCTCTCCTCTTCCGCGTCCTAAGACCGACTGTCCCCGAGATCCGCCTAGTTCCGCGTCCCAACATTGACTGTCTCGTCCAACACCACCACTACCATGTCACGCTGTCCTGGGACCCAACTAGCTCCGCCTCCTATGATTGGTGACATGATATATATATATTCACGACTAGTGTTGTGTCATCTGCAAATAGCACAGTTTTATGATGGCTGACATTAGGCAAATCATTGATATACATCAGGAACAAAAACGGTCCCAAAACACTTCCTTGCGGAACACCAAACTTATTATTCTTAAATTTAGACTTATAGTGCATCTTGTTATTGTTGTGGTTTTTTGTTATTTCGACGCATTGAGTTCTGTCTGAAAGGTAACTCCTAAGCCAGTCATTAGCATTCCCTCTTATGCCGTATCTGTTTAATTTATGTAGAAGTATCTCATGATGAACGAAATCAAAAGCCTTACTCATGTCAAGGAATATTGCACTTACTGGTTTGTTTTTATTGATAGCTTCAGTTATTTCTTTAATGAGATCAAAGCATGCTAACGATGTGGAACTATTTTGCCGAAAACCAAATTGTTCTTCTTTTAATATGCCCAATTTTGTAACGAAATCATAGAGTTGTTTTAATATTGCTTTCTCGAATACCTTGGAGAGTATTGGTATTAATGTAATCGGACGATAATTGTTCAGATCAGTTACGTCCCCTTTTTTAAATAAGGGTTTAACTATTGATTTTTTTAAAGCGCATGGAAAAGTTCCTTCCTCAAAGGAAATGTTTGTTAAATGGCTCAAGGGTTCACAGATGTGCTTTGAACAGGCCTTGATAATAAATATTATAAATACCATAAATGTTTTACAAGACTTCATCCCTCTGGCTTCCCACCTTCCATGGAGCCCGCAACAGGGAACGTCATACCGGACGTTAGGATTACCAGAGGAATATAGGAACGCGGGGCTGGCCTACAGCATGACATCGGGCGCCCGCTTGGGTTAACGGCCTGAGCCGAGTTACCAACTCTAGCCGTCCACCCTCGCTTGCGCCCTCAGTATAGCCTTCACCCACCACATCAACAGCCGAAATAAATTCCGACTGTTGATGTGGACCCTACGTCGCCCGTGGCCCTCTGACGGGACACGATGGCCATTTCCCCCGCTGCGGCTCACAGCAGGGGCTACCGTTTTGCGTGAAATCGGGACCAAAGAGGACGTGTTGCCTCACAGTCACATTACCGCCAGCGCCGCTCGGCTCAACCCCCCAAGACTCCGTCATCTCCGCGTACGGCGCTCGACTGCGCAGGTCCTAGCGCAGGTGGTCAAATTCTCTTACCCGTGACTGTTGACTACGAGCCCAAGCCCACCTGGCCACGAGGGGGCGTGGTGAAGAGATGTGTCAGTGAATGTGTGTGTGTGCAAGCATGTGTGTACGTGTGTGTGCATGCGGGTGTAAAGTACCTGTTATTGTGTTTCGGCTGGAGGTTTTGGTTGCATCCATTTCTGAAGGAACTGGACCAAGAACGGGCGGCAACCTCGAGAAGGATAGTCCACCAGCCTTGCCTTAGGGATTTTCACGACCTGCGCTACTCCTGAGACCATTCGCCACTCCCTGCACCGGACTCAGGTGCAGGGAGTAGAAGTCAGTGCAGTTCAGTGGAGTTAGAGACGAATTGAACTGCACGGGCTTCCACTACGCATGTTGTTAACTACAAAAAGCATGTTGTAAAAACAAATTCTATATTACTCGTTATAACTTTTAAAAGTTCAAAACAAAACACAGCAGGAGCGAAAATAAATAATTTGCAGACACGCGCACCAAAACCATTAACAGACACAGTAAACAACTGGCCAGAACGTATAGAAAACATAGAGTAAGCCCGGTAACGACTACCGCTTTGCATAGGGTGCTTAGAAAAGTCCATAGAAAGCAGCGCGCAGACACGAATGACCCATGAAAAGAGCTAGTGAACGTTATAATGTGTACACAAAGGCTTAAGGGTACAACATCTAACGTTTCCACCCATTATGAGGCGAGACCATCATTCAGGGACTCAAATGAGTCTTAATGAAAGGTACGATACCATCATGAAGGCAATAGTGAGCTCATAAAGGAAATTAAAAAGAGACAAAAAACCGCCGCTAGTTCGCTACAGAAAGGTACAACAAAAAGGTGTGCGCGTATTCGTTGCCGAGTGGTGCTTTAGTGCGCGGATGAAAGAACCTGCCTTTTTACTTGCACCTCACAATAATGATGAAATGATCGCAATGATGAACAAAGGCAAACATCGATCTTGTATAGAGCTTTATCATGCTTATGAGGGCTAAGTCTGTTTAATACTGAGCATTAAGTGTGAGATAGAAGGTTTATTACGCTAATAATATACTCGATTATAATGAATAATGTAAAAGTTAATGAGAAGGATAGTGTAGTGCTAACTTTAACGAGCTTCCAGCATTCTAGGCTGGGCTACCATATGAAAATGATATGCGAAAATGATCACACTTCTCTAAATTCCTCTTTCAGATGCTCGCTTTTTGACGTCCTCCTTTCACACGTTCTTATGCCACTCGTCCTATTCAAGGATGGTGTTACTATTTAAGCAAGCTAGACGCGTCATTGCAGCTTTACAAATACACCCTCGTCATGTTTTTTATCCGCTTTTCCGCAACGTGGAATTAGGTGTTAATATGTGGGCTATTATGATGAAAATATCTCAATTTTATATACAGGGTGTAAAAAGACCCTTAACGAAAACTGAAACTCCATATTTTACCAATCATTACGAACATTTTTTGCTACGGCACCATACCTGGGAAATTACTGGTTCAGGAGATATTGAGGCTCAAAGTTACTATGGAATTTTTGTAATTAGGTACAAAATCGATGCATTTACGCCAATCTCTTCTATAGATGCCCTATGCATCCATAGATTAGTAGGTATTTCGAAAATTGCACGCGCGCATTTTTAATAGCGCCTTGAAAAAAGTGAATACTTACAAAAAAAATGTTGTTTCCCAGATTTTATTTTTGTTTTATTTTTGCTGACTTGGCATGATGTCCAAAACGCGTAGACTTCGGCTTGGTGATGGGTTTTGTGACATCTTGTATATACATAAAAACTTAAACCCAGGTGGTATTTTGATAAAAAGCTTTTAATCCAAATGCCACCAACCGTTTAAGCGCGATAGAATAACAATCAGGTTAATACTAGTAGGATTGGTAGATTATACCTATATGTGGAATAATTCAGTTAGCAAAACTTTAGGCCATTCGTAGTTTGTTCTCTTCAATAGAACTAATGAGATCTATTAAATATAACTTAAGTAAAAATACTAGAGATTCTAGTGTACATACAAAAACTATACAGATTTCGCACCACATAACCTGATTTCATAAAATTCGGCTGGTAAGCTAAAGCTTTATACATAGAGTGAACTAGCACCTGCCCGCAGTTTGTGAATTGCGCCAATTTTGTCTAACACGGTTCTAATTTACTGACACCTCTGCGAATGGGTTGCTGGCAGTACTTGTTTGCCAAATGCATCGGAACAGGACAAAGGACCCAAGCTGTAACAGACACGTGCGATGAAACGTACACGGAATTGTATTTTCCGTGTGTCATTATTAAAACAGATACTATGTAACTGTTTGCCTGAAAATTTTACACAGTATCCATTTATCTGCATTCTGTTATTTTGAAATACACGTGCAAGACCATAGAGAGGGTATTAATTTTATTTTGTTACTACTATACATTTAATTATTACAGAGTCATGTGTGTAGTACTTTTTAACCAGCAGATTTAGGAGTTTAGTTGGGGGAAGGACATATCATATTTTGGGTATCTGGTAATCAACTTTGATAGGTTTCAAAGGGTACACTAAAATGTAATTTGTCATGGTGGGACTCAGATGCTTTCAAGGGTTTTATTTATTATTACAAACGTTAAGACAATAAACCTAGAAACAACTGGGTAGTTCGTGGAACTTTTTACTCCTAAACATATACCTATTGGATGCAGTAGCAATATCAACTTGTCCTCATCACCATTACAGGCTAAAGACTTCCACTGCTGAGCATAGGTCTCCTCTAAGACTTTATACACAGACCAATATTGAGCTGCTCACATCTAACCACTACCCGCGATCCTCACAAAATCATCTCTATTTGAAATATTAGGCTCATCCACAGCTGTTTTACTTCGAGGCCGAATGATCATAAATATACATTCATCAAAAAAGTATCGGGAATGGATTATTTGTTTATGGTACCAAATTCAATTTTTTGTTTTTCTTTAGTTGTTGTTAGATAACTGTTTTCCATTTCGGCGCGGAGTTTTGCATCTGTTATTTATATTAAATACAGTGCTGTTTTTAGTTATATCATATCTAATATGATTGAAAATTACTATCAAGTTTTATATATTTTACACACCTGCCACACTCTTCTCTGCATCACCCTAAGGTTGACTGGCAGAAAATGCTTTATAGCATTAAGTCCGCCTTTGCATTCCATATTGCAGAACTGTAAATAAATAAATATCTAGTGTGTATTGCGAATTTCATAATGGACAAAAACATCGAACAAAGAGTTTGTCCTAAAATTTGCATCGCCAATGGAATTTCGTGTTCGGAGTTGTCATCGAGCAACCACCATATTAACCCGTATCCTGCGCAAGGCCCGGTTTGCCCAATGCAAGAAATGCAACTTCATTTCAAATACTTTTCAATTTTTACGTAAACTTGCAGAAACACGGAAAATTCGTCTATAAAAATATAATTATATGGCATCAATTATACCTTCCTGGCTTCCTTACGAGTTTATCTAACTAGTTATTATATTATATTCTTCTCACGAGGCTCTACTTTCTGAACAGGCATTTTTTTTCAATGCTCAACTATGTTAATATGCATTTTAAGTTACTTTTTTATTATTTTTTATTTGTTTGACTTTCTGACGTGTCCAAAAAATTTAAACATTTTTATGGAAATAAACATATTTGAGTTTGAGTTTGAGTTATATCTTTCAATAAGTAATTAAAACTGACCTGTTCTCGCAGCGATATACTTAATATATTTTGATTTTGAGAAATTTCATTTGTATAACATGTAAACTTTATCACAATTTATCGAATATCCACACATAATCACTAAACGAACACTTTATTACGTTAAAACAATATACAATGTGCAAAGATAACTCAACACATTGTACTTTAGAATCATAATTTTACCATAAAACGTTTTTGCTTACGCGATGAAAAATAACGGCCGCCATTCTTTGGGAAAGTAATAAGTACATTACAAAAGTTTCGTTACTTCTTCACTGCAATATTTATCACTTTTCGACTAACTATAGTTTGTTTGAGTTATAACTCAATATAAAATCTATACTTGTTTTCCATTAGTTCTGTATATAATACTAATAATATTACTCAATGTTTTCTCATTACAAAATTGTTTTCTTTTTTCGTGCACACTTATTTCAATATCGAAATGGCCAATATGGCGTCGTCGCAAAGTTCAATAGCATACGTATTTTGTTTAATTAATTTTCGTTCAGTCTTGCTCGTTTCCAGTTTATAAAAGTATTAAAATTGGTCAAGCGGAAATCGATAAATCGAATGATATAACCATATCGTGTTTCAAGTGCAAAAACCGTTAAATATCGACCAATGATAGACGTCTCGTTATGCACCTATGAGGTGCATAATACAGTTGAGTGGTTAACCAGACATGGCTCCAGCCGACTTCTTTCTTTTCCTAAACTCAAATTACCACTTGGTGGCACCCGTTTTCAATCGGTAGAAATCATAATTTTACAAGGTAGTAGAGCCTTCCTTCTCCCTCATCCCACTCCTCATCCTATCCCTTTTCCCAACCCCAAGGGGCGGCAACGCACTAGTGACTCCTGTTGTGTTGCTTGTGTTCATGGGCGGCGGTAATTGCTTACCATCAGGCGATCCGTCTGCTCGTTTGCCGCCTATTACCATAAAAAAAATAAAAAAAATAATGGAGAATTCGCAGTGAGAACTGAACTCCATTCCGGCAACAGCGTTAAAAAATGTTTTGATGATTGGATTATTCGTTGGCGTAAGTGTATCGTTTCTGAAGGAGCATACTTTGAAGGTGATAAAATAAATTTGGATGAAAAATAAACAGTTTGTGTATTATTCATCTTTTCCCTGTACTTTCTTGACAGAGTAGTATATCTTATATCTGGGATACCTAACCAATAAAACAATAAAAATAAAAACAATAAAAAATAAAAGTATCAAAACATTCCCATACCGATAAAGCTGCCTACATACTTTCTTTATTCAGTAATTAATGTAGATCGCGTGGTGTGTGAACTCGTACATGTAGGCTAAAACTTGAGTGAAGAATTGAAAAACAAACCGGCAAAACCCACGTAGTTTTGGAATTCAACGTCGATCGTAAAATATAAGTTTTAAAATTGACAGACCTACCTGTGTATAAAAGTTTTTTTAAAGGAAATCATGCAGTTTTCTATTCGGAGCCATTTTGATGCCATGGAATAATTTAAGTAATCTAGGTATATTATTATTTAAGTAAACTATGTTTAATTAACCTATATTTTTCATAACTATTAACATAGCCAAAAATGAAATAGAATATTTAATGACTATGATTTCTTTTTAATTAATGTCAATATTGGAATAATTATGTTCTATATTTTAATCTGTCTTGGGATATAAGTTCAACTACCCAAAAATTTAATACGCGCATTATTTCGGAAACCTAGTGGTGAGAGCTGTTTGCTCCCATCGCTGCCTTGTCCCATATATTTTGATTCGTTTATCAATGTTCCCTAGCAATAATACAAAATATATACCAATAAATAAATCGCATCGAGACGATAATGTTTTGGAGGAGCTATGAAAATTTGTACGTACTCTCCGTACGAGTTTCTAGGGCTATCCTGATCTATAAATTCAACTTTTGTGGTTCGCCAGTATCGTTATTTTACGTACCGCCATTAAAAAAAAACCGCATTAACTTCACCATTTTCAAATTTTTACCGTCGCGGTCGGCAGCATTTTTAATGACTCTTAATTACTCGTTACAGCAATTGAGGCTATGCTAAATCGTGATGTAGTTTACCATTTTAGTAGTACAGTCAGTGAAAATGTACTAGTATACGATTTATTTGAAATCTGGTGGCAAATCTATATGTTTAAAGTCAAGTATTCAAATGTATAAGCGTGAATATTTTAAAAGAATAAGACACAAAATAACCAAGCGAACACGCCATCTAAAATCTACATATTAATTAAGGCTACTTAAGCAAAAAAACATGTCACTAAAAATGCTAAAAGCTTTTATGTAAAAATAAAAAAGCGTAACATGATAAAAATAAAACCGTTTATTACACGTTACATCAACCTTCTCTAATTGTACTTTTTACCCTTTCCATTCAGTGAGCGAAAAAATAAGTAAGAAAAACGACTTTTAACAGAGGAAGGTTCTGTTTATTCTCGCAAAGACGAAGACGTACAAATTACTGGCTCCTACCCGAGAAGGTATAAAAAGGGCTTAATCAGCTCCTAAACTTCACAACAAGGTCCTATTCTTTGTAACTGACACTGCATAATTCTCTCCAAACTACCAACGTTAATATATAGGTCGCTACTTAACTAATTAATGTAACTTCGTCTTTATCTTTAATTGTATCTTTATTATGTTTGAAATTGTACGAATTACAACTTCAGTTTCCAGTACGCACTAGGGAATTGTGGTTGCCTGACTATTTCATTACTACGCTCTTAAAACTGAATGGATTGTGTTGTATGAAAATTTATTAAATACTGCGTCGCCTACGAGGCTTATTCTAAAGGCGTATTTGCACCCTTAGTCAGTGCGAACATGCTTGAGTGCACGAAGTGAACAAACTAGTGTTCTTTGTACGTCCTTCAGCATCGCACTCATTAATTAAAAGACTCAGACACTCAGTAATTATACTAAAGGTATGTATGCCATTGATAACTTAAAATACATCGAAAACAAAACAAGGGAATGTCTGTGTAGCTAAAATAGTTATAATTATATTATACTCTACGTGGTAGACAGAAAGTAGATATACCCACGTATGACAGTATAGAGATTGATACTCTATTGTATATTGTATATATACAATAGAGGCGATTAATATATCTAAATCCTACGTGGACTTAAAATCGGTATTTGTCCCAAGGCTGTTGTTAAAAAAATTGATTTAGACTATTTTTAAATAAATTTACACAGCTAAGGTTAGAACTTAACATGAAATCAATTTTGGAATAAGGTCGATCCTCATTCCATTACGCTCAAATATATATATCTTGGTATCTGTATAACCAATTTAATGCACGCGCCAGGCGTTTATGGCTTGTGGCGTGGCTTTGTTCACGATCATAACACAATAATATTATGAAGATTGTAGCAGTTGCCTATTATCACAAGTCGTAAAAGTTCACCGAGGAAATTGCCACTGTGTGTTGTTAGATAGGGAATGTGCTGACCACCCGTCACTAGGCGACTTGTATCCCGCCCTACTTATGTCAGATATTATTTGGCATTGTATCGCTTGGGCCAGGAATCTATTTTTATACTTCTATGACGATATCGATATTAGTGGCTCTGCTATTTACAAAGACGACAGATACGTTACAGGTTACATACGTTTTGTGAGGGGGTACAACTTTCCAGATCGTATCGGCCTAGACATGTTGCAATCAGAAATAGGTACTTTTTTTTTAATTATTTTGCGTAATGCCAAAACAAGTTGCTTGCAACTTCGTGGCGAGATCGATTAAGAAGGATGAGGAGATCCACAGGTCACCTGAAGTCACTGACGAAGCTCTTAGCTAATAGTCAATCTAAAATGGCAGTGTGCTGGGCAGGGCACATAACTAGAAGAAACCAATGGACGTTTGGGCAGGAAGCTTCTGTTCGATCTGACAAGTTCTGTTCATGATCGATCTTAGCTAATCCTGAAAAAATCAACTAAGTTTTGAAATGTAAAGTTGTACAATAAGGATAAAAATAAATTAAAACTTAATACATTTTTTGTTTAGAATTTGCTACAAACATATTATGAAATCTGGATTTAAAGTCTGATAAAGACAAATCAGCAAAATCCGAAGTTAGCAGAGCATTTGACCCATCACTAAAAGTTAAACTGCACAGAGGAACAGTTGCTAACATTTTCTGCTAGATTATAACATGGACAAAGCGTCCTCCCAGCTTATATTTACTACGACAACTCTATCCCCATAAGAGAGCGAAGTTAAAATAAACTTCGATATTAAATTTGCTGATTCATACGGTGCCACGTGATAAAGTGCTCTGAACTGATTTAATTGAAACAATTGACTTATCTACTAAACGGATATTCGTTTTGTGTATTTAATCAGGCTGATCGTACAATTATTTATTAGAAATGTATAGTACACCGCATATATTGCCTAGCAATCACTAGTTTATACCCATATCATACTCATCTTCAGCCTTTGATAGTCCACTGCTGGACTAGGCCTCTCCTTTGTAAGGAGGAATTGGCCTACTATACCACGCTGGCCAAGCGGGTTGGTATAGGGTTTGTATCAAGTTTTCCTTCTCTTACAGTGCTGTTCTCTGCATACTATGCTCCCTCTGTTGGCTCTTACGACACCCATGGGATGATATGGGATGGTGACAATTCGTATATTCTTAATCCGTCACGACACGGACATATCATACTGCTACACACATATTTATTTTATTTTTAGCCTATATTATCCCACTGCAGGCAAAGACCCTTCTCTTCTTTCCACACATCTGTACTTCGTGCTAGCGCAGGCCAGTCCTTCCACGTCTAGTTTGTCCCGCCATCGTCGTCTCTGCCTTTCTGGTTGTCGTATAGCACTTTCGGGGAGCCGATTAGTAGCGATTTTATCCCAAAGTTCTTCAAGCCTACCGGGTCCCATTTAAGTTTTTCAGCTTTATCGTGACTTTATCTGCAATTTTAGTTTGGGGGCGTAGTCTAGTATTTCTTACATGGTCTGTTAACCGGTCTCCCAGGATACATACAAATATATTGATAGGTATATTATTTTATATGCGAATAATATTTTTATTCAAAACTAGCTGACCCGAAGAACTTCGTACCGCCTAACAGTCGATTCTTTAATTAGTTTTTTTTTCTCTCCGTAAGAACCACCCTCGTACTTCAAAGAATATTATAAAAAAAGAATTAGCGAAATCGGTTCAGCTGTTCTCGAGATAAGCGCTTAGCAAAACATTCAGCGATTCATTTTTATATTATAGATGTGGTCACATTGCAAATAACTTTTGTGCAATTTTATGAAATGTACTACCTATGTAACGAAAGGTAAAAAAATCCTTCAATTACATAGGCCTTCTATCTCATAAAAAAAACATTAATTATTAACCAAATTTTTTTTAATATCAGAACGACTGTTCTCAGACGGTCGAAATAAAACAAATACGAAATTTCTAATGCATGATGAAACATACTATGAATCATCGATTTTAAATATAATCTTATACTAATCATACGTAAAACTGACGTGTAAAAATAAAATCGCTGTGTTTTCCTATTGTTTTCTAGTTAACAATATTTTTTTGCATTAGTTATTAAGAATACTTTTTTAATTAATAGATAAAATACATTTAATAATAATATACTCTTTAGTAATTCAATCACAGTACTATAATTGTATCAATAAAAAAAAACATCAAAAATTTAAAACTATTTTGTTTTCTTATACTTAGGTAATTATTACAAAAATCTACTAGTTTAACATTTTTTTCAAATAGTTAATGAATCTGTAATAATATTCTACTACTAAAATAGAAAAGAACATTCTATAAAGACAGTCTTGACGAATATCAATATTGTGTTCTCCGTATATGGCCTTTTGGCAAGCTGCGCTTTGGTCATCCGCCTGTTTTGATATGAACAAGTCCGCAATAGCATTGTTTCTTTAGTTCTGGCTCATCATTAGTAATTTCTGGAGATGGCGGTACCAGATTTTTTTTTAATATTTTGTATTTGTTATATGTCACGTTCAATCCTCTAAAAAGTGGGTGCCTCTAGTCTTATTTGCATCCAAGGAGCCGTCCAATCTGTGCTTTATTTTTGTTGTTGACAACATTGCGACAAATTCGCGTTAATCCTCTATTTGTACGTATAAAATTAATAGCAGAAGTCCTTCCCATCGTATGTCCCTTTATAGTTGACCATACACGGTTATTCTTCCACGTATTGACCGCTGAGGCAAGGTAAAGTGTGAAGTCGATGAAGTTACCTCAAGATTAGCCAATTCCAGAAAAGCATGGTTTTCAGGGTCCGCTTGTCTGCTTGTTGGGCTTGCATCCTCAATGTGGTCGATCATTGAGTCTTCGTTAACACTCCTGACATCACCTTCATCTACACAAGCTTCTTGCTCGGAGTCCGAATCTATGGAGAATAATCGCCGTCATTTTCTAAAATTGATGCTATTTTGTCCTGGTTTAAATTTCGATAGGACCCCATCTTATATTTAACCTACCAGTATAATACTAAATTATGACAAATGTGACTAAACAAGAGAGATAACTCAAATAAATCACAACAAAAGAAAGGACAATGGCAGATCTCCATACATCAAAATGTCTGAAATTAAATTGAAGCGACCAGTAATAAAAAATATATCAAAAAATTTGGCGTAAGTAACAGAGTCTAGAAATGATTCTATTTTCACTCAGGAAAGGTGGAAAAAGAAGATATCGGTGTTTGAAGTTTTAGTTAAGAATGAACAATGTAGGTACAAGGAAAGTTATAGTATGAAAGTTAAACAATGTAGGTAGATACGTTTGAATTATCAAATGACATATTTCAGATTGACATCAAAACACGGAAGTATTTTGTAGCATCTAACTGTCACAGCCATAGACAAAAGCAGAGCTGCACATTTTAAATCGATTTTATGTGAAATCGATACAACTTTAAAACGATGCTGTGACGTTTCTATTTGATTTAAACGTTGTTTTGCTTCAAAAATATTAGCTTAATGATATAATGTTGATTAAATGTTAAATAACTGCATTTTAAACCAAACCAACTCTATAAAGGTCGATCGTATCGATTACTTATTTAATAATCGATACGGATATAGCACTCACGTCTATTCCTGTCACACCATTGTCTATGGCATCAATCAAATAAAAAAGTATTCGTAATCAATTGGAATGCTTTTAATCATAATAAAATACTCCAGCTTTAACGAGACAAAGTGAAAATGTTAAAAATCGTAGAAAAATAAACAATTTGTTTTGTTCATATGAAGTTTATGGTCGCCACAACAAACCCAGACCAAATTCTGCCATTGTTCTTTGAAACAATTACAAAAGTTACGCAAAGCCCAATTATACGTCGAAATGACGTGCAACATTATCATTCCACCGGAATGGCAGCACTTACCGAGATGACGCAAACGTGTCCTGGGAGGTCCAGACGGCCACTGAGTTGGTTCGGGAGTTTAAAGCGATCCGATGGTAAACTGAAAATATATAGAGATATTTCGCCGCGGTATACGTCAAATTTACGTAGAATGGGCTTCTAGGGTTAAACTATTAAGCGACCACTAGGTCGGATTGGTTAACTACCGATAATTACCACCTATGTATCAGGTGCATGATTGCCAAACCTAACCTAACTAACCCGACCAGTGCCGGTCGAACACACAGGTGTACGGAAACGCATAGCGTCGCTCAAACAGACGGGTTTCAAGTAGGTGAGGTTATAAGTATGTTTTGATTGTTTTATTTGTTACTGTGTCACACTTGAACAACTGAACAATTTTATAAGATGATGGTTCAAAACAAAGAGAATGTTTAAATATATATATATTGAAATAGCTGAACATAGATAACAGTGACATAAATTAATAGTAAACCAAAACATGTTTACTGCAAGCAATTTTCCGAATTACTAATCACCTCCACCACTTAACCCTCTATGCAGAACAAAAGACTGTTCCCACCGCTTTTGTCCTCTAATACTAAATAACGAATTATATCAGTAACTAACAACCAATACGTGACGATGTGAAAACGTTGAAATGGAAAATTATGGATAAATGGCTGTGAAACGTAGTACATAGTACAAGTAGTCATGAGTCATCAAATAGTTAGGGTTAGTTTGTCATATGGAACAAAGGCATAGTTTCGATGAGTCAGTCAGCTGAAAAAGTAGTACTCCAGTCTGTAATACCCTGACGGCCTGAGTGATCCATCGTAATTTAGATCAAAACATTGTTGTTACACATTATTTAAAATTACATTTATATGTACAGTTATGATGAAGCATTGTCTTGTGTATTTTTATTCATACGTAATAATGTTATTCTTGCTAATTAATATGTCTTAAATTTCAGTAAAGCTATATACGTCTTCTAAGTAGTTATCTAAGGACTTTCTTTTGAATTAATAAATAATTTATTGCACATAGGTAATATACGTGATTGCATACAAGTTACCAGTAAACAAAAACGACACCTTCCATACTCGAGCAAAGCACCTACATAAAAGTGTGCACCTTTGATCTATAGTCAACGGTATTACATCATCTATAATACAACATTTATACGTAGGTACATTTGGCCAGAATTGTAGTAGACAGAGAGTTTCATCAGTTATAATGAGGTCCCATTTAACAGAACTACTTAATTGCCATCAACCTAGTTTCTGTTTCCGGACTGTTAATAATGTACCTTCGTAATATATTTTAAAAGGTCTCAATTTTATAAACAAGGTGTACAAATATCATTTAAAAAGTTATAACAGCTATGATGCACATAATTATAGACCAAGTGTTTTATGCAGATTAAATAATGATTTAGTCAAGAAATTAGCTTTAGACTCAAGAACTAACCCTTTATTTGCTATTTCTGTGTTTCAAAAATCAGTCAGTCTACGTACAAAGCATATCATCATCATCACCATCATCAGCCCTTTATACTGTCCCACTTCTGGGCACGGGCCTCTTCTCACTATAAGAAGGGTAAGGCCATAGTACAAATCATATAGTCCATTGAAATGTTAGGTACATTTTTTTGGGCTTAGCGTGCGTTTGTCAGAGGACGCAATTTTATCTTAAATATGTCAAGAGAGGGTCAGTGCAAAGTTAAATTCAAGTTTGTGGGGTAGCAGCCCTTGTCCTGAGAGTGGTACAAATGGGTTTTAAAGTTTATCTGGCAAAGTATTCGCCGCACAGTAAAATTTCAAGGCATGTTTTGTAGCAAATTAAATTCAATTTTTGCAATTTTGATCACGGAGCATTAACCTTTCGTATGCTTAAGAGCAGATCTGCACGAGACACAATAGATTTATAATTGTCTGGTAATCCAGCATACGAGAGGTTAAGTCGTACAATCAAAAATAACAAAGTTATAAACGAAAATCGAATGAAATATGCAACAAATTTCCTTATCAATGTTTTGTAATTTTTCCGTCGTCAGTCACAAATAATACATTTAATTTGTCTTTACATCGTCCAAAACAAGACCCAGTCCTCCAAATTGAGACGCCGCAGCCTTTAAGCCTACCTTAAGGTCCAATTTTCACTCATTAAGATTTTAAATAAGCGAGTTTAAAACTAATACTATAGTGCTAATTCCTTATTCAATAAACTATTAAATGTAAATAGATATAATACTCGTGTAACTTCTCGGAGTGGGAGGGAGGTGATGTTTCAGCTATTTATAATATAAATACAATTCTCTTGAGTAAGCTAGATAAATTCTCAACCCGAGAGTGTAAATAGCTAACCCCAACAAAAGCAAATTCTACATAGATATCATACATAGTGGGATTATTTAATCTAAGACTCAGCACGTTAATTTCGAAGTTCGCCAGACTTTAAAGCCCAATACAGATTATATGAGTTTCGTCTTTTTATTAAATGCAAATAGTTTCATATAATATGTATTTATGGATTGTGCATTTTGATTTGTTCCGTCGTTTTATAATTGGTGCTATCTTTGAAAATTACCATATAGGCCCTAAACGCAGATTTACGTACTAAATTCAATTTTAGATCTTAAGAGTTATCTTTGTATAGGTCACACGCCCCTTTTAGTAATAGTGAAGAAACAAATCTATTCGAATGCACGCTCTGAGCTGTGGTACAAAACTACATATTAACCACCTAATATCGACCACACCAGTATTTCTCCAATATTATGGTAGCCGGCTGCCACTCAAATAATTTTCAAGTATTCTAGTACAACGTTGGTAACGAAATAGTAGAGTATACAACTTCAACGCAAACCTATTTGACCGAAAGAAAGACCTAGTAGTAGTTTAAGCGGATACCTCATCTTTTAACATTGCTCTGAGTGTCGTGGATTCGATCCCCACAAAGGACAACACTTTGCGCGACCCATAAATTGAATGTGCTTTTTAGAAAAAAGAAATTCAACGCTTACTTAATGTTAAAAGAACTGAATGAGATCTATAAAGCAAGCGGACAGTATATAAACAAATACTACGGCACAAATCTGACTAATAACTAATTTCAGTTGAACAGACAAAGCAACAGCGGTACAAAAGAGTGAATAATGGTTCTACGACACCTGGTAAAGCAAGCAAACATTGTCGCATTAGTCACCACAATCGTCGACTTGGTGACATTTGGACGCTGACAAATGATAGCTTTTATTAAATAATTATAACAGCGACTTGACTTGTTAATGTAGAATACAACGCGATACACGACATTGTATTGTAACAAAGTTATACCCGTTGAATGATTATTTACACTCGACAACTTGCAGCTGGAGAGTTAACCAAATACAGAATATCATCTGACGAGAGTATAACCTGGGTACTATGACGCTTTCATTAATAAGGCTGTATTAATCTGACAAAGACAAACCAAGTGCTTTGTGTACTTACGATTCTGCCTATAAATTAATGTTATTAATGTTTATTTATACCGGTACGTTGCAGCACGAGGGTTAGATAATTTTGGTTCTCTTTAGACATATACAATAGCATTTATATTGTACACGAAAATCTTGCTGTTTGACCGTTGGTAACTATGTAAGTGTAATAATACGATAATAGTTGATATTCTTACTGATTATGCAGTAAGAATGATTTATGGTAAGCCAAGTAATGGTTGCCTAGTTTAATTTAGTCCAGGATTCCTTTTCAACAATTAAAGGTAAATTATCCACGTTGTTCTAAATAATATACAATGAACCAAGTCCATGTGGTGGCGGATTAAGAATACGGAATGTCACCACCCCATATCATCCCATGGGTGTCGTAAGAGCCGACAAAGGGAGCATATTATGCAGAGAACAGCACTTTAAGAGAAGGAAAACTTGATACAAACCCTATACCAACCCGTTTGACCAGCGTGGTATAGTAGGCCAAATCCTCCTTTCAAAGGAGAGGCCTAGTCCAGCAGTGGAATATTAAAGGCTTATGATGATGAGCCATGGTTTCCGGTAAAATATAATCCACTTTTGGAATGTACTTCGGAGAACCATATTGAACACTATTTGCCGTTAGCGATTGTAATAACCATACATTTTTATCGGCTTACAGCTAAGTAATTAAATTACGTATGTCTGAGACTATTCACCTAAGAAAAAAAATAATGGCAGCCATATTCATCGTTCTTCGGTATGATTAGTGATCTATAATGAAGCCTATTTAGGAATAGGCCGGCCATTCTCAATATTCGATCCATACATGAATTTTGAGATTCGAGATTCGTGTTTGACATATTTTGTATGGAGCTTATGTCAAAAACGAATCTAAAATCTACATATCTGTCTATAGATCGAATATTGAATTCCGTAAACAAATACTGACTCAGCCACTAGATTTGACGGCCCAGTGGCGTAGCGGGAGTGTAACCGACTGCTATGCATAAACATAGGTCGATGGTTATCTTCGTCCGGGTGTTTCTATGTATATTTTATATCTTTTAACAAAATTAAGGAAGTTCGACAGTTGAGGGGATGTATATGTTTATCCATTATCTTGCATCCATAGTACAAGCTCTGCTTAGTTTGGAACTAGATGATGTTGTGTGTACGTGGTAGAATATATTATTATAATTAACTTTTCTCCTAATAGTAATGTTTTAGTTATAAGGAGAAATTTTAATAAAATGATGGCAATGGTTATTTAAAGTGTTTCACATATCTCATGTTTATCCATGACTAATAAAATGTGCAATGAATAAGATACAAATAGCTGTATTCATTACTCGAAACTTAAACATGACAACAAATTCTCGTTACAGCTTTTATCATCATAATATTTATTTATTTTATTTATAGTCTCACGCCTGTATCCCCGAAGGGGTAGACAGTGATGTAAATATTACACACACATTTCGCCATGAATTTTTAGGTCCCACGTAATAGGGGGCGAGCCTATTGCAGTTACCGGGCACATCACCAGACTCCGGGCTGCTACTGAGTATTCGGAAAAACCCAGTAACACTTTTGCCCGACCCTGGAATCGAAACCGGGACCTCCGATCAGCAGTCGCATACGCTATCCACTATATCATAATAATTATTATATATAAAACAAGTCTTCGCCCGTGGCTCCATGTGAATGAATTAAGCACTTTAACCTTCTATTGGAGAAAACCATACAGAATTCCGTTCTGGAGTTTTTGAGTTTATCGCGTTCATACAGACAGACAATGCAGCCGTGCTTTGGAGGGCACGTAAAGCTGTCGGTTCCGGTTCTTATCTCAGGACAAGGATCGTTAGGCCATGTCGGAAGCCTTAAGGCGGCTTGAAAACTCCGGCACTATAGATGTCCTCACACTCACACTAAAATGAAGAAAGAAGACAGACAAGAAGAAATGCGGCCTTTATGTTATAATATATCTAAATGCCTTAATCCAAGAAGGGTTTTTTAATATACTACTCCTAATGGGGTAGAAAAGAAACTAAAAATGTCTAAGAAATTCCGCTGTTTCTGTAGCTAACACTAAGAAAACGCGGGCAACATCTAGTTGTGTATATAATATCTTGAGACTATCCGCGTCATTTTAGTTTTTTTGCTTCTTATTTGAAGCGGCGACCTGAGCTTCATTTAATACAAAGCCTTGCTACTGGGAAGAGTGACTTTTTGCTAGTTTGCTTGTTCTGCTACATTCCCCATGGACCATTTTATTTTTGCTTCCTCCTCGTCGTTTTCGTTTCGGCTTACAGTTGAAATTCAACTCGTTGATTATGAAATGCCAACAAAATTGTACAATATTATAATAATATCTTAGAAAACGTGAGTGGTTCTGACGAAGGGGTTTTCCCCTTTCGTTGGAGAAAATTAACTGAAGGGGTTAAAAATAAACTGTGTAGTAGGTTAGAAGAGAGATTACTATTTAATAAAAGGGCGAACGAAGAATTCAGTGGGAGTGAATAAAGGATCCGAGTGCTATCGTAGTAGCAAATCCGTAGAGTATATCATGCTTATTTTTAAAGCTTTTGCCAATCAGGAAAGACTCAATTTCTGAGTCTGGGGTCAAAAGCAGCAACCCAATTAATAATTATTCCCGCATTGTTTTCATAATCGAAGGGTCGTGGTGTTTAATATCAACTCATTACGCTACTTCTGAGTTAGTTCCATTCAAGTGTTGAGGGCGCCCTATTACAACAGTAACATAATTGGAACAAGCTGGAAGTGTTAAAAGCAGTAGTAAATTTTGAACTAAACTAAACAGAAAACAAATTTTCAAACAGAAAAGTATCCGTAATACGCGCCTACATCTGCCAATATTGCAGTACAATATGTATTATAAAGTTGTAGGTATTGTTGTAGCTTTACGAGGCACGCCGCGTGCCGCGTCTACTTAAGACTTCGAGCTATCTCGAAGAAGCTCTAAGAACCTGGTTACAATAGATCTACACAATGCCTTAGACTCCTAGGCGATTAAACTAAACTGTAAGACTTTACAACTAGAAAACTCATTAAGTTGATAACAAGTTTTGATCCTTGAATAAAAGTAATTTTATAGAGATTTTCTTGGAAATATATTACATTTTACGGTCAACTATTAAAACAAGCCAGCTTTGTCTTGTCAACGTTGAGTGTTTTAATACGACCATGGATTAAATTTGTCGCGATATGGATGTTAAGTACGAATGCGCGCGAATGAGCGCAGCCAATAAAAAAAGCCTGACAAGCGACTAACGCGCCATGAATCTTAAATTGTGTATTTACAATTTATACCTACAACCTTGAATTATTTAACGTTGTACAAATGTTACTACTATAAAATTATAATAAGTAAACGGCAAAATTACATTACAAATTACAGACAGGACATATTTATAATAAAATTGAAACGGTTTTCCAGAGGGGTTATGCTAGAATGTTTTGCAAACAGGCGCCAGCACCGCAAAATTTGACCGATTTGACATCGCAAATATCTGCTTAAGTTGCTCTCATTTGTATTAGGTACAATTGTAAAATATATTTCTTATTCTATAAGCGTGCGTTATTCATAGCGTTATAGGCTCATAAAAGAATAAGTATAAGCAATGTCACCCTGAGGCCCTTGAAATTATGCCATCTTCGTCCGTAAAACTGCGAACTACACTTTCTGAAGAAAGATATTCTTCAGCTACATATGCTATAAATAGGCAAATAAAGTGACAGTTTATTATAATAGGTTCACTGTAGATCTCAAAATAAAAACGTTACATACAAAATAAAGTACATGGGTTCTGTAGCGACGATATTTTGGTGAAACATGCATATTTTACGCATGTTCCATCAAGTTACAACTACTTCAAACAGAGCATAAAACTTAAGTTTGAAAGATAGTCACTGTATGGAAGACAGAAGGAAAAGAGTGCACCAAACAGTAGAGTGCAGTTTAAATACTTATTTATAAAGTAGTTATTCTAAATGGTACTTTCTTTTAAGGCTGCCGATAATTTGAAATAATAATAACAAACTGTGAAACCAGCTATCTGCAGCGGTATTGCTAAACCAGTTCGACATTGGAATCTTCAAAAAGCGAGCATATTCCTTTTTAAAAGGTAGGCAACGCACTTGTGATCCTTCGGGCATTGCAGGTGTCTATGGGCGGCGGTGATTACTTACCATCAGGTGAACCGCTTGTTCGTTTGTCTTCCTATGCTATAAAAAAGAAATTGTTCCCTGTGGTTACTCCCACAGCATTTGGCTATTTCTTAACAACCGATCCCGATCTATCAGTTGTTACGTAATTCTAATGGTATTTTTAAATTTTCTCTATGGATTCCTGCATGCCTCTGGGATAAATTACGGATGTTACACTACAAACTCCTCAACTTTCCCGTAAAAGTTCCATAAAAATCGGTGCAAAACAGTTCTGAAAATTATACCCGACAGACAGAAGGACAAAAAGAGACACAAAATTAAATAAGGCTGTTTACGTCTTGGCATCACGTAACTATCTACATGTGTATACCAAAAGATAACGTTGTTTCCCGCTTGCCGCCCGCGCATTCACTACGGACACTTGTATGAAAGTCCTATGGTTTGAGTTGCCCGCGTGCTCGCCGCTCCCGCCTTCCCACTACGGACACTCCTATAGAGTTCCATATGTTTGAGTTTCCCGCGTTGCGCCCGCACCCGCACCCACCTTTCACTGTGGCCGAGCACATAGTGTTTCCGTCACAATTATACCTTTTAACAGTATTATGGTTATAAAAGCGAATTCAAAAAAAAAAGAAAACAGTCTAATAAATACCTAAAGAGCAGAAAAAAGAATAGAATTTTTTTAGGACATGTGGAAAGAATTATTCAAAATAAAATATTTTTTCCTTCTTCAAGTGTAAGGCAATATTTCAGTAAGATGCATGAAATCATGTACATTGTTCTCTTACTAATTATTTATATATCAACCCTATCCTGTCCCAAACAAAGAAATTCTAATTGTGTCTTTGTAAGACGCATATTATGACGGGCTTGGACGCTGTCTCTTTGTTAGAAGTTAACCGTTGAATTGAACTTCTCAATTGTTGTTACATGTTCCTAACTTTCAACACATAGCCTTTACTTATTTGTTTTCAAGAAACCCCAGTTCCTCTCAAGATACTATTTTATGTGTATATTGGCGAACGAAGTGGTGTTTGGGGCTTGAACATCGGGTCTGAAACTAATTCAAAGATTAAATAAGAACTATATTTTCACAGCGAACTTCATTGGACGCGCTATAAAAATAATGGGAAGTAAATTTCGGATGAGGACAGTTATTTCTGATAAAGGTTTTGTTGTAGTTTGAGTATTATCTTATGTGGTTTATGTATTCTCTATCAAGAGACCATAATACAATAAGTTGTAATGTTTGAAAGATTATTAACACCTCTCCACATAATCAGAATAAATTATATTTTTTTAATGCAAGGTTCGTAATTTATCGGTAGTAGAACCTTGCTGATTTCAGCATGATTAAACGTAATAGTATATATACTGTTGCGTTTCCGGAGGCCTCTTTATCTTCCGCCTCATCCCGCTACTCCTCCTTCCTTGGTACATCCCAAAGATCGCCAACGCACTTGTTACTCCTCCGGTGTTGCTCGTCGGCGCGGCGCTAAACCCTTACCATCCGCCAGCTCGTTTGCCGCCTTTTACATAAAAAAAACACATTACTGAATAGTTCTTTATTGCATTTAATGATTACAGAACTTTTACTAAAACACAAAAACACAAAATAATATTGCCAAAAGAAAGAACTCTTAAAGCGCAGCATATAGTCCAGAGAGTTGCCCGATACACTCAAAATTTGCTGTCTTGCAGGCACACATATAATTTATCAATTATTTTAGCCCGAGAATCGACACTCACGGAAACACAATGATATATCTAACCTTGTTTCTTTGTACACGATCGCACAAAATAATATATAATACTACAAAGGGTACAAATAAAGGTAAAAATATAACTCAATACACCGTATACACCAATGCAGGTACTACCTGTTTATATAAGCCAATTAAAAGTCCTAACAAATCGTCCGCCACTTAAACCCGTCGTGGGTTGAGATAATTCAAAAGTAAGCACGCTAAATGTGTTGTATTAAACTAAAGTACGCCACAAACCAGTGTTACTGTGTCCAAATCGCTTATTTTGACCTCCCACATTCATTATGCATGAGGGGGAGAGAAGTTCTGTCCGCGCCAGATATACCCCAACATATAAAAAGATTGCTATGAAGATAACACGACTAGTTAATATTATACACAGACTACCCGTTTAGATGTAAAATTTATTCATGAAATTTATGGGTGCTTAATTGCTGTGGCAATCTTTTTTGCAGCTTTATTTTTTTGGTAAATCTTGTTTATATAATGTACCGCTACATCAGTAACCCTCTAGGTTACTTCACTAACATAGAGTGTTATATATATGTGTTTATAAAATACTAAATGAACACTGGACATCGCCGGAACCTACGAGGTATAGTGGTGGATGTATTTAGCTGTAAAACCTTCAAATGTAGAATGTTACTTTTTTCGTTTGCGTAAAGAAATTTTTCAACAACTTCAAAAGGAAAAAGGTTCTCAAATTACACGGTATATATTGTGTTTTTTACCTCAACATTTTTACTTAGTTCACCGATTTCGATGCTTATTTTTTGTTTGAATTCTGGTACTTGTCAAACTCTAGTACTTGAAATTCAATCAAGTTGTGATGTCATTAAGTTATGCAATAATGCTTTTTGTAGTTCCTGTTTTACTTTTTTATAATCTTTTGAAATCGCTTATTTTAAAATGCATATTTTAAAATTTATTTTCCTATTCTGTACCGTCAGAATTCTAAACGCGTATGTTAGTGTTTAAATAAACTTATGAGAAATATGATTTTAAATATGGTGAGGTACTTTTTGACTTTTTTGAAGCATACATTCCCTTCTGAAAATACTATCCATATTAAGTGTTCACGTTGTCGCCTCTAAGCGAATAAAATCAATCACTTAGGCGAAATATTTTCTTTCAAGCCTAATTGTCATTTTATTTCATATGAGTGATATAATCAGAAATACTTTTATTATTTCATATCATCGTCAATAATGAAGATTGAGCTATGATTTTTTCACTGTTTCAGCAAATCCGTCAAAAGTTTCTTAGTACTTACGGAGGTATATTTACCACAATTTAGTTACATAAATAAAGATCATTCTAAGTAAACTTATCTTAAAACTTTGACGATATGAGAGAAAATATGAACGTAGTTTCTCTCGTATGAAGGTAAAGATTCAGATTAGTAGGACACGCTTGACTCTCATTACGCGGAATTGATGTAGTTATGAAGATTAATCCTGGAAATGAGGCATTACACCAACAACGTAGATATAACGGCACAAATCTTCTTTGTGTTCGTGAGGGGGGCCGGTTAACAGCTTTCGCCACTCTTCCCCGTAACGAACTTCAAACAGTAGTACAACTCGGCATTTTATAGCCAAGATTTAGGAGTCGTATCCCGTAACCGTTTCGACCTGCTTGCTTAACTTTTTACTTCGCATGTCTAATACAAGAATAAGTGCAAAATAATATTAAATTATAAAACTTTTCTTTATGGTGACAGTTTTGGAAAGGATTTGGTAGTTGTACTTCTTTCCGGATCGTTGGGGATACAATGCTCAAAAAGGGTAATTTTGCGTCCAAATAATTTAAAATGTGTTTGCACTGTCGACTGATAAACATGTCGATAACTGATCGTAATAAGTGAAAAGCAAATATGTAGTCATATTTTTGGTAGCGATTATACACAAACGATAAAATCTCTTGTCACATTGCAAAGCATGTTTATTTCAGTAGGTATAATTTATAGATAAATTTTTATAAATTATTAAGATTATTACATTTTATAATTACAATTGCGTCTATATTTGTACAAAATCTTACTTTTTAACCGACGAGGCCTTTTTCCTCTTCAGGAGGTTCTAGGTTTGACTGTGTTTATGTATTTTGGATATACATATATCACCAGAAAATAACGAGAATCGCAAATTTAGGGTGCGTCTACACGGTGCATGTAGCTGGAGCAAGTAAAGGTGCGGGTTACACGCGTGGGTAATATGCGCAAGCTACTTGATCAAGTTACTCGCTTGTACTTGTACATGGTGCAAATAACTGGAGCAAGTAAAGACGCGGGCTACTTGCGCAAGCTGTACCTATGTACAAGTTATTTGTTCGTGGTCAAGAGCTACATGTGCATGCTATTCGCGCGGTAGCTTTATGACTTGAATCGCGTCAAATGTCTCGACGAACAAAAATTATTTTAAAATCATATGATAAAAATGTAATTTTAACAGATAACATGCGCGAGTGACCCGCGCGCGTCGCAGAGCACGCGAATTACTTGCGCGGGTTGCTCGCTTTGGTACATGCTCGAGTCGCTGGACCCGTACATTGTTTTAAACGATATGTTTACGGTGCATGTAACCCGCGCAAGTGCCTCAACATGCTCAAGCTGCATGCGCCATGTACAAGCACCCTTATATGTGATCCGGATCTTGTTATCTTCCGGTGACATATACATATGAATGAGACATTTAAAAGAAAAGTTATTTAAATCTGTATTTGCACAGACTACATGTTTAGGACCCACGTCCAAAACTTCAGAGACGCGCGTCAGGATGCAAGCGCTTTTCATCATCATCATCATCATCAACAGCCTTGAACGGTCCACTGCTGGACTAGGCCTCTCCTTTGAAAGGAGGAATTGGCCTACTATACCACGCTGGCCAAACGGGTTGGTATAGGGTTTGTATCAAGTTTTCCTTCTCTTACAGTGCTGTTCTCTGCATAATATGCTCCCTCTGTCGGCTCTCTACGGGATGATATGGGGTGGTGACATTCCGTATTCTTAATCCGTCACCACACGGATAAAGCGCTTTTGATGAGACCTAATTCTTCCCTTCTTTATAAGACTTCTGAATAAGTCCATTATCGGATTCAAAAGTCAGAAACAAGATTGCTGAATCGACGTCTCTCCACAGTCCGTAACATATCGAATATATTGATATCCAAGTCCAAACATTGATCTTGTTTGTCTTTTTCTGTTTTAACATGATTTTCATGTGAATGTGTAGTGCCAGGTTTCAGGCAGCGGTAGCCTAATGGAGGTACCAACGGACTACAATACAGAGGGTATGAAGTTCGAATCCACCGCTAGTAGAAGACCAACTCTTCAAAGTTATGTGCGTATTAATTTGCAATTTCCCGGTTATCCTGTGCCCCGAAGAGCACGTTAACCGTTATTAAATACTGCTCAAAACCATGTATGATGCCATGGTTTAGACCAGGTTCAGTTTTATTCAGGGGTACCGACTTCCCCGAACGACCGCCAAAGATCTTCATGAAGGTTGGGAGCGACGGCTGATCAACTCCGTAGCCGATTTATTTCATAATTATGTAATCACAAGTTTGTTTGTTTTTCATGTGAGTGCAACTCTAGTGTCGGAGTTTTCAAGAACCGAGACCGACAGCTTTACGTGCCCTCCGAAGCACCCATCCAAGTGGCGACCTGTCCAAGCGTTGCTTAATTTTGGCGGTCTGTTACGAATGACAAGCTAAGTCTCGCTATGCGCGCTACGTTATCACAAGTTATATTTCATAATGTTTCCAGTTCGCGTATTGTTTATCCAGCATATTAAATAGGCCCCGAGTTTCACTTCTGATCATCGTAGGTATTCATATTTATTTACTTGTAATGAGACTCGGTTCTTTCTTATGTAGGCAAATTACAAGAACATTGTATGGAATTTTCTTTTCATCAAGAATAAGTAAGACCGTGTTTCCTATATACCCTTTCCGGTAACAACAAAAGTGAAACAGTGTTTCTAAAAAAGGTTACAAAGCATTGTGGTGTTTGGAGTAATCATTAAGACGAATTAATTGCCCAAAACTCGAAGCTACTGTATTACCACAAGGCCTTAATTCATTGTAAGAATGAAATATATTATATACTTTGTGGATTTTGGGATAGTAGATAAATTACATAAGGGCGTACCAACGCCTGTATTATATTTGACTAATTAATCACCTATTACCATTATGCGATTTAGCTAGTTTCCATGATACAGTTACGTTCTTTTCATGTAAAATCATTGAAAATCTAGCCAGCTACCATATTCATTTGAAAATAAACTGATAAACCCCGTCAGATTTTACTTGACTCAGGCATTCGTCTCCCTCTTTGTTTGCAAATTGAAAAATACTGTATGTTTTATGATAACTTCCATGAGAGACCTGTGTAACTTAGTAGAAGGCATTATGTATGTTTTAGTAACCTCTCAATAGCCTTACTTTAAGCTTTTACTAAATAACTGTAAAACTCGAGTATTCTCGTGTTATTCCTCAGCAGAAATTCACAAATTAATTCAACAAGTCTTTTTCGTCTAACTAGACTCTTGTTGATAAGAAAGTGTTGACATCTTAAATACCTATATCATGTCAACATCGTTGCAAAGCATGACACGAACAATGGATTAGAACGGAATTATATGACGAGGTGGGAGGGGCTCAAGTGTCAAAAGCGTCTTGTGCGCATCCTCACGCGCGGCGTCACTATGCTTATACACCGTGGAACTAATAAGCAGCTACGACTTTGCTGAAAATAAATATTATGTTAAGTGCATATTAGACTATGATTGATCATGATTTGAAAGATGGGGCAGTAAATATATGTTTCGTTTAGTTCCTTAGATGGAAGGGAACAAAAGAAACGAGTAAGGTGTCTAGGAATAGGTTGATTACAAGATCGAATCGCGCCTAACTACGTGATACCGTATGGCCTTTATTAGGAATGACTACAACTTTGTTAGGAATGGCTGTCTGCGATACGGCGTCACGTTGCGGCAAGCCACAAATTCATTTTTATAATTATGCAACCGTAAAGTCTCAACGTACTAACTTGGAACTGTGGAAAGCCATGACAGTTGAAGATAGTGGCATACTTTATTCGATGTGTCACGCACTTTAAAGCATGCCTCCAGCAAGTCAGAAGGTAACATGTATTATTTAGAAGAAGGTGCAAGCGTACAAAAACTAAGCAGCAGCTATTGATGCGCGCTATAAAATGATATGAGACAAGCCGAAGTATGACGTCAATTACATCGGATCACGCCAGAGCTCTAAGACGTTGTAGACCTTACATGAACCCTAAAGATATTATGTCTAACTCAAGAATCTAAGCCGAAGCCTCATAAACGACCACAAACATTATCGCTTTCTTTGCATCTTGGCTTGTCAAGAAACCAACGTAGCACATTATGTCTCATTTGAATTATGGAGCAAATTTACTAATTCACCCTTTCACACGCCATCCCTTTCAACAAACACAGTTTATCTAGATTAATAGGTGTTATTGCTGAACATTCCTGTGTAGGTATGTTCATAATTATGCATAACCAACTAACGTGCAATTTCTCGGACAATTAACCAAAACAACGACGCCGGAATATTCATGACTTGTAAAAACTGCCAAGTGTCAGCACACATATTAATTTGTGAACGAGGTTGAACGTCGAATACGGACTTTTTGCTGTGAAAGTGACTTTGCGGTTTGATATTGGATGGTTTCTATGGTTATAAATAGCAGCATGTAGTTTAGACATAATATGCCATTGAAATGTAATTTTTTTTTGAGCTAAGCGTGTGATAGATTATTAGAAATATTTTGAAAATTAATCAACAAAAATATCAAAATAAGTACATTTGAAACATGTGTGTTTTATTTGTAAGTACCTATTTATAATCCAAGCAAAAGCTCGGATATCAAACTATTATAAATCTGGCTAGAATTTACATCATTGTTACTTTTAGGTTAGGTTTTAGGTTAAGTTACTGGAAGATTGATTTTAGGGTTATTCATATATGTATCAAACAATATATAACTAAATATATTGTATCATTTATTATGTATAGCATAAACCTATCGTATATGGTTATATCGTATTGATGGTTGGTATGGTTTAAATTTATAGTGTTGCCAATAATAAATATACAATTTGATCTGACGTTTGGCAGTTGACACTGTCAAACGTGTAAATAGGATATAAAAGGAGAACAGGCTCTGTTCAGGTTCAGTTCCGCCCCGGCAACGGCTAACTAAGATACGATATAATTCTGACTTTTATATTATTGTGTTTTTATATTGTGTTATTACTAATAACGTGTTTCACAATTCTTTATTGCTATTGTGGTATTTTTAGAGTATAGTCAATATAGACAATGTATAGTTAATGTAATAATATAGCGTAGCAATTGTATAATTTATATTGTGGGTGGTTCCGTCAGTTGTGCGATGTTAAATTTCAGAACTTGGGGTATCATATGGTATAGAATCGAATTATATGCTGAGAAACACGTCGTGTCTATCATATACATTGAGACGGAGGATCTCAGGTAGGATGTCGGGGTTCGAGAGAAACACTGCTAGGCTGAACAGGTTCTTTATTATGTCTCACTACCGCTTACATACAGTATGACCGAACTAGGTAAGCACTGGCCTGAGCTGGCTGGAGTGTAGACTCCTGCTGCTCTCCGACGCTCGCAGGGTAGCTGCTCGAAGGGTCGCCGATGAGCTGGCCAAGGTGCGCTGCGCAGGCAGCTCTGTGGTCGATGTTCAGGCTGAGCGGGTCTCAGGCGGTGCAGCCGATGTGGGTCGAGCGGTCAGGCTCAGGCGTCCGTGGCCTGGCTGTAGGAGCTCGTAGGCAGGAACGGAGGCTTGGGTGGCAGCTGGCTAGTAGCGGCACGGCGCCAGCAGCTCGTGGCTTGTAGCCCGTAGGAAGAACGTCAGCCCGTAGGAAGAACGTCAGGTGCAGTGAGCTCGTAGGGTGAACGTAGCCCGTAGGGTGAACTGGAAACAGCATAGAGAATATACAACAACCGGTCAGGAACAGGCTGTCCCTAGATCGGCTGTTATGCTTAGGAGACACAGATACTACAGACAGAACGTATAGGTACACAGACAACTAGAATATGCTTACCCCCAGCGGGACAGTAGATAGGAAGTAGAATGTAGAATAATCGCGAGGTGTAGCGGCAGCGTTCCGATGTCTAGGGAAAGTGACCATTCTACAACGCGCACCCATCTTATATAGATGTAGGCCCATGACTCACAACTGCCTTTGGCTAGTGAATATGACCATATTTGGTAATATTGCGAACGATGTCTGGCTAAGCTGGCGTTAAGCGCCTGCGAGATATTATAACGCAATACGTGTAGTATTACGTTACAATACCCCGCTCTGTACAGCAGGATTTTTCGTGTCTAGACAAGAAAAATCCGTCTAACTAAGTCCTCCGAACTTCTGTAGACAGTGCTAAGTAGATAGTGACTATGAAACTCAAACTGCAGGTAGGTACAATGAAAGAATCTAGTTAGGTTAGGAATCAGTGTAGTTAATTAGTTTTAAATCTTTAATGTGCCGACTGCCAATAGATTTACCCGACGAATCCGCTAATTCGTATACTAGTGGTGACTTTTTAGCAATAATAGTACACTTGATAAACTTAGGAGCTAGTTTTTTGCCAAATGATTTGTCATAGGTTCTTTTCCACACATTATCACCCACGTTAACCCCAGCCGGTTTACGACGTAAGTTGTATGTGTGTGTATATAAAGTACCATTGTTTTGGTGTTTACGTGAGACACAAGTATCACACGAAGATATAAACTTAATAATGTCAGCGTGCATACCAGGCCAATAATAACGCTGCGCTAAACGTTTATACGTTTTAAAAATACCTAAATGACCCGCAGCGAGTTCCGAATGGTATTCTTTAATGGCGGTAGTTCTATCTGAGGTATGTAAGACCTCTTTCCAATCGAATACTTTACGCAATGTACATTTAGATACCATATATCTGTACAATTTATCATTCCTGATAGAATAATTAGGGAAAGATGTAGGTGAGTTTTTACAGCCATTGTAGATTGTAGTATACCACTGATCCCAGGTTATAGTAGTCTCGTTATCAGTGTTAGTATCAATAGCTGACACGGTAGCATTAACTTTATTAGGCAAGGAATTACTACGAGAGTAATTATTAGATAAAGAAACAGAGTTAATATAGTTTGGTAACAATTTAAATCTTTTCCAGAAGTCAATACCTAAAATTAACGAACTAGTGACTTCTGGAATTACGTACGCTTTTAAGTTATAAGTTTTATTTTCAAAAGTGGTGGGTAGGTTGATATAGCCGATCGGTGTCAGACGATGACCACCCGCCGATCGAAAAAATATAGTAGGGTTGTCACACTTATTCAAAGGGAGATAAGTTTTAGAAATAAGTTTTATATGAGAATTATTGCCCAATATAGTCACGGCAGAACCTGAGTCAAGTAAACCAGTAAGGGGTAGATTCTTAATGGTTACATTAACATAGGGTCGAAAATCAGTATTAGGTTTTTGATCTCGGGTCGCAGCCACAGAATGACTAGAAAAATACACTTTTAGAGTGTTCAGCCAATTTTTCCAGTCTTCCTTGTCAAAATATTTAGGTTTAGAAGATGTACAAACGATAGGGTTTGTCATCTTATTTGACGAACGACGATCCGAATAAATTTGTTTTTTTGAAAATGATTTATTTTTACAGGTAGGACAATTTACGAATGTGACATCCCTAAGGCCACACTTAAAACATATCGGATAACGTTCTCGCTTGCACGTCCCTAGTGAGTGATCAGTTGAACGACATCGCGGACAAAATACACACCTCTTATTAGTTATTTTTGTAGGAACAGCTGATTTAGATATCATGTTGACATCATAGTGTTGCGGATTAGGCACAGGTGTATCGTTCGGTTCGACATTTATAGATGCGACAGAAGCGTAGTTTTTTAGTTTAGACGGTTTATAGTACTGTGAATTATTATAGTGACCGTGCGTGTCCTTTTTATTTATGTAAGCTAAATCAGGTGCTACTGTGTTAGACGTAGGGTAACTAGGTTCGTGAAATTGTGCACTTAAACACTGGAACCTCTCATAGTTTAGACATAGTGTTTTTAGAGTGTCTATAGTGTCTATAGCCGTAGTACATGAAGCTAGTACTGTAGAATAACACGGTCTAATATTGTGAAGCAATATATTTAATTTTTCCTGTTCGGTTAGTACCGTGTTCGGTGACAATCGCGCAAAAAGTTGGAACATAATTGATAAGTAGATGATTATACCCTCAGTTTGCCCTTGAGTACGATTACGAATCTCGGCTAAAAGTTTATAATCATAGTCGTACGGTGTAAAATCAGCTGTGAGTTTACTAGCTAGTTCGTCCCATGTAGAAATGGAATTTTTAACACCGCGAAACCAGTGTAACGCATTACCCGTAAAAATTTCGGACGCGTAATCGAATAATCTATTGGCAGGTAGATTTCTAACCGTCCTAAATTCCGTCACGCGTTGTAGAAATTCACGAACGCAGCCTGTTCCGTCGAATTTGAGTTTCAATAGTTCGCCAACCCTCAAATGCTCACAGTGGACAGTTACCGGAGTCGACGCTGCCTGTGCAGGGGTTGAATCCGTGCAAGTCATCGTGGCTCCGACTTCCGCCGACGGAACATTCGAGTGTTCTATCTTAGATAGCTCTGCCGACAGCATCCGAAAGCGTTCAGTCAGGTCGGATATTTTCTTGCCGTATTTAGGTTCGGATTTGTCTAATCTGCCCAATCTGTGGTAGACCTGGTTGTGCAAAGCCGTAGTTCGCTTCGCCAAGTTGTGGTCGTATAATTCCTTAAGGGAAGAGATTCGCGAATCTAAATCGGTAACTGACAGGCTAGCTCCCTTGAAGTCGTCTGCTATGTCTAGGCCTGACTCTAGGATTTCGTCATTCGGAATCAGCTCGAGTAGTTTAGGTAGCTGCTTCCGTAAACCTAAAACAGAGGTAGCCGGCTCCTCTCCGCGAATAGCGACCTCGTAGGCCAATTCATTTTTATTAAGTAGAAAGTACTTGATAGGGTTAGTGCTCATGATGATATAAAATAAGTATGATAGAAAAGAACGTAAGTATATTACAGCCCTCCGTGTGCAATAGTTCTGCTTTACAAAGAAACTACGACGATTCGGTGTAAAAATGGAGACAATAGATAGTGACTTGCAAAAATAAAAAACGGTTATTTCAAATTGCGAACAGTTACGTAGGGAATCGGTAGTTGAAATTTGAATTAGACAATAGTAAGATAACACATAATAGGTATACAAGAATAGAAATTAAAGATAGACAGCAATACACAGATACACACAAGTTAGATATTACGTACCAGTTCGCTGATGTCTGCACCTCCTCGTTTACAAAGACTGACCTCCTAAACAAGAACAACTGCAGTAATTGGAAGTGAGACAAATAGAGTTGGGCGCCACTGAGACGGAGGATCTCAGGTAGGATGTCGGGGTTCGAGAGAAACACTGCTAGGCTGAACAGGTTCTTTATTATGTCTCACTACCGCTTACATACAGTATGACCGAACTAGGTAAGCACTGGCCTGAGCTGGCTGGAGTGTAGACTCCTGCTGCTCTCCGACGCTCGCAGGGTAGCTGCTCGAAGGGTCGCCGATGAGCTGGCCAAGGTGCGCTGCGCAGGCAGCTCTGTGGTCGATGTTCAGGCTGAGCGGGTCTCAGGCGGTGCAGCCGATGTGGGTCGAGCGGTCAGGCTCAGGCGTCCGTGGCCTGGCTGTAGGAGCTCGTAGGCAGGAACGGAGGCTTGGGTGGCAGCTGGCTAGTAGCGGCACGGCGCCAGCAGCTCGTGGCTTGTAGCCCGTAGGAAGAACGTCAGCCCGTAGGAAGAACGTCAGGTGCAGTGAGCTCGTAGGGTGAACGTAGCCCGTAGGGTGAACTGGAAACAGCATAGAGAATACACAACAACCGGTCAGGAACAGGCTGTCCCTAGATCGGCTGTTATGCTTAGGAGACACAGATACTACAGACAGAACGTATAGGTACACAGACAACTAGAATATGCTTACCCCCAGCGGGACAGTAGATAGGAAGTAGAATGTAGAATAATCGCGAGGTGTAGCGGCAGCGTTCCGATGTCTAGGGAAAGTGACCATTCTACAACGCGCACCCATCTTATATAGATGTAGGCCCATGACTCACAACTGCCTTTGGCTAGTGAATATGACCATATTTGGTAATATTGCGAACGATGTCTGGCTAAGCTGGCGTTAAGCGCCTGCGAGATATTATAACGCAATACGTGTAGTATTACGTTACAACATCATGTAGTGAATATTTCAGTGGTAAATATTGAATACACCTATAGTAAATATATCTGTGGTGAATATTACTAAATGAATTATGATAATTTATTGTATTAAGCTAATAGTTACTTTTGAAACATTGAATTACCCACAACCTTGCTATGCGATATATGTATTGATTGTACAGCTTTTATAAACGATAACTATAACTATTAAAACAATGGCCAAGAGTTTTATTTGCCACGTTCTTTCTCTTGGTTCTATGTCCTTGCTTTGCGAACGTGGCGCTAAATGTAAATGTAGAATCAGAACTTTATATTTTAAAATATACTCTTGTGACAAGCTGAATAAATGAAAGTAAGAATTGATAGTCGTATCTTTTATTTTCCAAACACCTGACAAATAGAACTAAAATAATACATATAGGCTGTATACGTTGTATCTATACATATATATCATACCCATGCTATTACGTGCATTTGTCAGAGGACGCAATTTTATTTCATAGACGCGAAGATGGGGTTAGTATAAAGTTACATCCAAGTTTGTGGGGTTGCAGTCCTTGTCCTGCGGTCGCTATCTTGAAAGAGTGGTACAAATGGGTTTTCTAGTATAAAAAAAAAAACAAAACATGATGAGTTGCAAATTAAATTCTCTACAACTTAGGTTTTTTAGCATGTAGCCGTAAAATAAAAAATAACAACGTTACAAACGACAATCGAATGCAATTTGCAACAAATTTTCTTTTCAATGTGTTGTAGATTGTTCGTCCTCAGTAACAAAAAAATACATTTGATTTTACTTTACTGCCTCCACAACAAGAACCAGTCCTTCAGCTTAAGACTCCGTAGCCTCCAAAGCTCAAATTTTTGCTCATTACAACGACCATGAAAACAGGGGTTGGCAAAATATGAAAAAAACTCTTAAAAATACGGCAATCTGTGGGCTTCTGAAGTTGGCGTTCCACCCATGCAAAGGAAACTACAATGTTCTGTAGCACCTCAATGAACTGAGATTATTTAGCTGCATCACGCAGCTAAATAATTGTAAAATCAATGGCAATTATGATTAACCGACAAAATGCGGTGTTTCTATAGTTCTTCGTCAATAATTGAATACCGAAGCTGTATTAGATCATAAGCCGCAGCCTGGCTCATAAAAAGTAATCATGAAGAAACGTTATAATAACCTAAAGAAAATAATATCATAGAAAAACTTTTTTATTTATGGTTTTACGACAAAAACTATCAGAACCAAAGTTGTAGAGAATTTAATTTGCAGCAAAAACACCCCTTTTATCCCCGAAGGGGTAGTCAGAGGTGTATACACATCCACATTTCGCCAGTTATGCTTAGGTCCCAATGTAATAGGGGGCGAGCCTATTGCTATCTACCGGGCACATTATTAGGCTATAATTAACATTTTGAATACACACATAACTTCAAAAAGTCAGAGGTGTGTGCCCGGGGTACCTGGGGATCGAACCTGAGACCATCGTCTCGGCAGTTCGTTACGTACACAAATAGGCTATCGCCGCTAAAAAAATGACAAGATGTGCGAGTGAACGACCCCACATTGGATCAAGTTTAACATAAGCCCTCCCTACACATCTGTTAAATAAAATTGCGTCCTCTGACAAATGCACGCTTAGCTCAAAAAATTCAACTTTTCAATGGGCTATAAATAGAAAATATTAGCACGGAGTGAAATTTGCAATACACTGATACCTTTTATTCATCGCCACCCATTCGCATTTCACTACTGGACGTAAGCTCGTCCTAACTTGAGTCATAATAACATTGTGATTCAGTAGAGGATTTGGTCTACTATACCACGCTGGCTGGACGGGTTGGAATAGGGTTTAACATGGAATTTTCCGTCTCTAAACATAGATTTGATTTGCTTGATTTGATGCGTATTTCTATTAGCCGTCTCTTATGACACATGCGGAGTAAATTGGAGTAATAACACTTTGTCTTGTAAATCCGACTCTACATGGAAAAGGCATAATGTACCTATTAAGACGCAGGTATATGCCTTTAATATGTGTCCTTATTGACACGCAGTAATTCGCATCTATTTTCATTTGGTCAAAATATCCATAGGCATTGTATTTTAACTCCGCACAACTCTTTTATCCTAGAGTTCAGTATTGAGTCACTACTCAACTCTGGAAATAAAAATTGCAGTCACTTGTTTCCAAAAACCTTAATCAAGCGACGGCAAAGACAAAATCACAAGCTGAAAATAACCCGCATTTTATATTAAAAATAATAAACAGGTTACTGCTACACGTATCTGAATACTGTCTCTGTCACAATGTAGAAATATACATTTAATTTTAACAGAGTGATTTTTTGTTGAAAACATTTCTTCCTACTTCATTTGCAAGCCAAGCGAACAAACAAACAAATACCCTATGTATGGCATTGCTGTTTTCAGCTCCTTGTTTTTCGCGCAACCATTGTCGAACAATTAAGATAAACCCATACATATTCATGTAGAAACACATGTTTGTGTGCAATTAAGATAAGGCAACAAATATATTTCACTGAACTAACCGTGTTGTAATAATGTGGTCAGTGGATTGGATAGGTCACTAGTCAAGCAAAAGATTAGGCCGATTGGTCACTGATAATAATTGAATACCACGATAGATATGTTTATACCTACTGCGATACGCAGCTATGCGGAATGATTTTGAATGTGCGGTATTCCTTTAACCACGGTATTTACTACTGTGATAGACTGATACTGATTGTATTACGTTTATGAAAGTTTGATAGATATTGTAATAATATCATCAAATAATTAATTAACTGACTGCCTCCGTGGTCCAGTGGATAGCGTATGCGACAGCTGATCGGAGGTTCCGGGTTTGATTACCAGGTCGGGCAAAGTGTTACTGGGTTTTTCCAAATTCTCAGTAGCAGCAAGGAGTCTGTTGATGTGCCCGGTAACGGCAATAGGCTCGAACTCTATTACGTGGGCCCTAAATATTCATGGCGAAATGTGGGTGTAATATTGCACCTCTGCCTATCCCTTCGGGGATATAGACATGAGTCTATAAAAAAAAGTTATAACTGACTCAGCTTCGCCCACGCCTCCGCCCTCGTTGGACTATTTTACCCACTTAGGATGGAAATTTCTAGAAATGCTCTATAGTGCTCCTCTACACTTCTCAAGGAACACACATGCCATATTAATCAGCTTCTTGCACCCACTAGTTATGGCTATGCGTTGTCTGCCAATCTGTTAGTAAAACTAGAAATAAACAATTACAGTTTGAAGTGACCGTAGCTATTTCAAACAGGAAAAAGAATATCGCATTTAAAGATAAATGTAGTCTGGTCGTTAATACAGCAATAGATAATGTGGTCGAATAGAATTATACGATTCAAAATCACCCAGTAGACATACATGTTGTGCCTAAACGACAATTTAATAAAAACTTTTTATTTGATTAAAGCAATAAATTAACGTATTAAACAACTTTCACGATACAATATTGAAATTTTATTGTTGAACTTTTTGGGTAATAAAATCCGTTGTACAGAAATTTAGATATAAAAACATAATTTTCGTGCAGTTTCATAAAACAAGATGTCATAAAGTCTGTTATGAATAGGTTGGTAGTACGATGTAAACACAACGTAAAAACAAAAGTTTTCGCTTTACTATATAACAGATTATATCTACTCGTGGATAAGTCCGTAACAAATATTTTGCTCGGAACAGGCCGGCGATATGTACTGATAGTAATAGTTTTGCTCCATGCTCATATATTACTGCGATATAAACACGTGAACGAACAACATTCTCTATGTAGTGTTACGTATAGATGCATGTAACATGTTTGAGGGCATAGTGAGCCCTGTTACAAAGGTAGATAAGTCTGATATATCTTGCAAGGGATATCAGGAATTTAACTGAAATACTTTTGGAAAGAGTACGGAGTGGATATTATGACAAGGTCTTTCTTGGCCCGATGGTAAGGCCTAGGCATGAGACCGATATATCAAAACGAATCTGAAATCCGATTGCAGTCACAAATCGTATCGTAGCGATATTCCAATGTGAAAAAACCGATTTTAGAAAACGCAAAACAATACTACGATAACGCAAACTACACAAATCCAAACCAAACGGTGCAAGCGCAACCAAACTACAAAGTAAATCTAAAGCTTACGTTTTCGATAGTTTTCATATTCATTCGTTCTCTTTCACACTACCAAACGACTAGTTAGTATATAGAATGAGAGAGAGCGAATTCCATTTCCCTTTCTTTTTAACTTACTGATCCGTTGAAAGAGCGAAAGAGATGAAACGAATTTTATTGCCGCCAAGCAAGCGAATCGTTTTTGATTTTGGCGGTTTTATGAATTCCAGATTAAATAGATAAAATAAAACTAAATATCGAGGCGATAATATGTAATTCAGATTGCAACTATTTAATGTTTATTTTGAAAAATGCACATAGTTATTAGGAATTTATGTTTGGAGAGTTTTCTTTTACTTGATTGGTTTCATGCCTAAAATACAAAAAGATTTCGATTGTTTACGTTTGTCGTACGCTACGCTCCAACATCCGCTACTGAAATCGATTTCTAAAATCGGTTTTTGAAATTGGTTTCCAAATCTGAAATCGGATATTAATCGGTTTGCGTAAAAATCAGAAAACGCCCATGCCTAGTAAGGCCTATGGTAGTTGACGCCAACTCAAAATTGAGTTTGGAGTCTGATGGTGGGGACAAAGGTTTAAAAAATTAAGCCTACGTATTGAAACGTAAAAAATCGCGGTGGCGCGAACTCACGCTAATCGGGGTATTGTGACTATGGCACTTAAAATCCTTTGATATAAACAAATCACACATAGTAAATTTGATGCTCTATAATCTGAATTATCATCAGAATTATATAGAAGAGTTATTTCTAAACTGCTGATACGAGACAATTCACAATATCAGAACAAACATTTACCTGTCGAACTAGTTGATCTAGCACATTAACATTACATTTTATGTTTACCAATATCTACACAGACTATTGTAATCCTAACTAATGTTGTAAATTTGACTGTATGTTCATTTATTACACCTTCACGCGTAGACATTGGCTCCTATTTCCGTCTTTAGGGTGACAAGAAATCTAAAAGTTCGCTCGAAGATATTTAGAACCAACTGAATTAAGTAAGTGGACTGCAGTGAAGAAGTGACCAGACAATGCCAAACTATCTTTGGAATTTCGATAAACTTGACGTGAATGTCAAATGTTTACGACGAGATTATACAACCACTCATACTACTTACCTATAGATGTCAACTTCATGTTTTGCTTGACATTTTATCTGAATACTACAAAATCACATCCGTAAGTCCAAGTGCCCAAATTGGGTAGCCAGTCCATTGAAATGCAAACCTCTAGCGCTAACGATACGCACAAACATTAAATGAGCCTTATACAAGCCAACTAACCGTTCAGTACCCAACTATTCCAATTAAACTGGGGTTTTGTAACCTGTGAATGTCATCTGCCGCATCGTTTGCCGTCAGAAAATATATTTCCAAAGACATCTGTACAATAAATTCTTTCCCCCCGTTACGTACTTATATTACACGCATGACAGAGGGCCGGGTAATGCAAGTATTGCTGACATATGATTAAATGGCCCCTACTAGGAAGGCAAGAGCCGAGAAATATTAATATCTACATACGTAATTCGCTCACTTCGTCTTCATAAGTCCGCTCTGTACATATTACGCAATTTTTATTACGTCTCCGGCCTAGCCACCCTCCTTTAGGAATTATCTAAACAAGAAACTGCAATTTCCGGTGACTAATTCATTGCTATTATTAATCTTGCTCGTCGTATCCTTATTTTCTTTTGGAATGTGGTCAAATATTTATTTCCTTGACCGTCTACATACGCATATATGTAAATCCTGTGCCTTAGTATATGTATGCTTTTACAAATGTTTTAGGAAACGTTCTTTATATATAATTAAATAATTCATTACATTTATTTTGTGACTCGAAATTTTTTTTTAAGGTACCTATCAACATTTAATTATCTTGTATGAAAAAAGTCACAGATCCAAGCGAAGATTCGCTTGCTTTGCTTATTTAATTTAATAATATTCACATTTATTTACTTTACTTCATAATTTTATTTACTTTCATTTATTATCATAAGTTTATTTATGCACTCTACTGGACTCAATTTTTTTCTTTTTCATAACATCGTGGATTGCATCGTAGAATATTTAAAAACCAATTTCATTTTTATTTGCGACAATGTCATTCAAAGTTTTACCGACCATCTTGGATTTATTATTTTTAACGTTAGTTTTTATACGTAATGTACAATGTAGTTACCATGTTCAATAAAAAAAATTGTTACAACACCTGGATTCAGCTTTCAAGTCCTTAATGGTTAACAGTAGATGCCAGTGAAAAATAAAATTGAAGAAAACGATAATTCCAATAATTCATGCTAGGTATATGTACCTGGTATGATACTGCTTACTTTGACGATGTGAGAGTACTGTTTCACTCCATGGTAAATTTAATTAGTACTTCGAAACGCGTCCTTCGTTATTCTATCCAATACATATATTCCTTTGACTATTCTCACTTCGGCTGCTCAAAGGCGAGTAATGTATAACATGGTGGTAGATCAGTTAGTAAATAGATGTCGAGACACATGTATACGTGAGGTAGCACTTACTTGGAACATGTGCTGCACTTATGACCCTCGTATATTATTAGTATGCACTTACTTCAAAGGAAATCTATATATAGCTCTAAATGTACTCGTGTAATTCCCAGCGTGTGTCAAGCGACTAACTAAGATGAATCTATGTATTTTTGAAGAGATTACATCTGTTTTTATTGTGCTAATTTAGCCGTAAAAGTTATATACATAGTACACTATTTCTTCGGTGCAGTTCGGTGAGTGAGAGTGTCGGTACCCCAATCCCCTTTTCTTTTTCGTCCCATTTTTTCCGTTATTCCTTTTCCCATCCAGGTTGGCTAGGCATTTATAATTTTGATGGGGTTACAGGTTACAACAATCGATCCGTTGGCTCGCTAGCTTCCTAAGCCTTAAAATAAATCCACCTGTCAATGGTGCTGAAGACAGCGAAGATCACAGAGCTACGAGGGAGGCCGCTAGGAAGATAAACGAAAGGGTACTAGATGAACCTAGCAATCCTCCTTTCACGGTGCAAAAGATGCTGAGTGCCGTGAGTAGCTTCAGCCCCAAGAAAGCCCCAGGTGGAGACGGATTCACAGTCGATATCTGCGGAGCGGCCGTCAATGCCGATCCCGCGGTTTTCCTTGCGCTGCTAAGCAAATGCCTTAGTCTAACCTGCTTCCCAAAAATGTGGAAAGAAGCCGTAGTTGTGATCCTACGGAAAGACGGCAAGGATGACTACACCCAACCGAAGGCATACAGACTAATAGGTATTTTACCAGTGCTGGGAAGGTGTTAGGAAAAATTACCATGAACCGAATAAGATGGCACATCAGGACACAGATGAGTGATAGGCAGTACGGCTTTACGCCCCAACGGAGCACCGAAGATTCCATGTATGTCATGATGAGACACATAAGAGACAGACTGGCGGGCAAGAAAATCGTCGTGTTTGTCTCACTCGACATAGAGGGACCCTTCGACAGTGCATGGTAGCCGGCTATAAAGACTAGCCAAAACTAGCTGCCCACCGAACGTGAGAAGGGTAATTAACAGCTACCTGATGGACAGAAGGGGTCTCGTGCGATATGCCAGCGAAGAGGTTGCAGCGGAAAACACGAAGGGTTGCGTCCAGGGCTCCTTTGGGAGCCCAACATTCTGGAACCTTCTTCTGGATCCGCTGCTCAAGGACCTGGAACAGAGAGGGGATTACGGACAGGCTTTCGCGGATGACATCGTCCTAATCTTCTCGGGACACGAGGTCGTGGAGATTCAGAGCCAGGCGAATCATGCGTTCGCGCATGTGCAGGGGTGGGAAGTGCGTAATAAACTAAAATTTGCGCCTAGCAAGATCAAGGCCATGCTTATCACCAATAAGCTCAAGCAAGACTTTCCACATCTGCGCATGGGCGACCAGCCGACTGGTTTGTCGCGTGAGATTAAAACCGGGAGGTGGAGCGTTCTGTGGCTTACGCAAATAACCCACACCATGCGGAAGTTGAGCAGCTAATATTTGATTGCGTGGTCGACGGTGCACAGCTTCTCCAGAGCCGAGTAACCTGAAGGCTTACACAGACGGCAGTAAGATTCAGGACAAGGTGGGGGCCGCGGTATCCCTGTGGGATAACGGGGCGGAGACCGGAAAGAAAAAGCTCGTGCTGGAGCGGTTTTGCACCGTCTATCAGGTGGAGCTCCTCGCGCTGAGCAAGGCGACCGAGAAAGTTCTTGCGAAAAGAATCGCGGCGGTCTACATATACTCGGACTCGCGTTCGGCTCTGGAGGCTCTCACAATCGGCTGGTCATCTCATCCCCTGTGCGGTGCGCACTAATATGGCGCGAGTCGCCCAAAATGGAGGGCGACTGGCGCTACATTGGATAAAGGCGCATGCTGGACTGCAGGGGAATGAGAGAGCCGACGAATTGGCCAAGAAAGCTGCCCTCAAGGGCAAGAGCCGTCCAGATTACGACAAGTGTCCGGTTTCATTAGTGAAGCGACATATCCGACTGGAGTCGCTTCACGAAGGGAATCGTCGATACAGGGAGGGTGAGACCGACGCGGTCATGAAACTATTTTTCTCCGACACCATAGAAGCGTACAGGCTGGTCCGCAAGACCGTCCTGTCTGCACTAATGGTACAAGTTTTAACGGGGCACGGCGGATTCTCCCAATACTTACACCGGATTAAGTGTAAGGAGAACCCGTCGTGCCCTTGCGAACCTGGAACGCGGGAGACCGTGCTCCATGTTATTTGTGAATGTCCAATCTATGTTACGTCTAGATACAATGCCGAATAAGTTAGGGGAGCAGCCATAACTGCCGACGATCTGCCCGCACTTATGGCTCATCCCATAACAAGAAAGTTGTTTATTAAGGGGACTACAAGAGCTAACTTCGCTGTCCTTGTCGGATTGTATACATAAGAAAGAGAAGCGCGACGACGTTCAGAACTCTTTAGAAACCATAAAATAAATTAATTACAGAAAATTTATTGATCGGATTAAAAAAATAAAACAGTATTTCGTTAGTAAGTTGCTTGTTGAATAATTTGTCAAAAAATCAGAATGATTGTATGTATTTTAATATGGTTTTTATTCGTTAAAATATTTTTTAGAGGTATCTTTGTGATTTTTTTCTATCGAATCAAGTTAGTTGTATTATGTTTTCAACACAGTACTTAACTAGATTATATCCTGAAGAATATCATATATTTTTCTGATTGTGTTAACTGCATTGAATCATATACTTTACTGGGCTCAACACCATGTAATGACGGGTGCCATTAAAAAAAAAAAAACAAAGGATTAAACATGCTATTTAACTAAACTTAGGAAGTGTTTGAAACATACAATGTTGCGACTATTTCTACACATAGACTATGTTTATATACATTTCTATAAACGATTCATGAATATCAAAATAATATGACATCAAGGTTACGTCAAAATAAATTTAGAAAGCCTATTTAAATTAATAAAACAGGTAATTCTGAAAATAAGTAATTAGTCTTTTCCATGAAACAACGTTTTTATAAACCATGAAGAATGATTTTTATACTGTTATTTTTGTGCTTAACATTTCCGTGATTATTTATAATGAGTAATTTTGATTTTTCTATATCATTTCTATTAAATCTCTGGTATATCGGTACCTAATCAAAATCCTTCTTTCACTATGTACTACTTTATGCAGAAGTCAACGCGATACGCGGCAGATAGGAAACTGTAATATTCTGTATAAATAATAACTCTGTGTATGTTGTGTATATCTATATAATATCTATTATTATTTTAGAGGCAGCGATAGCCTAGTGGAGATACCATGCAGAGGGTATTGGGTTCGAATCCACGGCACGCACTAATGACTTTTCGAAGTTAAGTGCGTATTAATTTTCACTTGCCCCGTGCCTCGAAGAGCACGTTGAACAGTCGGTCTCAGCTATAATGAAAATCTTTGACAGTCGTTACGGGGAGTCAGTATCCTCAAATAAACTGATACTGGTCAGACGGCAGTCGCTCTATGGCAAAGTTGATATTCTGTCATATCTGGTTAGACCAGTAAGCGGACCTCTAGTTCCAAGGCCTGTAAGTCTTGGATGCAACCGGGATAACACTAGGGCGATGATGATGATCTATTATTATTTTCTCTATAAGGGAATTGTATATTCTTTTTGAGGAAGCAAATATTCTTTAATCGTCACTTTTCTAAAGTACCCTTTCACTGGGCGCTTTCAAAATAAAAACATTTGCAAACAATATTTCAACCTTCATTAGCCCTCTTAGTAGTAGATTATAAAAAATCTCTCCCTTGCGATGTTTATAAAAGGAATTAAGTCTCCAAATTTTATGTTTCCACCATCAGTAGTTTGGGCTTTGCTGTGGTATGTCAGTCAGGAAAATAAATTTTATGTTAATGATGATCATTTATTTCATCTGTAAAGTGTTGAATGAGTTCAGTTAAAATAAATCTAACCACTATATATTTAAGTTATAACAGTGTTAATGAAAGCAATATTTTTCATTTGGGTTGACCGAAATTCAATTAGGAGTATTGCCAATAGTACACAATATTTTAAATGTACTACGTATCCATTACCTCGAGTTCCACCTTAATCAGGCCACAGTAATGAAACAAATAATTTAACTGTAAACGAATTCCAAACGATTAATTTCACGGCGATGAACAGAATGAGAGAAAGAACGAAAAAAATATTCGAAACTTCCGGCTACACTCGCCTAATAAATAAAAAAGCTTCGATCAGTTTTATGAAGCACAATTTCAATATATTATTTTCGTTTAGAGCGATCAAGTGTGTAAAGAAGAGAGTACCGCAAGAGATTGTTGGCATAAATCATTTTTCAATTCAATTTAAACGACACAGAGTGTTGTTGTTCCCGATACGGGTCGCGGAAAGGCGCTCGCGACTGCCAGTGGATACACCACGGATTTTTGCACATTGTTTATTTTAAAACGAATACTCTAATAACACTTAATCGTTTTAATACTTATTTATTTAACCTCACTGTTTACATTTACACAAAATAAATTAACTCATTCGCAATGCATTTGAAATTAAATTTTGAAATAGTTAACCTCTTGTACGCCGGAATCTCAGACACAATGAAAAAGCTATTGTGTCTCGCGTAGATCTGCGTTCCGGCATACAAGGGGTTAATATAAAGCCCTCGTGATCATATTAGCACACTGTACTTAATGTATTTATTAGTTCACAATTTTTTTTTTCTATTTAAGAGCTAGGCTCTTGTCGGTGGAGCTTCTTTCATGCCAATCTATCCTCAGCCAGTGCCTTGACATCTTGATACGACGCAACGTTAACTTTTTCCTTTGCTTGGTCTATGAATGTTCTCCTTGGCCTACCCCTTCCTCGCCTTCCTTCCATTTTCCCTTCCAAGATGTTTTTAATGAAATTGTCATGTCGTATCAAGTGCCCCAACATTTTACCTCTTCGATTTTCTATTGTACTCAAGATATTTCTTTTCTCTTTTACTATGTTTAAGACCTCATCATTTGTTTTCCTTTCTGTCCAACTGATTCTTTCCATCCTACGCCAACACCACATCTCAAATGCTTCCAATCTCTCTCTGTCCCTTTTCATCATTGTCCAAGTCTCAGAGCCATAAAGTGCTATACTCCAGATATAGCTTTTAATAAAGCGTTTCTTGGTGTTAATAGAGATATTTTTTGTTGTGAGTAGGTGTTTCTTAGAATTAAACGCTCCTCTCGCCATACCTATTCTTGCTATTATATCTGGGGTGCATCTAGAGTCGCTAGTTATTAAGGATCCCAGGTATCTAAATTTATGAACATTTTCTATTCTGGTATTATTTAATTTTATTGGTTCAATTCACAATATAACTCTTAAAATTGAATTTCAGTCAGTTAGTCATTATAGCGGTGTTGACATTCACAAACATTAATTAAAACAACAACAAGTAACTCCAAATAAACACGAAACTACAAAACTGAAAGACAAAACGAGATTTAATTTCATAATTGATTTGTAAATAATTGTTTGTATAACTTAAATCAAATTTACATTTCCTGACCCGTTTGAGTAAGGTCCACACTATTCTAACAAGTCCTAAAGCAATTTCGGCTTGCAGTTTATCAAATCCAACATTTAAATGACCAAAGTCGGCTTACAAACAAGTTGTTTGGTTGATGGGATGGCAGCGTTGCTCGTATTGCGTTGTTTGGACCTATAAATCTGTCTCTAATTTGTTCTTAAAACGTATCTAGTGTTTCGGCGTCTCGTTTCGCAGACGCTCTGGAAAACCAATTTTAGTATATTGCATTAAAAGTTGTTGCCAAATGCAGTTTGTGTGTTGATTTTACCGTTTTCTCACTCCCGCCGCCACTCCATCCGCACATGAATACGCATTAAAGTCAGATTTATACAAATTGAAATTCACTTATCTAACGCTGGATGTTTGAATCAGACGCTAATGGCAAACTCCACTTTTACTCTACAGATTTATTTAGAAATATGATAGTAAAATAGCTTCTTATTAAACCTTTTATTTTGTTTCGTTATCCTTTTAGCATTAGTGAAAGCGTTTATACAACTAGTAATAATGGAGTTTTAGGTTAGCTTCTTGGTTTCAGTTGATACAAAGTGACGTTTCAATTTATCTTTCACCGGCATCGTCTAAAAGTAAAAGCCAATCACAGCGGAGTAGAAAGTTAATAAAATGTTTCATTTTATTCTGCTCAAGTTCAACCTGAATTCTAGATTCATCAAATTGGTCATAAATAATTTACCTAGCAGTATTTGAGTAGTATATATAGTATTTGAGTTTTCCAATCCCACATGAAATGACAGAGTAGAGTAACGGATCGTTTTCAATATATCGTCGTGAGTTTTATCTAACATCAAAAACGTCCCACTCTTACTGTTCGGTAGTTCACGGATAATAACATTCAATTTTAGTCGAAGTATTTACGCGTCCCCGCTAGGTCCCAACGCAGCTGATATTTATGGAGGTCTGTAGCAGCCTCCCCAAATTGAAATACATTAATATTTTACCATAAATGCGACACTTTCATGCGGAACATAACGTTATCGTAATTGGATTCTTCCTTCAAAACGATGTACGTCCACATATCATGTGACAATTACCGCCACTTCAACTAATTATATGTGCGAGTTATTTATTGTTTGCACATGTATTGTTGCCAACTACGTTGCTGTGTACACATGTCATACATACATAAACTCATTGCAAATATAATGAATGGACACAGGCGTACTACATATCCACATTTTGCCAAATATGATTTAGACAATCTCTTTGTGTATTGTGCTACTACTTGGATGGAAGATTGCCTATTGAGGCACTTATATCAGCGCACTACAGTACGTAGAAGGCACAAACAGCCATCGATCACGGTTCATGTCTCAGAACAAGAACGGTTAGGCCATGTAGAAGCCTTCAGGCGGTCTATAAACTCTAACACTAGAATTGTCCATAGTCACAAGAAAAAAAGTAAGAAAAAGCGCCGATCCTATTGCTTTTTACTACACATTTGGCCTTTATGTGAAAATTTCACAAAGGAAACCTCAATAGCACTTTGGATTTTACGGTATATATAAAATAAATGAATGCTGTGAAACCAAAAATACCTTCCAAAATTTAGCTGTTGAACACGAACTTTATTCAAGTATTAACATGAAGCTATATCCATTGACTTCTATTCATTATATGTGTTACCAGAGAGACTTAAACCTGCCCACCTCATAAGAAATAGATGAGACACTTACGCATAGGTACACTATTAAACTTAGTACATAACGTCACGACAAGATAAATAATGCAAGGCACACACGTAAAAATACACGCGCGTGTCGCAGAGTTCAGTGAATTTCTAGTCGAATGTCGCGTGTGTAGACCCACTTACAGCCGTCGTGCTCGCAGGCTTTAGCAATAATGTTGCGTTCGCAATACTTTTTAATACAGTAATGGTTTGCTCATCCTTTCAAATATGAAAACGCAGAGAGATCTTTTTATCTTGCGCCCAAATCGAATTTTCGTCTGTCGAGATATTTCACGAAGATGCAAGCGGAAAGTTCCTTTGTGTAACTACATAGATATGCTGATATTACGAGATATAAGAGAGACTGGCAAAGAGCGCATAACTCTGGCGCTGACAATCGGTACACGCGCCGGGAAGTCCCCGGCGATAAGCGTACTTCGTTGTGCGTCTTCATTTCAGAAGATTGGAAGATTCTTGTGATGGGCCGTTTTGTAAAATAGTCTAATGTCTAAGGTAATCGATTGAGCATAGGTAACCCCGTTTTATAAAACCGATCCCTGAATCCGTGAAAAGGTACTTATTCTTTGTCGTTAATTTGTAAGGTTTAGAGTGGTATTATAACTTAAATCATACGACAAAATGTGAAGTGCTATAATTTAGCGAATAATTTTGTTTTTATAGCTTTGGACCCAACATAATGTCTGTATATGAATTCATATTATTTTTTTTCCGATAATATTCGTTATTATATTTTGATACCTCCGATTTATAACATTTTAAGATAAAGTACTTAGGTACTTTGGTACTTAAATGTTTAGACAATTAAGTGTATTGTACAGACAGAGACACGTGTGATTTGGCTTTGTTAAAGTTTGTATGGGAATGTCGCAATCGAAGGATAATTTCAATTCTGTGGGAATACTAGAGACAGGTATGTTGTGGCACAAACCTGAAATAGTCGTCGCACGGTAACAAAAGAGCACCAAATGTCTAATTTGAAAGCACAAAACCAAAATCTAAGGGCACTTTTAAAGCCGCCTACTAATTACAGCGGCTGTTCACCGCCAGATATCTAAAACATGTCACATTAGGTGCACCCAATATCACGGATTTTTGTTTACAAATACCTGTTCTGACTGACATATCACCTAGTTTTAACTACTTAAATCTCGAAATATGACAGATAGGTAGTCTGTTTTTTTATGACGTAGGCGTCCAAAAAGAAAGATATTTTTAGAAAATTGGTTTGAATATTCGCAAATTTCAAAGGCTAATTCAAGCAACAGAAACTAGTAAATTATAAAACTTAAATCGTAACCGACAACAATGCGGTGTAATAACAGTACCTACCGTTCCCCTACAAATACGCTCCCTGCGCGGTACGAACGTAAACTTATTACCTACAACATTATGTTATTTGATTATTTTAGTACACCGAACTCAAAGGCGTTTTGTTAATCGGCTACAGAGTTTGTTTTGGGTAACAAAGTAACAAACAAACTTTCAAATTTGTGATATTAGCATGAACAACACCCCTTTGAAAACATTTGCCGCACAGATGGTGGCACACCAACTTATGGTACAGTCAGCATCAAAAGTCGATGACCACATTCAGATTTTCAAAATCAATGAACATTATCATAACATGTTAATAAGACTTATTTTTAAAAATCACGCAGATTCCGTTCAAATTCATACCGTCGACTTAGTTTATGATTTTTATAGTTACGATTGAATTAGAACCCAATCCGAGGATCTAGTACGAAATTTACACGGTGATGATAGGCTAGTCGCCGGGAACAATTTTCATACATTTCTCTAATGCGCCCTCTATCGATCGCTACTATCCGATAAGGGCGCTTTTAGAAAATCTATGGAAATAGGGTTGTTTCCAACTAGTCAAATCAAGCACTTTTAATTAAATGTCAAAAACGACCTTTGTCAAGGGTTTTGTATGAAATATGATAAAGTAACGTCATAGTGTTTTGCTGTCAAGTAGAATACTTATCATCAATAAATTGACGATAAAAAAATGTTAAATAAAGTTTTAACATTAATTGATGAATGAAACTACTATTATTTTGACATGTTTCACGAGATAAAAATTTATTTCACATGCAGGAAACTTCCGTGACGATCGCGTGCAAAACTCGTGGTTTGTTTGAAAAACAAACTCTTGGTAGACCTCCTATGATATATAAGACTCATTTTCAAAATTCACACAAATTCTGTTTTAATTCAATTCTTTGTAAAACTGTTTACCCTTGAATGTAAAATAATATTTCTACTTAATTAAATAATTATCACTTTGTATCGAATGTAGACCATTGCGGTTGCAATTATTTATCATCTATAAAATATTGTATTAGCTTAAAAGACTATAGTATTATATAAAATTATTTACTTCATAATACTTTAATAATAATATAATTAATCACATTAGTTTATCAAATGTAACGACCTCCTTTATTTAGTTCTCGGACGTCACTGGCCGTACTGGCCGAATGACTGGTGACGTGGTGTTATGCTTTTTTTACCATAACTTTGTTTAGCGACTTTTGAAAAGTCATGGTCACCTACTTATGCCCTTTTATGATAATCATTCATTTCTGGCGCTTGTCATGTTGAGCAATTTAGGTATATTATGGTGTACAGCGATATTGAAAATCTAAATGTGGTCATCAACTTTTGATGCTGACTGTACTTACTCCAACTTGAATGAGTTCGCACTATATGGAGAATGGGAGAGTCGAAGTGTCGTAGCTACATTCAAGCTACTGAATTTTTAATATTTCAAACACGTAGGGTTATTCAAAATAATCTTAAGAAACTATTAATTTAAATATATATTTAATATTAAGTAGCTGGTTTAAGAGATTTTGCTTATTATGTAAGAAATAAATAAATTAATAGTTTAAAAAACACTAGAAAAACACGCTTTTATATATGCACGTAAAAGCAAAAAATAAATTATGGATCGTTCAAGTTGTCTCTATTTCTGGGCTAAACTATGTGTTTTAATTATAATATTTGATTGTAAAAGCGTGGGGCGCTGGAACAGAAAGACGTTCTTGTTTAACTTGACTTGAAATTTACTCGGTAGTCCACCCGTTCTGCATTAACTTGAACAGACAAAGTAGATGGGTAGACATCGATGAAATCCAGTGTAAACTGGGTACTTCTTGACCCTGTCGCTCGCTTAATTATTCTTACAAACGCATCTATATTGTCACATTGAATGACACAAGCTTTGCCTGCAGTCTTCGCTTGTGCTCCTTTCGGTCCACATGAATGAGAATCCGTAAAATAGTATTTTCCGTCGTACAGCATGACTCCTAGTGATTTGCCTTCCGCTATTAACACACCTGTCTTATGATTGTCAAATAATTCCTTGAGGGCTTGCTAGAGTGTCAGTCCAATGTTTAATTGGTTGTCTCTATCATTTAAGCTTCCGAACAGTGTAGAGTCCAGATCATAGTTCAGGGAAAACGATTTACCAAACATGTCACATTTGTTTTTGATTATATCAAAGTTACGAACCAGCAAGTAACGCGTAATCTGATGCAGATAGTGACCTAATCATACTATACATTTTATCGCCCTCTATCATATTCAAATTCAGAATATTAGTCGTCCAACTTGTCATAGAAAGCATATTTGTGCGAATGATATTTTATTTCATCATCAGACCTTGATACCAAATTGTAGTCAAAGTTCATTACGTGGCCTTTCTCACAAGTGCAAATACGACTATGATATGATATTCCATCATGGAATGCCAGTGACTATCTTCCGGCTTCATCATCAGATCTTGAAACCTAATTGTAGTCAAAGTTCAGGCCATTCTCACAAGTGCAATCACGACTATGATACGATATTCCATCATGGAATGCCAGAGCCTACCTTCCGGCTTCATCATCAGACCTTGAAACCTAATTGTAGTCAAAGTTCATTACGAGACTTTTATAAGAAATCCAAAACAGCTATGATACGTTTTTCCATCATGAAGTTCCAGGTCATATCTTCCGGCTCCATCATCAGATCAGTTCAACAGTACCATATTATTAAATTATCATCAGAACTACATACAGCTGCCGATTTTCATTACGCTACGACCCTTGGAAGATGGTTAAATTAGTTACCTTAGATTCCATTACATAGTTAGTTACATACACGACGACCTAATAAAAGCGTTTTAAAAACAAAGTTCAAGCGCTCTTTAGAATAATAATAAACTATATGTAGTTCTATTTATAGTAGGCTCTATTAGAATACCTTTTTCAATGTTTGACTTTTTTATATTAATTTTCAGCAAATGTACCATTGATGAAAAATTAATAATATGACAGCTGTATTCTCAAAATACCTGTTATTATTTTTGTTTAGCTATGTTACTTTTCATCACTATGGCATAGGCTAGATTGCGTAGTCCATTGGCATTCTGTGCGTGCTTTGGCATACCACAACGTCCTTAGGGATTTCACGATATCCTTTGGTAGTTTCCGATGGTTAGTTTTTATAACACGTCGCTCATAAGCAAGCCAGAGTATCATAGCAGCAACATGTCAAAGTTCATACATATCAAAATGCATGTCAATAAATGTTGTATATAAATTATAATCACACTTCTAAACACGTTGTCAAATATCAGATTAACATACGGATACAAATTTGATACGTGGCTGCCAACTTGAACGACCCTCGCGGGTATAAAGCGTGATGTGTTTTGCGCCTACACGCACAAATTGTAAAAATGTTCATCAGTCGTCAAGGCTACCATTAAATCATAATTAGCAAAGTTGGCTCGTACGACGGCAATTTTCACATTTTCCTTGCAAAATTATTTCAGCATACTCGTCATAAACCTTTTTGTCTCTTGTGCAAAATATTTAATTTATATTTATGTCCGCGCTTTTGTAATCCAAGTATTATTCTGCTTGAAAATGTAGATTTTAAATCATTGAATGTTCTTTAATAAAGATGTTGTTTATTGCGAACGTATACCTACTACATTTCCCATTTACTTTTCCTTCGAGTCGCGTATAAAATTTGTAGGAAATATAGATATGATTTCAATCCCGAAAACTGAATCAGAATAAAATATGTCGACTTAATAATTAATCAATTAAGATGCAAACTAAAAAACGTTAGTCAAAAGCAACATTTTGTTCTTTACAATCTCATTAAACGTGAAATACTTTACAAAAACCATCCAATTCACCGCGAATATCTTATTATCCCTCAATATCTGAGATTTAGGATTGTGTCTTATGAACGAGAAAAAAAAGGGACGATTGACCGGGGTGGAACGCCCACAATTTAACACGAATTAACAACCACAATGCCTTGAAATAATGAGCGGGGGAGAACGAAGTTTCTTACGGAACCTTCCAGGGGCTTCGGGAAGATGGTGATTGATAGATCAAGTTAACGTGCGAAACCACTCGTGGTAATACCGATTACTTCGTATTGATCAGATTCTGTTTTACCTTATCTTGTTCCCGCTTACGGTCTTATTGGGCCTCTCGCGGAGGTCAAGAGTAAATAAGTAAGTCTTTACGTAAGTGTGCTTCTTTATCGAGTCAAGAGAAAATAGTTGTTCAGCCAAATACCGGACACTCCAACTTAACGGTATTTTAATCGATGCTCTTAAATTCTTAGCCTTCGTTGTGCTTATAGGAGAAAATTGAATTGAAAATAACATACGACGATAATTCTGGAAGAAATCTTACAATGTAAACTTGGAAATTAGAAATCTAGCTATTTAAGAGGTTGAAATTTTTATAACCTGTTGTAGTATCGCATTTATTCAACCTTGCCTATGGCTTGGTTCTTTTAATTGAAAATCGGTAGGTACATTTTGATTGATAATTCGTAATTCACTCCAGTAAATAAATGTTCCATTAAAATGTCTGTTATTTTCAATCAATGGAAAATGGTTAAATTTTACCAAGAAGACTTTCTGCTTTAATATACATTTATAATTATGTGTACAAAAAAGTTCATTACTTTTCAACGAGGTAGAGGTAGTACAGGTGGTAGAGAGTTTAAAGGTCAATCAATAAATCAGTCGCCTCGGACGTACTACATATTAACCTCTGGAATGCCGGCGGGACATATGTATGTCCCAGGAAAATTTGTTCCGTCCAGCGCTTGCGGGAAACACGTATGTTCCGCAACGACAGCGCCATATTACACTACTTAAAATGACGTTCAAATAATTCCACCAATAAGATTATGCCCCCCTATTGCAAAGTATGAATATTCTGTTTAATTCTGCATTGTAATTGGTTTTCATTTTTATAGACTTTTTTTGCAAAATTAATGACTGAAAATTGTTTGCCACAGGTTCGACTTTGCGCGCGTTAGAGTGACGACAGCTCTGCTTTAAAAAACGTGTAGCGTTGCAATCTCGTAATTTCACTTTATGTATTATATGTCACTATACTCGGAAACTAATCTTTTTTGCTATAAAATATAGTTAAGATATCATCATTGTATAAATTACAACAAAAAAGAATTTCAATATATCATTATCAAAAATGGCGGCAAGTTGTAAATACACCCGTTTGCATTTCAGTTTTGTAAGATTAGGTCGTTAAACGTCGGTACTATTACTCATAACCTTTCTCATTTATCACAAACGAATGAGTAAACAATAATAAAATAGTAAACTTACGATTTTGATATTTACGAAAGTGTATCTAAATTGGCACAGTTTCGCGCGCCATTATGGCGGCCGTTTTGTACTCCGATGATGTGTTGAAACTTTTGATTTTTTATAAAAATATAAGTAAAGTTGATATTAACTGGTAATTAAATTCAATAATTAATTAAGTAAGGTATATAAAGTGTTGTGAATAATTGCTAAAATGCTAAATATTTGTGAGATAGTGTGTTCAAATTTATATTGAAGAGGATTTTTTCGTGTTTTCAAGTTTTATTTCAACGAACTGCAGAGAAAAGGTAAATTATACATTATATATCTATAATAAGTTTTTAAAACATATTTCAAGGATGCAAAAACCGTCATAATTTTTGTGATACGTTTAAAACTAACTGAGATATAGGTAACATAGTGACGCCGCAGCGACACTTTTACGCCCGGCGTGGGAGAGGTTAAGTAACAGATCAATCGAACATTGTTTGAATGCAGCGCACAGCGCAGCGTGCCCACTCACGCAGAAATGAAGAACTATTCATTGTTCGACTGTTCGTTATAACGTCCAACATATTGAGCACTCACATATCTTACGTAATTTATCTGTTTGGATAGCAAAACGATTTTTATTTTGCTGAAATTGTAGCTTTTAGCACTGTTTTCTGCAGTTTTAAAAGCTACAGTATGCTTTCAAATGAAAAATACTTTATTTCAGATGATGAAGCGTTAGAGAATTGATTCCGTTTGTTTTAGTTTCTACTTCTTTACCAACTCACTTGACCTTGAAAAAATGGTTCACCCATTGAACATCAGCAACTTAAGCATTAGTGTACGTTGATCGTTTGAGAAGCTAGAACATTCAGTCAGTACAGTCCTACACAGTCCACTGCTGGATATAAGCCTATCCTAGTGTGCGTCACTAAAGCAGTATTCTTAATTAGTCACCACACGGATTTAGTACAACAAACAAATTCATACCCACGATTACTTTATTAGCTTTTGTGATTTTGACTCTTATAGATTCTTCAGATAGTCGTAAAACTGAACTAAATCATATAAAACCGATTACTTTTTCTCATTTTTTTTCATAAGGTCATGACATACTGTAAAGCCTCTAGCCACCAGTGCGCGCGCCACCTGTGAGGTGTAAGCTCTCGGTCCGCGCATCACCCGCGTATACAACATTTTATTCGCTCGCAGTCTGCGAGCTGTAAGCATACAGACGAGGCGGAGGCTGCGTATTTTGGGTGATCCACTACCTAACAACTTGAAGTTGTCCAACTCGGCTTTCTGCATTGACATTATGAAACTTATTCTATATTTTTTTTAAAAGAAAGGCAACCTTTGCACTAGGAATAAATCCTGTGCTGCAGTGGATTTTACTAAAATTCAATCAACGGACCATACGCACTCAGAATCGAAAATTATTCAAATAGCAGTAGTTCCTAAGATTTGGGCATTCAACCAGTCAAACTCTTCAAAGCTTTATAATATAAGTTTAGATCAAACTCCACAATATCAATGCAATAGGCTCGCCTCCTATTACATTGGGACCGAAACATAACTGGCGAAGTGTGTGTAATACACCTCTGCCTACCCCTTCGGGGATAAAAAGGCGTGAAGTTATGTTATGTTATGTTATCAAACTCCACGTGGTACAAATTTAAAAGGTGTATATGTACGAAAACATCGCTTAGAAACATAATAAAATATGAAGTATTGATTAACCTGAAAATATTTAGTATTGGATTTCATTTTAAAATGCTGCTCCATTTGATGAAAAAAAAAGTATGGCATACTGATAAAAATATTGGTGAAACAAATTTAATATTATAAGCATAATGAAGATCAGTCAGGACTAAACCTACTTTTTATATAATACTAGCTGACCCGGCGCACTCCGTATTGCCTTTTTAAGGTATTTTTTTCATTGGGTGCATAGTGTTCCCACCAAGAACTTAGGGTCCCAAGCCAACCTCACCTGCAAGTGGTGCACCTGACGATCAACGGACGAGGCTCTGGCAAACAAAATATCCTGATAAGCGGCAATAGGTTCGCCACCTATTACGTGGGATCAAAACACTGGCGAAAAGTGGGCGTTTAATATAGGCATATTAAACTCCCACTTTTCGCCAGTGTTTTGATCCCACGTAATAGGTGACGAGCCTATTGCCGCAGGCAGAGGCCTGCCTACCCCTTCGGGAAAACAGGCGTGAGTGTATGTATGTATGTATGTTTTCTCATTCCTTTTTTTCCAAACCACTTTTCTAGAAAATTCTGAACAAATTTTCCAAAGCCATCAGTGCTTAATCTAAAATATATAGATGACTCAGCAAAAGTTGTTTTGCCATATAAATTATTTTTAATTATACAACGTGTAAAGGAAATAACGCACATCCTCAGACACCCCAATTAGAATATCTTGTTACAATCATAATACATGCATTGAAATATTTTTTTTATTTGCGTAGATATTGTTTTTTGAAGAAAGTATAAACTCGATTAAAAGTAAAAAGCGTGGTCACTATAAATTTGCGCACGCACACAAACACACGAAACGGTTGCTATGGCAAACAAACGACAGCGATCTAATAGGAACGAAATACGAAACGATATAAACAAAATGTTTCAAATTTAGTCTTTATACCACACTCTGATAGAGTGGCGTTTACAAAAATGATGTTTGAATAATTTGTTAGCTACTGTTGATATTTCCAAAGATATGACTACCTATTTTCTTCCCATCACACTTTTCGGCTTTGGAGTGGACAGTCGACTTTGTATAAAATTATTTATTGTTTGTTAATAACATGCACGATCCATTGTTTCATAATATCGTAAATGACTATTGTGACTATCTTAACTTAATCATACTTTAGTTACCTAGCATTATTGATAGATAAAGTAAAAAAATATCAATGAGAGAATAAAGCAAGAACGACGTGTTTAAAGTTGTAAATTAAAAGTTAGAATAATCAAATAACTTACAGGATAAAATCACATTCTTGTAGTCCACTTAACACTTCACTGTTTCAAAAGCAGCTAATATCTTATTTAACTCCTAGGCACTTGTTGTCTCCTCACAATAAACCAGTGATTTAACATTTCCCCACAGTGAAAAAGTCCGGGGGCGACAAGTTAACATCAAGATGATGCAGAACGTTCCACATCAGCACCGTCATGTTGATAATTACACATTTTTTCACAATTAAAATATTTTTCGCAACTCTCGCTGACAGATTCCCGATGGATGACTAGAATAGATACTTGTCATAACTTGTCTAAGCTGCGCGTCCACAGGATCGGAATCGGAGCGTACGGAGCGGACGGAGCGTCGTCATTTACAGAATGCCGATGGGGTGCGTCCACTGCATTCGGATTCAGCATCGGCAATTTAGGCATTTTTAAAGCAGGAGGACAGTGACGAGGATATTGTTGTAACTAGATTAATTTTCGGAGAATATCATACATTATATTCTGATTTTTATACGATGAAAATAGATTTGATTTGCTCAATTTCGTCCCAAATATTGTCTCTCCTAAGTTGATTATGTTAATGTTCATGTTTTAGATTATAAAGTTCTTCATACCTTTCCACTAAAATAATTAAAACATCGTCGTTCAACGTGAATAAGTATTTTTGCCTACAGTTTAACGTCGCAAACACGTCAGAACTTCAAACGCTCGGAATCCGAATGATGCGTTCACTGCGGATGACGTCATCAGCACAAATACCGGTCTCAGGCGCAGAAATGCCGATCCAGTGCACGCAGTTTCATAGAAATTAATACAAAGCAACAAATCCTTCCGCTCCGTACGCTCCGATTCCGATCCGGTGGACGCGCAGCTCTAAAGCGCATGGCCAGCGATTGTCATTGGCCAGCGCGGGCGACACATTACGTCTCGCTCTTGCCTGTTGATTATTACGTAAGGGAAAGATAGATGATAGATATTTTGGTGGTAAATTGTGTGTTATTGTTAAACATCGTTATCAAGCGGGTAAAAATGGTGGCAGCGACAGGGTTGTCATACGTATGCATCACGTAGGTGCATACATTTAATAAGCTTTCGTTATATCGTACAATACCTTCATTTAATTAAAATATATTTTAGTTTTAAATGTTTTTTTTAAAGTATAGCTATATAGTATTGCATTTTTTTCGTATTGTAATAACTTTTTCACTAATTACTCTTACCTACTTCAATGTAATTTGAAAGTTAAGGCGAAATTATTTTCAAAAATATTAAATAATTATTTCGCAATCGACATATTATATTGGATCAAATTTTTACAAGCATCTATGTTAAAAATATGTTTTAATCTATTCTTTACTTTCATATTTTTGTTGTAATGTTCAAAAGTGTTAACATATTTTTAAAATTGGCAGCACTAACATTAAGTGAAAAATTAACATATAAACTTTTCAAATTATTTCACAATTTTAAAATAAATACGTCTTTGTTATGTTTTATCCATTATTTAATTTCATATTTCGTTCGCAAAGTTAAAGTGTTGATATTTTTTTAGGATTAGCAACATTAACTGAAAAACTTAACAACGTAAACTTTTACAAATAATGTTACAGTTCTATTAATTATTAGTAATATAAAATATAAATCATTTCACTGCGGCTAAATTCACAAGAACAATTATTAAAATTTATTGTATATGTAAATTAAATCTTTATTTTAGATTTATTAAAGGCAATCACTTCTTTAGACTGGCAACACTAAAGTTAACTGACTCTAGTCAGATCCTAGTCTGTGAGTCAGTCGGCCACGTGCTTGCTTTCGGAGTCGTTACGTTTGAGTTATTTTTGCGTTAAAATATTTATGTGTTTTATTTCAAAATTATTTCTAACGAAAAACCTACATTAATTATTTTGTATTGACTTAGTTACTAGTGATTTTTAAAATATAATTTAATTTTGATATTTTAATAAGATACACAAGGACAAATTGAAATATAGATTCAAGTAATAACATTAAACTATTATTTAAAAAATATGTGCATGCTATATGGGTACGCGCGGCAACCCTAGCGTCGAATGCCACGACCTTGACCCGCTCGATAACGATGTTTAGTTATTGTCTTTTGCCGCTATTGTGTTGTTTTAATGTGTGCGTTCGTGTGACCTAACGTCGAACCATTAAACAAATGCATTTTAAAAGAAGGCGTTCTGCTTTGACTTAAGGTTTATTTTCGTATATTGCAACTTTTCAAACAAATGAGTGACTATAATTTACGTTATTTTTATTATTTTAGAACAAAAAAGAAACTATATTAAAATGACAGTAATGGATTCAGTAGCCGATTCTGAACAAACTACTTTCAGGAAGTGCATATAAATATGTTACATGTTGTATGTGTGGTTGACGGCATAGAATACAAGTGTCACCACCCCCTATCCTCCCGTGGGTGTCGTAAGAGGCGACTAAGGGATAACACGATGCAAATACCATCTTTGCATAGAGACGGAAAACTTGACATCAAACCCTATACGACTGCCTCGTTGGTCTCGCGGCATAAATGTGCGCGTGGGATGGGTGGGTGAGGATATTGGGTTTTTCTGTCACGAAATTCTCAGTAGCAGCACGGAGTCTGGAAATGTGCCCGGTACGGCAATAGGCTCGCCCCTTATTACGTGGGACTTAAGTAAATCTGGCGAAGAGTGGGTGTAGAATTACACCTCTGCCTACCCCTTCGGGGATAAAAGGCGTGACGATATGTATGTATGTAGGTATGTATAAAGTAGAAAAAATTGCTAACTTATAGTAAGTGAGGTTGTGATAAATGAGTCATAAAAGCAGATAACTTATTTAGAGGGGTCTCCCTTGTTTGACCGAAAGGAATTTGACAAATTTTCACTTCCCAAAAAATTTTTCGCGTAATTTCTTTTGCCAAATTATTACTTAGCAAAAAATTTATTCACAAAAAAATTGTAACGCAAACCTAATGTTTGGACAATGAACGTTTAAACAATAACTTGTTTACCAATTAGTACTTTTAACATTTTTTATTTAGTCAAATATTTCAGTTGGAATAACAGTTTTTACGCAAAATCAATAATTTTATTGTCCTAATCTAAATAGTTCAGTTCCGGGTCCTCCTCCTCGAGTCGTGTTCCTCATTACTGAGGGTCGTGAAGTTCCCGCTGGATTAGCTTCTTATGGATGGTATCTCGCCATCTGTGACGGTTCTTAGCGTCATGAAGTGCGACGTGCAATTGGGCGTCCAGTGTGGATCTGATCTGATCTGCCCATCTTTTTGGGCTGCGGCCTCTTGGTCGTTTGCCCTCAACCATGCCAGTTACGATGAGCTGTTCAAGGTTGTGGCCATTTTTCCTGGCAATGTGGCCAGGACTTAAAAATTCATGGCGAAATATGGGTGTAATATTCCTCCTCTGCCTACCCCTACGGATATACAGGCGCGAGTCTATAAAAAAAATACTCGGTCCAACCGTTTCGGAAGAGTATTGTGACTAACACTCTGAAACGATTTTTTGACTCCGGTATGCGCCTGGCGAGGACAATTGACCTAGTGATGATTCAATTACTAATATAGATATTAAAAAATAAGGTTTGGTGTTAAAAGTCTGAAAATTAAGAATTATATGTATTTTTTAATTCCACATCATAAAAAAAATTAAATGAATAATAAATCCGAAAACTAAAATGTTATTTTTTTTGGGCTGGCTACCCTTATGACTTAGGGTTCGAAAAATTGGTTACGACCGATTCTCAGGCCTACCAAATACACATGCAAAATTTCATACAAATCGGTCCAGCCGTTTCGGAGGAGTATTTTAACTAACACTATAGAGTATTTTAAATAACACAGAGAATTTTATATATATAGACTAGAGGATCCTCGCAAGCTAAGCCTCCACATTTTATTTAAATTAAACCGTTTCTGCCCGATCACGTGGATATTTCGGGAAATCCCTTCTTAGCCTACATGCAAGCCAAATTTCACCTTCTTGCTCCAAACAGTTTTGGCTGTGCGTTGGCTGCCAGTCAGTCAGTAACGCAAGAATTTTATATATAATATATAGATGATTTTTTGTACATCATAAAAAGATAGTATTTAGTTTTGATAATTATTTGCAGATATTAGATACAATGCCAAAAAATATCCCTTAGAGCATATTACTATAATTATGTCTGGTAAACGAAATAAAGTATATAAGAATAACAAAATTAAACCTTGATTTATCACTTATCTCATAATAAGAGTTTGTATGTGGTAAATTATTAAATATGTTTTGTGATTGCTTGGTTTCTGCTGGCATTTTAAACTGCAATCCGTTGACGCACTTATTAATATGTACGCTTTATGCAGATGATTGCAAAATAACTCAATATATATGCATAAGACTTAAAGCGTACAAAAAATAAATGCACCTGTATTGTTCCCCTTATAACATTGATATCCATTTCACCTGTAAAACGACTCCATCTTTAATTTAAATCAAAGTCCTAAAAATCTGTCATGTAACACCTGTGATTATACATAGAACTAATTTTACGTACAAGTTCAATAGTACATATATTTTCTTATTATAGACTCATGCCTGTATCTCCGAAGGAGTAGGCAGAGGTGTAACATTACACCCACATTTAGCCATGAATTTTTATGTCTCACGTAATAGGGGGGTGAGCCTATTGCCGTTACCGACACATCACCAGACTCCGTGCTGCTACTGAGAATTCGAAAAAACCCAGTAACACTTTTGCCCAACCCGGGAATCGAACCCGGGACCTCCGATCAACAGTCGCATACACTATCCACTGGACTACGGAGGCAGTTCGATAGTATGGCTATAAAAAGCGCCTGGTTATGGTAAGGTACTCATGCCACTACTTTAAATCGCCAACTTGATGTAATATGTACATTGTATGTATTGTCGCTTGATAGAAATCATTTTGTGTTGCAAGTTACGGAACGCATTACTTGTTATGCAATTTATGAGTTCATGTTTACTTTTGTTTACACAATACTTTTATAATAACTTCACTTGCCATTTACTTTGCTAAACTTGAAGTCCAATGTCTTCAATTCCATATTATTTTGATCACACTGCTGTCACTTTGACATATTGACGTTTAATGTCATCGCAAAATATTGCGTTCGGAAATGTTCTAGCTATATTAACAATTAATAATATCACTTCCCAGGATTATCTTTCAATATTGTAACCTTCTTTTTTTTTCTTTTTTACATTTTGAGATTGTTACATTAATTTGTGACTTAATTCTTTTTTTTTGTAGTAATCTGTGTTGGTGTCAGCTGGCGGGTGGTGCAGAGATGTGAGTTTTGCACCCAGCATATTGTTTTTATTTTACTTTATATTATACTTGTATTTATATTATTATTTATTTTTATTTATTTTACGAATTTATTTAGTACATAACTTTTTTTATGACATCTGGGGCCCATTTCTGCTAATTATATTTGTTCAAAATTCAGTTTCGATATGATGTCAGTGTCATATTTACGTCATAATGGTATTCTCCTAAATTAAGAGACATTGAAATGATATTGCGAATATATTGAGAGTTGAACAATACATAAACGGTATTCTGCTAAATATATTTTTGTACAAAGACAAACGTCAAACTGTAAATACACATATTCAAAACACCCATATTTTAAATGTTCGATTTCAAATCGTACGTAACATTATTGATTATGTATCAAAAAATCTCTCAGAATCCAACGAATAAATTCATTTACTAAAATGGTACTGGTTAGTATTATAGACTGCCATATTGCACTGCTAGGTAGTATCATCTGTATAAATAAAATTCATTCACAATTCCCTGACTAACAGCAATGCACAGCCGAATCTACTGGGCACAAGATGCTAAAAATTGGCAGGTACGTTCCTCAAGGACCGTATGCTGCACCCTTACGGTCCCTGACCATGACTAAGAAGAGATTTCCCGAAACATCTACCAGATCGTAAGGAACTGTTAAAGTGAAATAAAATGTGAGAGCGTACTTGCGTGCATATAACATAAAAAACAAATCATCGGCAAGGCTGTAATAACAGCAGAATTGGGCCCCTGATGATGAATCGTCCTTTCACTCCGCACACAGTTCTGCTGATGATAGTTTTTGTTCGATAACAGAGACACTTGGTGACTTCATTCGTGGAACCTTTAGGCTTCCTGTATACGACGCCGGACCCGCATCGGTGCCGCACCGCAATACTGTATATTCACATCAAAACCGCATCGCCACCGCTTCGATGCCGCACCGACGCCGCACCGACGCCGCATAAATACCGCATTGTCACAACGCTAAATTATAAAGCAGTGATCACAGTTAAGTATAGGATTGTCTGTGTAACTGTTTTAGTTATATTCGCATAGATTCGTAATATTAACATTAAGCATAAAAAATAAAGTATTAAGTAGAACTTAGTTATTTTAATCTACAAGCAGCGGCGGAAATAAATTATAATAAATGTAAAAGATTTTACTCCGACAATACTATACTGAACTGTGATCGCTGCCTTAGCGTTTGACAATGCAGTATTTATGCGGCGTCGGTGCGGCGTCGGTGCGGCGCTGGTGCGGCGTCGACGCGGTGGCGATGCGTTTTGATGTGAATACACAGTATTGCGGTGTGGCGCTGGTGCGGGTCCGGCGTCGTATACAGGAAGCCTTAGTCTGCAATGTCACAAATCGTTCAATGTTTGCCACATTAACGCCAAAGTTTGCCGAGTCATCATAGTGATCTTATTGAGACTTTTACTCAGACAAACGTACATGCCGCACTGGTCTCTGAGAGTTGGCTCAAGCCTCAACTACTTTCCACCACTTACCACTTACTTAACCGGTTACATTCTAATTCGGAATGATAGTTCTGGTAAAAGGGGTGGTGGTGTTGCTATCTACCTACGCAGTGACCTTCCTTATAAAGTTATTACATCTTCTTCTTCTACTATTGCTGCTGAATTCCTTTTCATTGAGGTTGGTGTCAAAGTAGCGCGTACCATTCTTGGTGTAATTTACTGTCCCCCTAATATTGATTACTTCACCGATTTAGAATTGGTTTTAGAACCTTTGGGGTCTGATTATGAACACCATATCATCATGGGTGATTTAAATACTGATCTCCTTTCTCCGAACTCCCATCGTTCCCGGAAACTCTTAGCCATGATCGAATCTATTGGTCTTCATATTCTTCCTATGAAGGCCACACATCACAACATCCACAGTGATGATACATGGCTAGATTTGATCATCACCTCAGCCCCATCCCTTGTATCCTCCCACGGCCATCACCCTGCTCCTGGTTTTTCTCATCACGACCTCATCTATATTTCCTATATCCTTAAACCTCCTAAACCAAAAGTACTGTACAGGTGTTGTTCTGCACGTATGAATTCCGAAAACCTACAAATGGATGCGTCGAAAATTGATTGGGTGCCTCTGGAGGCTGCTGCTACTATTGATGCCAAAGTTAACACCTTTAATGACATCGTTCTGAACTTGTATGATGTTCATGCTCCAATGAGAAAAATCAAACTTAAGCGACCTCCTGTACCATGCTTGACACGAGGGGTTCAGATGGCGATGAGACGTAGGGACCGAGCTTTTCACAAATTCAAACGGGATCGTTGTGATGAGAACTGGGTCCTTTACAAAATGGCCAGGAATCGCTGCAATTAAATGATACGGAATGCTAAACGCCGCCACATTTTCAGTAATATTTCTTCCTCCTCCCCTGCCGATATCTGGAAGTTCTTAGGAACTCTGGGTATCGGCAAAGCGAGTCATATAGATCCGCCGCGGGGTCTTAGTCTGGATGATATAAACATTCATTTTGTTTCTACACCACTGTTAAATCCCCAGGCTATGAGACAAACGGTAAACTACATCGATGGCTTAGCTCGCCCTAATATAACCCCTTTTAATTTTTCTCCAGTTGCTGAGGCGAAGATTAAAAAGATTATCCTCTCCATTAAATCAAAAGCGGTTGGCTGTGATCATGTTAGCCGTTACATAATTGTCACCATTTTAGACCATGTCCTTCCTCCTATTACCTACATCATTAACCACTCCCTTGACACTGGCCAATTTCCGGAGATTTGCGCCAGCAAAGCCTATGTTCGGCCGTTGCCCAAAGTACCTAATCCTGTCACTCCCAACCACTTCCGACCTATATCTGTCCTCCCTTTCCTTTCCAAAGTCCTTGAGGCTTGTGTTCATAAACAACTGTCTCAATTTGTGCATGAAAACAATGTCCTCAGTCCTTTCCAATCCGGATTTAGACCTGGGCATAGCACCGTTTCCGCTATGCTTAAAGTGACTGGCGGTATAAGGGCGGGCGTGGAGGACACCAAGATCACTGTGCTGGTCTTGGTTGACTTCTCAAACGCCTTCAGTACCGTCAGTCACGATAACCTCCTATCTGTCCTATCCTATCTTATGATCTCCTCCAAAGCACTGGAATGGTTCTCTTCATATCTTCGTGGACGCCAGCTGGTGTTCCACAAGGCGGCATACTATCTCCTCTTTTATTTTCAGTCTTTATTAATCTCTTAATCCTGGATCTTCAGTGTTCGTATCATTTGTACGCCGATGATCTGCAGTTGTACTCACAGGCTACTATTGAGGATTTGCCGGGTGCGTTTAACGCTGTGAACCGGGACTTAGCGACGATTCAAGACCGGTCAGAGAAGTATGGTTTATGTGTTAATCCTGCGAAATGCCAAGCAATTGTCATTGGGAGTCCAAGAATAATCAGCATGCTGGACTTGGCATCGCTACCACCTGTCACATTTAATGGCATTAACAAGAGTTCCGCCGTCAAAGATCTCGGCATACACCTTGATTCCACACTCAGCTGGCAACGCCAGATCACAAATGTTTGCCAAAAAGTAACTGGTGTCCTACGTGCTTTGTACCGCCTGAAGAACTTCCTTCCTGCCAAGACAAAGATAATGGTTGTACAGACTTTGGTTTTACCTATAATCGACTATGGTGATGTGTGTTATTTCGACCTGAATGCAGATCTGCTTAACAAACTAGACCGACTTCTCAATAATTGCATTCGGTTCATTTTCAACCTCCGTAAGTACGACCATGTGTCAGCATATCGTACTCAGCTATCATGGTTACCTATCCGACAGCGTCGTAATATGCGCGCGTTGTCTACACTTTACTCTTTACTTCATTCTCCTAATAGCCCTAGCTATCTAACTCCGCATTTTCAATACCGGTGCTCTAACCATGATGAAATCTTTGCATCTCAATCCTCTTCTTTCATGTCCCTCTCATAGCTCAAGTCTTGTTCATTCTTCTTTCAATATTCAATCTTTTCTCCTCTGGAATGCGCTCCCTCTTGAGATCAGGATGTCGGCTAACCGGTTCGCGTTTAAGTCTAAAGTTCGCCAGCACTTAAGGACGCGTTTACAAAATTAGTAGGTACAAAATCGCGTCACTACAGCGACACGGCGGCAACAGTACGTACTACGTACGGTAATTTGCGGAAATGTAGTTCAACTAAATAACTTTGAGACTTAGAATTTTTTGTGATATGTATCTATGTGTTATAGGCCTGGCTGTGCAAATTACGTACAAATAAGTTTCTTATTTTTATATACCTAAATGGGCATTATTACTTTATTTTATCCATTATGTTGATTCAGGATATATTTCGGTATTTAGATATTATTTTGTTTCTTGCGTTGAAATCTGGTAAGATTATGTGGACTGATGGTATACCATCCCATTCAAGTGTTGCGACTGGAACTCATAAAAGAGTAGACCTAGTTATGTCAGGTTGGGGCTCATTTTATTTGTTTTAGTGAGACCCTACCACTGGTACTAGTGAAGTAACCTTCCAAGGTTATTCGATGAGTCCTACTGGTACTCTTATGTGAGTAGAGCTAGGCATGCCGAGTTTGGGCTCATTTTGTTTTTACATAAGAGACCCAACCACTGAAACTTATGAAGTAACCTTCCAGGGTTATTCGATGACTATTGCTGGTTCTTATATGTGAGTAGAGCTAGGCATGCCGAGTTTGGGCTCATTTTATTTGTACATAAGAGACTCAACCACTGCAACTTATGAAGTAAGCTTTCAGGGTTATTCAATGACTCTTGCTGGTTCTCATATGTGAGTAGAGCTAGGCATGCCGAGTTTGGGCTCATTTTGTTTGTACATAAGTGACCCTACCACTGGAACTTATGAAGTAACCTTCCAGGGTTATTCGATGACTCTTGCTGGTACTCATATGGAAGTAAAGCTAGGCATGCCGAGTTTGGGCTCATTTTGTTTGTACATAAGAGACCCTACCACTGGAACTTATGAAGTAACCTTCCAGGGTTATTCGATCACTCTTGCTGGTACTCTTATGTACAAACAAAATGAGCCCAAACTCGGCATGCCTAGCTCTACTCACACATGAGTACCAGCAAGAGTAATTGAATAACCCTGGAAGGTTACCTCATAAGTTCCAGTGGTAGGGTCTCTTATGTACAAACAAAATGAACCCAAACTCGGCATGCCTAGCTGTACTGACATATGAGTACCAGTAAGAGTCATTGAATAACCCTGGAAGGTTACTTCATAAAATGCAGTGGTAGGGTCTCTTATGTACAAACAAAATGAGCCCAAACTCGGCATGCCTAGCTCTACTCACATATGAGTACCAGCAAGAGTCATTGAATAACCCTGGAAGGTTACTTCATAAGTTCCAGTGGTAGGGTCACTTATGTACAAACAAAATGAACCCAAACTCGGCATGCCTAGCTCTACTGACATATGAGTACCAGTAAGAGTCATTGAATAACCCTGGAAGGTTACATCATAAAATGCAGTGGTAGGGTCTCTTATGTACAAACAAAATGAGCCCAAACTCGGTATGCCTAGCTCTACTCACACATGAGTACCAGCAAGAGTCATTGAATGACCATGGAAGGTTACTTCATAAGTTCCAGTGGTAGGGTCTCTTATGTACAAACAAAATGAGCCCAAACTCGGCATGCCTAGCTCTACTCACACATGAGTACCAGCAAGAGTCATTGAATAACCCTGGAAGGTTACTTCATAAGTTCCAGTGGTAGGGTCTCTTATGTACAAACAAAATAAGCCCAAACTCGGTATGCCTAGCTCTACTCACATATGAGTACCAGCACGACTCATCGAATAACCTTGGAAGGTTACTTCACTAGTACCAGTGATAGGGTCTCACCAAAACAAATAAAATGAGCCCCAACCTGGCATAACTAGGTCTACTCTTTTATGAGTTCCAGTCGCAACACTTGAACGGGATGGTATACCATCAGTCCAGATAATCTTACCAGATTTCAACGCAAGAAACAAAATAATATCTAAATACCGAAATATATCCTGACTCAACATAACGGAGAAAATAAAGTAATAATGTCCATATATACAAAAGAAATTTACTTGTACGTAATTCGCACAGAATACGAAAAGTATCAAATTGATTTTAGCGAATATTTTGTATTTGTATATTGCTTTTTTCGTCTTCGGGCTGCAGCGACAAGCGACACAGAGTCCACTCCCGACGGCGCTCAAGCGCAGACTGAGATCTCATTGCAGAATTTGGATATATAAATCAAGAAAGTGGCTAAATGAAACGAACCTTATTGCCACATATTAAGACACACATATGCGAGCAAAATAGAAGAAAAATGTAAGATGATTTTTTGCTTTTTTTGAGTCAATTTACAATATTTTGAAAAACAATAATCAAATTGTTTTTGAGTTGACTATATTTACTACCCTATTCTATCTTTGAAAATCTAAATAAATGTAAAAATAGAGAGAAAATTGTACCCAAAAATAGCAGTATATGCCTATTTTTGATTTAAGAGGCCGTTTCGAATCGATTTTACATTAATATTAATTAAATATTTTTTATTTATTTTCAAATTGATTTATAGATAAAAAAGTAATCAATTTATCGTAATCATTAGTTTTATTAGTTATTATCTAAAATTGTCGTAAAATGTACCGGAAATATGTGTTTTTTTGATACAAGCGTAAACGCGTCCTTAATGAAACTGTTTGTTGAAGGTATGAAATAATAAAACTCTCTCATGTTTTGTTTTGTGTGATATGTGCTTATATATATATAAGTATATCATTTTACATTAAGTATTTATTGTGTAGATTATTATAATGTATTACAATATGATTGAAAAGATTTTATACACCTGCCGCACTCTTCTCTGCATCACCCTAAGGTTGAGTGGCAGAAAATGCTTTATACCATTAAGTCCGCCTTTGCATTCCATTTTGCAGAAGTGTAAAAATAAATAATAAGCAAGTGCATATCCAACCACGCACAATGTAAAGTTCTATAGTATCCCTTATTCAAGTGATCGATAAATAGTAAATAGTGTAGTAGGGAGACATTAAATCAATTTTTGTATAAAATTGTATGAATAGTTATGTCCGCGTAGTAACAATGTTTAACACTGCCAAGCACTCCAGTTCTTATAGTTTCCGTGTAAAACTGCGCCATGACAAAACTGTAAAGGTTGCCTATGGACTACTAAAAGGCAAGAGCAACTGTAACAACGCCGACGTCGTGAAGTTCCAATTTTATACGTTTAAGCATACATTCAGCCTTCATGATTCTCTTTCAATGCGGCTCTCACCTTGTATGTAACTCAATGTTGATTAAATAATCATCATTGTCCACTGCTGGATATATCCAGCAGTGGACAATGATGATTATATATATAGGCCTCTCCAATAGAACGCCACTGAGCCCGATTTTCGGCTCTTCGTGTCCAGCCGCTGCCAGCCACTTTGTGTATATCGTCGCTCCACCTAGCCGGAGGGCGTTCTACACTACGTTTGCCAAGGCACGGTCTCCACTCTAGAACCCGACTACTCCAATGGTAATTGGTTCTGCGACAAATGTGAGCAGCCCACTGCCACTTCAACTTGTTAATCTCTGAGCTATGTCGATTACCTTGGTTCTCTGTCGGATCACTTCATTATGAATTCGATTCTTCAGAGAAACTCCGAGCATAGCCCTCTCCATAGCTCGCTAAGCGACCTTAAATAAGTGGACCAGTCACACCGTCAGTGTCCACCTCTCGGCACCGTAAGTCATGACGGGTAGGACGCAATCATTAAAGACCTTTGTCTTAAGGCTTTACGGTAGGGATGACGAAAAGACTTGACGGAGTTTCCTATATGCTGCCTAGTCGAGCTGTATTCTTCTGCAAGCCTCCCTCTCGAAATTGTTTCTACCCAACTGCAAGGTTTGCCCAAGGTAGACGTACTCCTGAACAATTTCGAGACGGACCCCATTTAAGATAATCGGTTCCGGAGAGACATGTTTATTGAACATTATCTTCGTTTCCTCCAAGTCCATGCGGAGACCGATGCGACCAGAAGAATCAGCCACGCTGCTCAGCATATACTGCAAGTCTTACACTGTCTACAAATCTTAAGTGTGAGAGGTACTCACCGTTTATGTTAATACCGTGTCCTTTCCAGTGCAGCGTCTTGAACATATCCTCCATTGCATTTGTGAACAATTTGGGGGAGATAACATCCCCTTGTCTCACACCTCGATGCAGATGGATTGCTTCAAACTGCTGGTTCTGTACTTGGACGGTCATAGTGGCGGTGTCATACAGACCTCTCAGCACTTGGACATATCGCCAATCGATTTGGCATTGTTGCGAAGACTCCAATGCCAACAATGCCAGAATTAAAACCTTTTAATTCTGTGTCTCTAGTATAAAGGGATTAAACTCTAAAAGCGCAACTTTACACGGCGGCAGAAGATCACTTTAAATTTGAGTTTTTGTCCTTCATAATTAAAAAAGTTAATATGTTAGTGTTGTTATTATAAAGAATTAAGGAAACGATTGAGAATTTAAATAAAGTCTACCGATATCTAGATATCTGTAATGAAAAACAGCTTAAATAAAAAATCTTTCATCCTGTTTCACAAAACTTGACTATGTGACCTTTTTCACATAGTCAAGTTTTGTGTAACAGGATGAAAGATTTTTTTATTTAAGCTGTTCAAACTAGAATTTGTCTCACTGAAATAATTACAAAACACAATTGAGAATGAGTGTAAAATTTAAGTTTTACTTAATCGTGCTGTGCTTGATAAGTTACAATTTTAATTTGTGGGTTCATAAGGGTATAGAAAATCATAATAATGTTTTTAGAAAGGGTTTAATAAGTAAAACGTACTAAAATTTTATAAATTTAATAATTATATTGAAATAAATAATTAAAAGCTAACATTAGAATCAAACCTACAGATTAGTAAGATCATCTTGTGACCATTAACAATAAAACATTAAAAACATTTGCATACGTAGTGATATGGAGAAATAATAAAAAAAATCTAAACTTCTTCGCTTAATCTATCTTCAAGATCGGGATCAAGAATGGGAATTCTGGCATCAAATTTCAGAGTAAAATAAAACTCTTGTGCCTGCTGATCAAGGTAAGGGAACAGCTACTCCAAATCTTTAATTTTTCCTGCTGATTTTGGCAATGCTTCCATATAGCAGGGTGTCAGCCGTATTTCTTGGTTATATGTTTTCCGTCCCCATTTCGTATAATCAATTGTTTTATATTCACCTTCTTCCAACTGTCTTTTCCTATACATAACTCTAGCTAACAAATCTTTTTGAAAGTAAAATTCACTTACTTCAGCAAGTATGAGCTTTCCTTTAATTTCATTGGTTTTTCTGGAGGTGAATTCGGATTTTAAGAGCAAACTGAAGTTGTCAAAGCTCTCATTACTCATTTCAATGACTAGGATAGGCGTGATCAACGTCACACTCCAGATGAGTGTGGCCTGGCACTAGAAATATATGTTTAATACTCACCAAGTTCGTGACTTTTACCATTATCATACAAAATAAATTAGCGGGTCTTAATCGCGTACAATTAATTTATTTAAGGTATAAATACCTATTTGTTTCCGACGTTTCGCTCGTCTTGCACCGAGCCTGGTCGCGGAGAGACTGATGAGAGCTCAGCGCCGTCTTGTGGAAGTGCGGGTTTCGGCACCTACCCTCACTTGGTCTTTATTTAAGTTCGCACTGTCGGTACTCCGACACACTACACTAATGACGTCTACACACTGTTGAGATTTATCACTGCGGCGGTGTTTACATTTGCTGATGACTGGATTCCAAGTAGCCGATAATCTATATCCATCCTCCCGGTTGAAATTGTTATATTTCTTGATTTCTACCGCTTCACGTACTATCCTGGAGTAATAGTGACGATCGGTGGATAAGACTTGTGGTTGATGCAGTTCTATCCAGTGGTTTGGTCCAGACTCCAACAAATGCTCAGCTATAGCCGACTTATTAATATGTCGGTTTTTCACAGCTGCGATATGTTCCTTTACTCTTTCAGCGATTGTACGCTTAGTCTGCCCGATATATGAACTACCGCAGCTGCAATCGACTTTGTAGACGCCAGGTGTTTGGAGAGGAATGACATCCTTTGGGGTACGCAGATTATGTGCTATCTTAGAGAACGGACTGTATACAGTCTTAATGGAGTATTTCTTGAGTACTGTTCCTACCTTGTCCGTTACTCCCTTTAGATACGGCATGTAAGCCGGCACTCTGCTCACTTCAGGTCTACGATCTTTCCTCTTCAGACAGAGTATCTTCTTCTTGTATCCGTTGCGCCTAAGTACCTCCTGAACATGTGACAGTTCACTATTTAATTGTTCAGGGTCACACAGGTCATACGCTCTGTTCACTAACGATGACACAACGGAATCCAAATGCCGCGGATGGTGGTGCGAGTTCGCGTTAAGATACCTATCTGTGTGTGTCGGTTTCCTATATACAGTGTGTCCAAGGGTACCATTATCTCTCACTGTCACTTTAACGTCGAGAAAGGGCAACGATCCGTCTACCTCCATTTCGTATGTGAATCGGATGTTCGGATGTATGGAGTTCAATTTGTCTGCGAATTGTTCCACGTCTTGCTGGTTCCCCTTCATGATGCAAAAGATATCATCGACATACCTCTTCCATAGCTTCACATTTGATGCCTGCATGTCTATGGATTCCTCGAAGTGCTCCATCCAGATGTTGGCCATTACCGGTGCTATAGGACTACCCATAGCCACTCCATCGATCTGGAGGTAGTGTTGTCCACGATATAAGAAGTAGTTTCCATCCAAGCAATTCTTAAGCAGAACAGTGTATTCGTCAGACAGACCGTTTTCCCTTATATAAATAGGTATTTATACCTTAAATAAATTAATTGTACGCGATTAAGACCCGCTAATTTATTTTGTATGATGTATACAAATCGCGAAAGTTTAAAATCGATTTTTACCATTATGTACAAAACTGATTTATGGGTTACAAAACTGTTTTATGGGTGTAAAACGATCTATGTACAATAATACCTCTTACCACAAACTGACGTGGATACTGTGATACATGAGTCGAGATTAAACTGTAGTATAACACTTTTACAGAAAGGCGATTTATAAGAACTACTTATAATAAAGGTTTAAGTCTAATTATATCATTTTGAACTAAAAAAACGTGTAATTTTACAAAGCTTGATCCTTTTACACAATACTATGTCTCAACATCGAACCCACTTAGACAGTTGAAAATAAAACCATTTGATAGAGCAGACCAAAATACATAACATGGTTAAAAAATCCATATAAAGTCAAACTCAAGTTTAACCCCTTTACACTAGAGACACAGAATTAAGTCAAAGGCCTGCTCATAGTCCATAAATGCTAAGCACAGGGGCTGATTACACTTACACTCTTCTGTCTTCTGTATGATCTGCCGAACTGTGTGGATGTGATCTATGGTGCCGTATCTTCCTCGAAAACCAGCCTTTTCGGGCGGCTGAAACTAGTCAAGTCCCTGGAGAACAGCTTAGACGTGGCTCAAGAGCGAGATAGGTCGATAGTTCTTCAAAAGAGTTTTGTGCCCCTTTTTTAAGAACAAAATGACAATGCTCTTGCTCCACGCCTTTGGAATTCTCTCCGAGAACAGCACAGGATTAAATTACGTCGGAGCACAAGTTTAGTATAGGTTTCCCACCTACCTTTAGCAGCTCCATCGTAATTCCATCTTCCCCGGGGGCTTTTCCATTTTTAAGCTGCCCCATGGCCACCGCGATTTTGCCTTGGCTTACATCTGGCAACTATTCCGTGAAGTGGCGGGTAAAACTGGCTCTTGGATCCTCGGAGTCGGGTTGGGGACGGGACGCTTTCGAAGTGTAGAGGTTGCCGTAGAAGCTCTGAACCTCCGCAAGAATCTCCGGCCTAGAAGTGGTGGCGACTTTCCCTTCTGACGTGGTCAGCTTCGTCAGATGACTTCGACCTAAATGATGGGTAAAAACTTTCGACCCCCGATTTCGCTCGATCGCATCTTGTATAGAGCGTGTATTCGAGCTACGGAGGTCGCGTTTCACCAGCTTAAAGATCCTTTTATTTAGGTCTGACGAAGTGCCTGTTGTGTTTTCTCGTCGTGTCTCTATTAGCTGCAGAGATTCTGCGAAAGTTGTGATTAAATAATAATCGTCTATTATTTAATCACAACTTTAAAAAAAATAACTCTTAAAAATAATCTATTTAACCTTACATTTTCCAAAGTATATAAACTGACAAAGTAGTACATGACTAACTTAATAATTAGTTACCTATTGTATTTCTTTATTTTCTGATTAATTAGCAATCTTTGTTTTTAATTCTCGACTGTTCGTAATTAGAATGTGTTATTTTCTATACATTTATAGTTAATAAAAAGCTTTGGACGAAAATACATTAAAATTAATTCATTTATATAAAAGACTGATTTTGTATTTGATATAGTAAATGAATCGCAAATGTAATTTTATTACAAGTGAGCATATTCAATTATTCATAGAAATATATTAGTAACGTTCGTGAATTATTTTGATAGCTACTTCGCATCTGCGATGCTATCGTACCCTTATGCCGAATATTGTGATCTAATTAAATGCGTATCGAATAATAGAGTAACGGTTAGGTACTATAAAAGCATAACGTAAACCTTAATCAATAACCTAAACCTTATCAAAAGGTCAACTCTTCACTTACTTAATAACCACTTATTGTAAGTAACATTTGAAGATCCTTTTTTATTTACAGTGCATTGAAAAGCGTAAACCATATATAGGGTGCGGTAAAAATCTAAATATTATATCGCTACGTACAGCTACGCCTTGACAATAACTTACTACGCAATAACACGAATAGTTATATTGCACTAGAGGACGCCAGCAGCTACGCCTGCATTTTTTTTAAATTTACCCGTTTTGGCCGATCCCGTGGGAATTTCGGGAAATCCCTTCTTAGTGCACCCCTACGGTTCCCAAGGAACATACATGCCAAATTTCAGCTTCCTGCGCTCAATAGTTTCGGCTGTAGCGTGTCTGTCAGTCAGTCAGTAACGCAAGGATTTTATATATTAAGATAACTGAATTTATGCTTTAGCAAATCTTATTCCGAGAACAAGAGACCTCTGTCATACTCCAGCCAGTTAAAGTATTAAGTCGGGCCAATACCTAGCATATTTTGAGTTTTATTTTTAGTTTAGGTCTCTGAGAATTGTGGTAAGAACAATTAACAAAAATACCTACTATTATCATCAGTCTTTTTTATAATCTATTCCGCTGCGCTGTTTAGACATACGCTTCTTCCCATTCGCAAGTAGTATTAGACCATATTCCATCACGCTGGTCAAATGCGGGTTGGCAGATTTCACATATCTTTCGGAAACATTATGAAGTACTCTTAGAAATGAAGACTGCCTCACGATGTTTTACACATCCATTTAGTGAGTGATAATTAAAAATTTAATACGCACATCACTTCGAAAAATAATTGGTGCGCGCCGTGAATGTTAACCCGAGACCCACTGCATAGCAGTCCGTTGATCTCCCCACTAGACTATCGCTGCTTTAGCTACTGTAATAAACCCGAAAGATAACTATTTATTAATTCAAATGAATATTAAAATACATTTTTCACAACATAAATGCCAATTATTCAAGCCCTACAATAACAATTCCGCTACACAAAAACCAAAATATCAAACTGTTTTGTACCGCACTTTGTTATTGACGAATATTTGTGCGAGCAAAGAGTCAGCGTGGGAACTGGGCAAGATATAATATATTATACTAGTGGACGCCCGCAGCTACGCCTGCACATTTTAACCGTTTTACCCGATTTGCCCGATTCCGTGGGCATTTCGGGAAATCCCTTCAAGCAATCCTCTTTTACCCTCCTCTGAGCTTTTCGACCCCAAGAAACCCCTTTTAGGTACATGACTTTTAACTTTGTGACCCATCTTTGTTTTAAAGTGCTCAGTCTTATCCAATTCTGGGCGCTTATTACTGAGCTTCCGAGGCGTAATTTAAGCGGAAAATCAGCGCGTTCTAACCATGGATCACAGTAATGCTCCCTTTGTATACATTTTTTTTTGTATCGGGTTGGAAAATCCTCATGGAGTCCCTCCGCCCTGGGGGGGAAGGACGAAGGGGACTGTCAGACTCTTACTGACTAATATTCCCCCGCCTTAGTCAATCGTAATGGCGCCTTGAGCGACAGTCAAATTTTTTGAGGACGAAATCAGAAATTTCGGCAAAGTGATCTAAGGTAAGGTTGTCTTTGAGATTGTGTAATGTGTTCTAACGTACTTTATTGACGTGGTTGATGTATTAGTTAGCTTTGTATATTACTCTTTTTTGAATTTTTTGCAGCATGGGAACAGTTGAAACCACACATGTTATGTTATCGATCATTGAATAAAAAAGTTTATGTTGGGGCAAGATGATTATGTTACTGGTGTACAAGACGATCCGTGTGGATCATCTTGTACAACGTTAACATCATCATATTGACTATGTATTACAGAAAAATTTTAACCATTTGTGTTATTGTTTTTTTTTAAGCGATTATCCGTATGAATTCACATGGGGTTGGTGTAAAGTAACGCCAGGAAACAGGTGCTTAGAACTATACATTTTTATCTTTATTTCATTTATAGTTGTTAGTTAAAATTTATGAGGATTTTTTTTCCGTCATGTTGATTTTGATAAGTTAAATTTGCTTGACTAGATTAGCTGTTTTAGATGATAAATTATTTACCTACCTACTTTAAAAGATTATTTAATGTTGTTAAACATTTACTCGATCTTTTTAGTGTGTGTACCTGAATTTAGTGGGTGCATATGGGCACATGATCCTGGGATTATCTTGCCCCTACCGCAGGGATCATCTTGGACACCCGGGTGTACAAGACGATCCTTTCATAATGTTTTAGAAAAACGGTGTTTATAACAATAAAACATAAAAAAAATTTTTTTTTGAGTATGTCAACAATTAGATAGATAAATTTCCTACGGATATTTATATCTGCAATAAGTAGAATATCATTTAAACTATAAGCATTCTCCCTTAAGGGAATCATCTCGTACACCTTTCCCCTAATTACAAACACGATTTGTTCAAGAGCTAGCCAAGAAATGGCAAACATTTTTTTTAACAAATTTGACTCAACTTCCTAGTGATAAGCAAAAAATACAAGAGGGATAGCAGTGACTGGTTCGAATTGCGTAAGAATATGTTGACAGATTCAAATTTTGGTATAGTGGTAAAAAGAAGAGATAACAGCAGTAAAGCCAACTTAGTAAAAAAATATTTTGTACAAATAAAATATTTGCAATGTAAATGCAGTTGCGCATGGAGTCTAAAATGAACAACTGGCTTTGCAACAACTGGCGAAGCAAGAAAATGTAACAATCGAGCCTTGTGGTTTATCCGTTTATTGGTGCCACGCCAGATGAATTAATAGGTCCAAACACGATTCTGGAAATTTAATGTTCTATAGTTGCCTATAAGAATGGCCTGGAGAATAGTATAAGAGCAAATAAAATACAAATATGGAAACATGATAAAAAAGTGAACTGAGTAGTCTAAACAAATATTGTAATTGTTATTACCAAATTCAGGGGCAACGCCACGTTACACGCAAATAAAAATATTTATTTGGTGTGTGGAGTGGCGAAAGTATACCACTAAAAATAGAAATTATAGAAAGAGATGATGTTTTCTGGGAGACGAAAATGAAAGAAAAGCTTGTTGCGTTTTATATGAATAAGCAGTTGTCTGAAATTGTTGATTCTCATCAAGCTCAAGGAATGGCATTGCGAGACCACGGAGAGGAAAATGTTTCATCAATGCTTGAAGTTTCTACAATACCAAGCTGTAAAAGGAAAGTAAATGAAAATGTGCCTCTTGAACAACAGCAAATAATAAGTATTGAATTCTTATCACCTGACACTCTGCCTTTAACTTTCGATGAGAATAAAGAAAACCTGCCGGGTTGTAGAAAACAGCTAACTTTTGATGAGCTGTAAACTCTGTATTTCGTTAGTAAATGATAAATAAATATAAATAAATATCTTTTAATATTTATTTTCTTTGAAACAAGACATATTTTAAGCGAAAGAATTTTTTTATATTTTTCCATACAAACATGTATGAGGAGAGCTAACGAAAAAACAGTAACACAAATTTTAATTCTATAATTTTCTAAGCGACATAGTAGTATCTCATGAATAAGGTATATCCACATATATTTTTGAAATTTCATCTATTTTTAAAAATAATAATGGGTTGGGTTTCGAAACGAGTCGTCTGAATTTGAGGGTATTGGTGGTGTAGGCGGCTGAAGGGAGTTAGTTTTAATCCCCTAAAAGTAATTTTGGCTGCCGGAGTAGGGTCTAAATATTTTTAAACAATTTCTGCAAAATTTCAATGCAAAACGGAACGTAGTTTTTATACTTTAGTACAGTTTTACAAATGTCATTATAGGTTTTACGTGAAAAACGTGAAACGAAACGCAAACCCGCCATCTTGGAATGATCATATTGACAGTTAATGTCAAATTTGTGCGTCATTGCTTTCGAGTGCCTAGGAGAGGTTAGGTGTGACTGTAATAAGTAACTGAATAGGTTATGTTAGGTTCTATTTTGACCCTTAATCTGAAAATCCTGCGAAGCACGGCCACATGAGTAGATAAACGGAACAGAGAGACAGCTTCTTAAGAGCTTGTAAATTTGCTACCTATTTTGGTAGGGTTGTCACAATAGGTTAAGACAAATCGCTTGTTCGGTATTCGACAGATTCTGGATTGGACAGATTCGTGGATTGGGCAGATTCTTGGACTCGACGGATTCGCTATACGGCAGAAGTACAGTTGTAAATAAAATAGCGAGTGGAACCAACAAATGCATACATCTGAAACTTTTAAAAGCACGGAATAAAAATATACATTTGTTACCAAGGACACGACGTGACGACGTGATTTATTTGACATTCCCAACGATACCACTAATAGTGTTGAATATTTTCTGGAAATATGATCTATTTTGCTAATGAACATAGGAATCTCCTTTAGCTATTATATATTTTGTACTAGTTTTACTGCGGGGATAGGTACCTAAAATAAGTTTAAAAAGAAATTGTGTAAGACAAATGAACGTCTACAAAACAAATGACTATAAAATGATCAACCATCGATAGGGCTTACAAAAAACAGGTGCATGCGATTTTGGACCTTATTGACAATTCATGACAGACTTTTTTTTGTATTTTCTTGCTTTCTGACATTAATACGTTCATAAAATTATAAAATCTGAGTTACGTAAATAAGGTCGAAAATCGCATGCACCTGTTTTTTGTAATCTCTATCGATGGCTGATCACTTTCCGATAGTCATTGGTTTTGTAAACATTAATTGCTTTTACACAATTTCACAACTAATGAGTTCATGAGGATCCTCTGGGGGATTTGGGCTAGGAGATCCTGGTGAACAACATGCAAACATGTTAAGTATTTCGTTGCCAACATTGACAATATTTCTTTCAAGATCGAAATATTCGCGAAACTTTTGCTCGAGCAATTCAACAAATGCGACAAAATTATCAGGAGGTATACCTAATTAAAAAACCCAATTGTACGTTACCATCGTTAAAGTCTTTATAATGACTGAATTATTTCATCTAGTATTATTCATACACACAGTACAATAAACAATCATTATTAATAATAAAACACCACGTTTTTACATTAAAATATTAAAACTTGGAACGTACAAAACAAACAACGTGCGTCGTAATAACCCTAAGATTGTCAACTGCTTGTGCCTACGTAAACCGATTTTTTCCAGTCTCGCCGCGTACACGACAAGCGGCCAGTGGTCACGCACACATAAGCCGCGTGCTTGTAGTAGTGCAACCGATTCGCGCTGTTGTATGAAGCTGTGTCTCTGTTCCGTTTATCTACTCATGTGGCACGGCTCTGTCAACCTTAGTTTATTAAACTAGTGTGAAGAATGTGGAAGTTGGCAGTGCCATACACACCGATGTTTGGAGTTTTTTTTTTAGAGGAATCCAAGTATTTCCGGCAAGTGAAAATGGTGAGGAGGGGTTTCGAGACCTGCCTCCCCCCCCCCCCGAATCACTCACAACCCCTAAAAACGGCGACGTATTTTGAAACCTTTACCATAATAATTGTACCTATAATAACAATAAGAAATAAATAAAATAAATAAATATATAAATCATCTTTTACTAAACTTCAATTATCGCGTAACTCGCTTTAGTAGAGATACGGCTTTTGCGCTTAGTAGGCCAGTATTGTGGCTTTTAGGGTACCGTAGCCAAAAATGGTACAAATGGAACCCTTATAGATTCGCCAGGTCTGCCTGTCTGTCCGCCCGTATGTCACAGCCAATTTATTGCAAAACAGATTTGAAAACTGGCAGGAATGGAATTAGATGTAGGTATTCTATGAATCGCTTCACCATTTCTATACAAATACAAAACAAAATTAATAAGGGCCTCTCCATACATGGAACTGACTTAATTATATTTATCATCTTACGGCACATAGGTTTTTACCTACTTTCGTCAACTATTAATACCTATAACGTCTAATGTGAACCAGTTTTGCTCATGGTTCCACTGAGAACAAAACTTGCGCTATGCCTATATTGTACAAACAGATTGATTTATGTAATATAAATTGTAATATCAGTAACTCAATTCAATGTTAAAACGTTTTGCTTGCGATTTTGAAATATTGGAATACGGATGTCGCCAGAATACGGCCGCACGCGACGAGAATGAAGGGGGGCGCTCCGCAGTAGACGGAGCTGAGCGCCTTTCACCTCCTCTGCTTCACCCCCTCATTTACCATAACAGTCGCTTAGGACAGCGCCTTAAAATAAACAATCTTTCATGGCAGAGAGTGTAGCCTGCAGCGTTTTATATTATTCGGTGGACATATTTTCGGCGGCCATTTTCCATTGCCGATCAACCCTTTTGACAATTTTTCGGGACATCACATTTTCATACAGGCGGGTGGCACGAACTGTGCGACCGCGTCTCATACGCTGCGCCCTCGACGTGTTAGAATTAAAAAAAAAGCACCCAAAATAAGCCAACTGATAAACAATCTATCTTCTCATATACTCCTGACAGATACCCATCTACATGCTACTCATGTCCCGAAATAGAAGCCGTGCCTGTAAATATCAGATATTCACAAACTAAGGTAAGGTCTTTGTTTCGGGGCCAATGTTAATATCTTTATAACAATTTCCTTCTTGATTTATATTCAAATAAAAGTGAATTTAATTAACAACTGGAAATAAAGTAGCGGTGGAAATTGTAAATCCTTTATTATGCTTACCTACGTCACACAGCTGGATCGTAAATACAAATTAAAATATTAGCACTCAGGGCGTCGCACTATCAAACGATAGAGCGATGCAAAAACATTGTTAAAGATGTATAATATCTCGCATCTCGTTGAGCAATAACTTTACAAAGTTGCTAAATATACGGCTTCCATCGACAATGACGAGAGCATCATAAAAGTCTATAGGAGTTTTCAAACGTTTAATGGACGCTCCTCGGTTGCGTGGAATTGTATTCCAACTTTCAGCGGCAGTTACTATTGTACTGTTTTTTCTTCCATCTTTACTTCATTTTCCGCAAGAACTTGTTTATGTCTGAGCCTTTAACGTTCCTTATGAATGGATTCACCTTACAGCGCTTTCCTTTTTAAAGTACTGGTAATGGGGACGATCCTCGTTTCTTAATTGAATGCAAAGAGACTGAACAAACAGCATCTTCATAAAAACAAATAAAAATATCAAGCTTGTTACAGAATAATAAGTAAGAAGATTTTTGAAATACATTTATGGATAAAGTAATGAACTTAAAATGTTTTCCGTAGAGCGTGTCGAACCATTTATCAAACTGGACTTCGCGCGACCTCGACGTATACACTAGTTGCTTTAAGCGCCTGAATATATACTCGTACCCATACCAACTCTATGTAAGTTTATACTGTCTTTTGAGTGCACAAAATTTTGCTTGTAAGAATTGACACGCGTAAACAAATTGTCACTGTCGTAGAACAATGTCAGATGTTATAATACTACGAAATCCTGTTTTAAGCACAGTTAGCTTTTATAAACGATTCTACGTTTACTACAATTTTTCTTTTTTTTACATGTAGTTGTTTTGACTGCCTTCTTGGACTCGCGGCATAAATGTGCGCGTGGGCTTGGGAGGTCTCGGGTTCGATCCCCGGGTCGGGCAAAGTGTTATTGGGTTTTTCCGTTGGGAAATTCGCAGTAACAGCACGGAGTCTGGTAATGCAATAGGCTCGCCCCCTATTACGTAGGAATAAAATAAATCTGGCGAAAGTGTGTGTAGCAATATACCTCTGCCTACCACTTCGGGGACACAGGCGTGAGAATATGTATGTATATAGTAGTTTTCAAGATTTTTAATCGAACAAAATCGTAGTTGAACATGATTCAGAACGACAACATCGCGTTCAAACATGCGCCGCCGTTGTCGCTTTCTCGTCAGGGACACGTTTGCGCCGGCCATTGTTAATTGATTTTTACATGTATGCTACGATGTACGACACACGCGGCGGCCAGCGGTCCTGTTTCTATTGTTTTTTGTTGATAATGTTTAAACATATTTGTAAATAATTTTGATTGCTTAAATTTTCTTATCGAGTTGTACAAGATTTAGTGTTAAATAATCAAGAAATAAGTAGCATAAGTAGCAGCGTCTAACAAGGAATCAAGAAGATTGATTAATTTAAACCAAAGTACACACAATCCTGGGAAGATATTCTTATGCTAATTATGCTCGTTATAGAACTTTGTCGAAAAATAATATGTGTTGCAATTTTGAGCCAGTAAAACGATTTTAGTTCAAAATGTTCATCACGTTGTATTATAATAACCGACTATGTTCTATGGAATTAAAAACATAATTTATAATGTTATTAAATTTAATCATAAGGATATGAAATGCGTATATTACGTTATTGTAATATTTCCTATTTCGTTAAATTTTGATGTAAATTAAAATAGTGTCGTTTTCGTATAAAATTCATTTCAATAAATCTAGTCGGTTGGAAAATTACAACGCTGTACTACGGAATAAACGTAAAAAAAAAACTTGTCGTATAATTTGAACCGGCCGTGTTCTTTGGCGCCTTTTGTACATTTTGTTCGGCACTTTTGTTTACAAAAAAGATATAGCTTTCTTTAACTAACTTTCTTTATCTCTCGTATTTATGTTTTTGTGATTTAGCTTTATCATTTGAGCAAGTTATTTTTTGCAAGATTGCAGATTTTGAGGTTGATAGATCTTCCTCACCCCTACCACCAGGAGCAGAAAAAAGGCAAATAAACCAGCTGATGTGTGGCACGCAACCCCATTAATTAGTTAATCCCACCAACATTTATGAAGCCAACACTAGTTTTGAAAATTCCTCACTAGTCTTCATCGAGAAATTTTAAAATACTGTTGCAACTACACCCGAATCTCCTTGAATTGCTCGACTTCTATGCCCTACTCGACTAATATCGCAATAAAAAGAGCTATAAAGATGTATTTCGCGCGGTCCATGATTGCCTTGACGTAATATAATCCTCTTCTAGTTCTGTAAGTCAAGCTTGTAGTTCTTTGTCCGGTTCAGATAACACGATAGTATTCACTCTCCAGGCCGAAAGAAACGTAACAAATGTAAAAAATCGTGGTCAGAGGTTAAAAATAAATATTTAACAAATCTGGGTTAGAAATGTCGTTATAAATGTGGCGATAAAATTTGTTTTTCTCTTTTACCAAAATTTTGAAGTTTTGGTAAAAGAGAAAAGCGGTGGTCGTTTTTACGTCAATTTACTTACAAATATCATTTACCCATATCTTCTGCAATGGTGTCTCCAACATTGACACAAATTATCGATACCGAATTGAAATGAAGAAAAGTGTGTTCGATCACGTAACTCTGGCATTTACTCCTATAGAATTCTGTTTGAAATAGAAATATTTTCTATGATAAGTTAAATCGATTATATCAGTTTAGTAACATTTTATTTTGTCTATTGTAATTTTGTGACTCTGGTCACACTATGAACTGTCAAATCTTTCTCATTCCTGCTTCCGGAAAAATTCCCTTTTGCCACGCCGTTTTGTTTTACCGCATGATTTGTAGAATTGAAGTAAATTTGTCTTGTAAATTCTTGTATCTGCCGCTTTTGTCCACTACCGACAAGGGTTATAATAAATTTGTGAAATATTGAGCTTTTGCAAAAATTACGCTGCTACTTAGCTGTACCTCCAAACAAGACATCGTTTGGAGGAACAGCTAAGTAGATAACTCACGAGCTAATATTGGCCAATTTTAGATCTGTGTGTGTGTGTCTAATTTAGCTCCAAGCCTGACATCCAGAGAAGATCACCAGGTAAGTTGTACCTTGTAAATTCATCGCTTAAAGCACAGTAACACATATCAGAGATTTGTCTTGCTTACAACGACTGGATGAATACAATCACGCTTCAATTGCCCTCTGCAAACAATTCCCAGTTCTTCTAGGCCATTCTGATCATATTTTTTGGTATCAGAAGCGTGAAGCGTTAAGTGTACCTAACCAGAAGCGCTGTTGAGTGTACTTAATCTCAGATTAATATTGCAAACTTGTAGATACAAGCATTTGAACTAGGCATTGCTACATCACATTTGTTATAATAATAATAGTGTTGTAGTGGTTGTTAGGTCAGTTTTGCTTATATATATGTCATAATATTTATATTGTTACGAGCTGGGGTTCGGCGATAAACTAAAATCACTATGCCACTTAAACTGTACTTTATTCAATCGCACACTTAATTTTCAACACTAATAAAAACACTACTTCACACTACTAAACACACTGAAAACACACTTCCTCTTCAGATCCTTCGCTTGTTGATTGCTGTGATTATTCAACTGTAACTGGGTGAAGTCGCTCGTCCGCGCGGTATTTATACCGGCCGGATAACAAACTAGTTCATTCTAGACGTTTCTGAGATATTCTGGTAACAGTCGGGAACAGTCGATACAGCAACGCCATCTAGTAGACAGTAGATGAAATACCTTTAAACCACCGATACATCTAATCTCTTCTAGTTCTCTCATTTACTGATAGATATTTTCAATTATCGCCACTCGTAACACTGCTTCCCTCTTAGACGTGTTCGTCTCGAACATCGTTGGACCCATAGTAACGAGCCAACCGGTCCACATGAACTATCTTCGGTGCACCTCGCGGCCCCTTCTGGATTCGATAGGTGACGTCGTTCATCCTGGTAATTATGCGATATGGCCCGTCCCATCTGGCTTGTAACTTAGGCGATTTACCTTTGCTTCGTACTGGGTTATGAAGCCACACCAATGATCCCTCATCGAAGCCTTTGTGGTTCGCCTTCCGGTCGTAGCGAGTCTTCATCTATTCAGACATCTGTTGTCCTGACTCTCTGATGTGCTCATATACCTCGTCCATCTTGTTGCGTAGCTCGGTCGCGTAAGCCGTTATATTGCGTGGAGATTCTGGTGGAATACCGGTGATTAAGTCTGCTGGTAAACGGAGTTCTCTTCCAAAATTGGCAAAAGCTGGTGTTATTCCTGTGGTTTCGTGAACCGCACTACGATATGACAAGAGAAACGGTTGGATGTGCTTGTCCCAATCTCTTTGTTTGCTCTCCACGACCTTCGCCAGGTACCTTTCCAGGGATTGGTTAAATCGCTCAACCATGCCATCTAATTGCGGATGATAAGCCGTGGTCCTGGTTTTACGTGTATCCATCACGCGACAAGTCTCCTTGAACACCTCAGATTCGAAGTTCCGGCCTTGATCACTGTGAATTTCCAAGGGCACCCCGAACCTACAAAAGACTTCATGCACCAGCTTATCGGCCACTGTGGTAGCTTCTTGATTTGGGATTGCAAACACTTCAGGCCACTTCGTGAAGTAATCCATCACAACCAAGAAGTATTTGTTTACATCCTGGCTCTCCGGTTAATGGTCCAGCGACATCTAATGCTATGCGTTCCCATGGGGTTCCCACATTGTACACCTTCAATGCACCTCTGCTACGAGTATGTGGCCCCTTGACTTGATCGCACAACTTGTGCATTTGCGGCACCAATCCTCGACGTCATCCCGACAGTGGAGCCAATAAAACCGCTCTCGGATCTTAGTAAGGGTTTTCTTAACACCCATGTGACCTCCCGAAGCACCATTGTGATAGAGCTGCAATACTTCCGGCACCTTAGTTTTGGGCACTAACATTTGCAAATGGCACTGGTTACCGCGAGCGTTTTCCCATTTGCGGCACAGAACTCCATCCTGGACGACCAAGCTTTCCCACTGTGCCCAATAACTCTTGGTGATAGGGCTCATTACTGCGATATCACTCCATTTGGGCCTAGGCGAGTCTGATTTCTTCCGTTCAAGAATCGGCTGTACATCCTTGTCATCTTGCTGAGCACTCTGCAAAGCTTCTCTCCATTCGTCACTTAGATCCGTCTTTAACATTCTCACTAGCGCTGCCTGCTTTGCTTCCTGTCGGGTACAGTGCTTGCACTGGTCGGGACACGGCTTACGCGATAGGGCATCTGCGTTACCATGGGACTTGCCACTGCGATGTTGTATTACAAAATCAAACTCTTGCAATAGTTCAATCCATCTGGCTACTTATCCTTCTGGGTCCTTAAATTGAAGGAGCTATTTCAGCGCAGCGGGGTCGGTTCGCAGGTGGAATTTACGCCCCAACAAATATTTGTTGAAATGCTGCAATGTCTTTACTACAGCCAAGAGTTCCCGCCGGGTGACGCAGTAGTTTCTTTCGGGTTTGGATAAGGCCTTGCTGAAGTATGCTATAAAAACTTCTTGATCACCTTTCTTTTGTGACAGCACGCCGCCAATCCCCGTGTTACTGGCATCTGTGTCAACTATGAAATTATGCTCATTGTCAGGGTAGCCTAGAATAGGTGCAGTACACATATGTTCCTTGAGCTTCTGGAATGCAACGTCACAGCTCTCAGTCCAACAAAACTGTACTCTGTGTTCGGTGAGCTTATGAAGAGGTCGAGCAATGTCAGCAAAGTTCTTCACAAACCGTCGATAGTAGGAGCATAATCCGAGGAATGCTCGGACCTGCGTTTTGTTATCTGGAACTGGCCATTCCTTTACGGCAATGATTTTATCCGGGTCGGTTTGAATACCACTCGCCGAGACCACATGTCCCAGGAAGTTCACTTGCCGTCTGAATAACGCGCATTTCTTCGGACTCAGCTTCTAATTAGCTCCTCGTATCTTTGACAGCACTTGCTCGAAGTTTCGAAGGTGATCCTGGAAGGTGCGCCCCACGATTATGATGTCATCCAAGTAGACCAGGCAGGCGTCTCCAATCAATCCCATAAGTACTCGCTCCATCAGTCTCTCAAAAGTAGCCGGAGCGTTGCACAATCCAAAGGGCATGACGTTAAATTGCCACAATCCTTTCCCTGTGGAGAATGCCGTCTTCTTCTTGTATCGAGGATCTATTTCCACCTGCCAGCAGCCATTTTTTAGACCTAAGGTAGAAAACCACTTCACCCCCGTCAGCGTATCTAGTGTCTCATCGATCCTTGGCAGCGGGTAGCTGTCCTTCTTCGTGATGTCATTTAACCGGCGGTAGTCTACACAGAAGCGCATGCTGCCATCTTTCTTCTTAACTAGCACCACCGGAGAACACCACGGGCTGGACAAAGGCTCGATTACGCCTTCTTTCACCATACCGTCGATCATAGCTTCCACTTCCCGTTCTCGTGCCACTGGCACACGTCTTGGCCGCTGGCGAATCGGTGCTTCACTTCCCGTGTTTATTTTGTGCTGGACTAGTGCTGTCTTCCCTATGTCGGCATCACTGGTCGAGAAAACATCGGCGAACCGGTCCAACATCCTGTCAGCCTTGGTCTTCTCTTCATCTGACAGGGCACCCTGGCAGTCCACCAAAACTGAAGACACGTCGAATCGTGCACCTTGAACCTTGGCGCTGGTAGGTTGCTCTTGACATTTACGCATCCAAGCCGCTCCTTCATAGGTGCCCAATTCAGTCCCTTTCTTGAGCAACACTTCCTTGTCACTTGCATTCATTGCGCGTACCGATGAAACTTTGGTACCCCTTACCAAGGTTCGTGCAATCTTCCACGAGGCATCTTTCTCTAGGCTTTCGATAAGCACGCAGCGGTTCCCTCGACCAGAATTCCCTGGTAAACAAACTGGTACAACCGTTTCCGGCCGCGGTTGAAGCGTGACATTCTTCAGGCAGTACACTTTGCCTGAAGTTGTACCTTCCATGAAGACTTCTTCCGAGCCACACTTCAACACTCCCTGGTTAACATCGATCTCGCAGCGATGCTTTCGCATGAAGTCTAGGCCCAAGATGCAGTCGTCCATTATATCGGCCACGATGACTTTATGACGGTAAACTTTGTTGCCTAGCTTCAGATCCACCTCCTTTTCTCCTCGGACGGTTATGTGCTGACCGGTAGCTGTTCTTAGATTCACACATTAATTGTTCCTGAAGCAGCCCCTAAGAACCCGTCTTGCCAGATGGAAACCGACGACTGTCCAAGAAGAGCCCGTGTCCAATGTCAGCTTGCATGGTGTTCTGTTAATTTGGCCTTCGATGATCAGGCTGTTCCCGTCACATAATTGCGAGATCGAGATACTTGGGGCTCTTCCATCACCAGTCAGCACCCGCCACGCAGTCCTGGCTTCTACTCGTTTGCCTGCTCTTGCTGCCTGGCAGGCACATATAAGTACTGAGCGGAGCCATTCCAAACGTTAGAGCAGTATTCCACGCAGGAGCGAACCTGGGTCTTGTATAACAGACACAACTGCTCCGGCGTGAAAAACCTCCTCACCTTTGGGTCAGTTTAAGATCCCTTCTTATGAATTGGGATTATTTTGGCAATTTTAAGTTGATCAGGAAAGATGGCCTTGGAAATACAGTAATTGAAGAAAACACTTAAAGGCTGGGCTAAGATATCAATGTTGTCTTTAATTATTGATATCGGAATATCATCAAAGCCCGAAGATTTTTTATTCTCAATTTTTCTGACTACTTTGTGTATTTCATAAGAAGTAGTGGGATCCAGAACAATATTATTAGCAATCCCTTTCTCGCATTTGCATAAGCGGTCGATAGCCGGTTTTAAGTCGAAATTAGTTTTGTCTGAGTATGGTTTAAATTGATCAGCAAAGACATTTACTATTTCCGCTGGATCAGTTATAGTATTAATTTTCGTAATTTTAATGTTAATTTAGAATTTTTTGTGACATTTTTGTTTCTGTGTTTATTAATGACTTTCCATACATCCTTAGCAATGTTTTTAGAGTCTTTGAATGATTGAAAGCCTGTATGACTGTATTTTAACCTTATTTATAACCTTCCGGTATAGTGCTATGTACCTTTGCTTATAATTTAATATTGTGTCATTATGATTTACAACCCCACCAGTGCACAAAAACCTTTTCATCTTACTGGAAACTCTTATGCCTTTTGTTTTTTTTTTTTTAAGTATTTATTCACATTAAAATAAGACATTTTACAAAAGTAAATTACTTCTGCCAAACTGCAAAGCAGTTTGTTGGCAGACGCATGTATTAGTATACATAGTAGGCACAATGTCATACACATAGCATATTACAATAAATAAAAATAGTGACAATTTTTAGTTAATCTATCTATTAACTAAAGCACAATTATTTTTGTCGCTCAACAAAATTAAAAAAGAAATAAATTACACAAGAGTGAAAAACAAATTCTCTCAACAGTAAAATCAAAATACAAGTACATAACATATCTTAATATATAAAATCCTTGCGTTACTGACTGATTGACAGACACGCTACAGCCGAAACTATTGGGTGCAGGAAGCTGAAATTTGGCATATATGTTCCTTGGGGACCGTAGGGGTGCACTAAGAAGGGATTTCCCGAAATTCCCACGGGATCGGCCAAAACAGGTAAATTTAAAAAAAAAATGCAGGCGTAGCTGCTGGCGTCCTCTAGTAATTAATATAATTATGTAGGTACCTAATGTTACGTAACAATTATTGTAGTTTATTTGAGTCATAAGTCATAACATTCACACCAGCATTTGTTCATGCTGTCTTAAATTTTCATGGATCGTATTCAAAAGAAACTTTGTGGTTTTGTTTTTGAAGGATCGTTTTGTTACGGAATTAATTTCATGATCTAATGGGAAATGATTAAATATTGTTGGTACTAGATAACTCGCACATCTTTGTCCATAATAGTTGCTATAAGTGGGCACCACATACGGCTTCCAGTTTTTTGCATTTCGGGGCCTAACATTAGCTGTATTGAGCTTGTATTGGTCGCGTTCGTAATGTTCTAGTGCTATTAGTAGCACTACTTTCTCACGTACTGGTAACATTTTACATTCACAAAACAATTGTTCGTAATCAGTACTTTTACATCGTGTTTTTGTTCTGTTATCTACTAATAGCTTCATAAACCTAATTTGTATTGCTTTTATTTTATCCAAGTACGTCTTAAATGTGCGTCCATAACATGCCAGTCCGTACGAAAGCAGAGAATCTACAAGTGCAAAGTATATTACAAATAGGGTAGCCCTGTTCAAAACGGCACAAAGGTGGTGGAATTTTACAAGAACTGAACGTAATTTATCACACAGTTGGATTATATGAGTTTTCCATGAGAAATGTATGTCAATTACTAATCCCAGATACTTGTAATGCTCCACCACCTCAATAGGTGCACATTCACACACCGATAGTTGTCCGTCGCACTCGCGGTGTAGGCACTCATACGTGTGCCCAACAATTCGAGGCGACCGCGCAATATTTCTGTGGTAGGGTGAGCGTATTTGCATACATTTAGTTTTTTTTTTATATTTATGATTATACCATTATCATGTGCCCACTTTATGATGCTTGTAAAATCTGTTTGTAGCTTACTTTCTATAACATTAAGGTCTCTATCAGCGTACACCAGACAGGTATCGTCGGCATACATATAGACATTACAATTTTGCACCACATTGCACATGCTGTTGACGTGCATGATATATCCAACGGGACCGAACACTGAACCAGTAGGAACACCACAAGTAACATTTTTGCCTTCGCCGACTACCCCATTGACCATAGTTCGCAAAGTTCTATCTGTTAGGTAAGCGTGGAGCCACTTGTTCAACGGACCCCCGATTCCACACTCTTCCAGGGCTTGAAGCAGCTGGTGGTGTTCAAGAGTGTCAAAGGCTTTTTTGAAGTCAACATAGACCACCACCACCTGCTTCCGTTGGTCTAAACACTCATTTATATAATTGGTGAACTGTGCCAACGCTGTACCCGTGCTCCGACCGCGTCGGAACCCGTGTTGAGCATTTGATAATATATTATTATTTTCTAGAAATGAACTTATTTGATGTACAATAAACTTTTCCACAATTTTATTTATTACTGATAGAATTGCTATTGGTCTGTAATTAGAATAGTCTGTGTGAGCTCCTTGTTTAAAAATAGGTCTTATCAATGCTGTTTTCAGTAAATCGGGGTATTGTCCTCGTTCGACACATAAATTAATAAATAAAGATATCACTGGACTTAATTTACATTTCAGATATTTTATATCCTTGACTCTAATGTTATCCACACCTTCAGACTTTTCACAGCTTAACATATTTATAATTTTAATGATATCACCTGTACACGCTTTCTTAAATCTTAATGACACTTGCCTATCGACTACATAACTATTCCTATCTAGAAACTTATGGCTACATACATGTTTTATATCTAAAATTTCTTTGGTAAATGTAGTAAAAAATTATTACATATATTTATCATGCTGTCTGTTTTACCTAAGTATTTTAATATAGTATTATCTAAACTAATTTTCTCCCTTCCTACCCATGTGTTGATTTTACCCCATATCTTTTTAATATCTTTGTTACACTTTTTAATTTCTTCCTTTCTATAGTTATTCTTAGCCATATATATAAATTTATTTGTCCTATTCCTATATTTAGTGTACTGAATTCTTAAGTTCATATCATTTGGATTTCCTTTCCATGTTTGAAAAAGTTTATCTCTTGTATAGATCATGTTCTTAATTGTATCTGTAATCCATGGTTTACTCTTTCTTTTTTTACTTACGGTTACTTGTATTTTAGCATTAGAATAGACACTGCAGAAATTCAAGTATAGTCTATTATATAGATCAATTGGGCACTTACAGTTCAATAGCTCCGTCCATGAAATATTTTCTAATAACTTAATTACCTTTTTATCACTTACAACAGTCATCTCAGATTGTTTATTGGTATCAGTGCTTCTAACACCACTATCTAGACACACACCAATAGGATAATGATCCGATAATTTACATTTTAACACATATGAAAACACACCACACTTTGATCGAACCCATGCATGATCAATGCACGACCGTGTCACTCTGTCGCCGTACACCTCCTCTCGCGTGACATCGTGGATGGCGCATTCCATTCCTATCTCACTCATATTGTTTAGGTATTGAGTGGTGATGCTGCAACCGACAGAATAGTTAATCAAATCTATGTTCGTGTCTCCAATCACGACTACTTCACAGTTTCGTGGAATTTCCTTTAAGAGTGTATGTATTTCTTCGACAAATCCTTGTTTATTCAGTTTTGGCGGCCTGTATATGATCAATATATGAATAACTCTCCCATCTTGAGATATTTTGCCATGAATCATTTCGTAGTAATTATGAGTGATTATTTTTGCTGTAAAGTTTAAGTAATTTTTGACGTATAACAATATTCCACCTCCCTTCTTTGTTTCTCTTGTATTTATGTATGTGTTATATCCCTGTAAATGATATAAGGGCAATTCCTGTTGCCTTATATTTATTTCGGTTAGTGCTATAATTTCGATTTTATCCATACAATCACTCAATAACACTTGTAATTGGTCAAAGGTTTTTCGCAATGATCTAATATTTAAAAATATAATATTCAAGCTTTTATCATACCGCTGAAGTTCTGTACGCCAGCTAACTATGTCTGTAAAGTTGTTGTATTTAATATATGTATTTATGTCTAAGCTTTGGTCGTCGAATTTTATTAAATAAGGTATTCTCAGCGTTATAAGACAGTGTTTCAGTACATATTTTATTTTTGGCTGGTAATGTACATATTTATGTCACTTCAAATCTACGTATCGCGCGTATTTTTTTGTCATTTGGGTCATCTCTTTTTATCAATACCTTATTATTCTGAGCCCAAATATACTTGTAGGTTGCTTTTAGCTCGTTTTTAGTTGTCCAAAGGAGGTTACGCATGTACTTTGTTAGGTCTTCGTTGACGTAGATTCGCTGAATATTGTCATTTTCATATATATCATTATTGGTTAGATGATGAGTTTTTCTTGTTGATATCCAGTTGTTACGGGCTGTTGTCGTGTTTAGGGTGATGATGATCGGCCGCGGCTTTGTCCTTCGATTGTCTTGGCGTTTGTTTTCAGCAACCTTAGTGGGCGACTCGGTGTTAAGAGTAGCTGCATTCTTGTTATCTTCTCCAACCCTTCTTATCTCGCATATAGAACTTTTATCCAATCCTAATTTACTGGCTATAATTTTTACTTTGTCTTCGAGGTTTTCACTTTGTTGCTCTTCTAACCCATATATTTCCACATTCTTCTCTTTTTCGCGCAATTCCAGATACGCAATCCTCTCTTCAAGGGCCCTGTTGCTTGTTTCTAAGTGCGTATTTTTGTTTTCCAGTGATTTAATTTTTTTTTCTGTCTTTTCTTTCTCCTCTATCAACTCCTAATATTTCTCGGCATAGAAATTGATGTCCTGAGACATGGATTCCAGCGTTTTCTTCATAGAAAAAACTATGGCCAATTTCTCATTAACTTCCGCCAGCACCTTCTCTGGAGTAGCTTTCGTGATGTCAACTTCTATGGCTTGCCTACTGGTATTCACAGGTTGGCAGTCCTCACACTTTCCAGTGGAAGCAAAAGATTTCATTTTTGTTGCGCATTTTGTATGGAATGCACCTTTACATTCTCCAATACAATTCGTTATATTATCGCTTTTCACCCTTGCCAGAGATACTTGACACAATTTGCACTGCACCATTGTGGATATTATTGAGAATAATAATTATTTAGTATACTGAGTTTACGCGATTAACTCATAAACTGAAGCGAGTTTATCTTGAGATAATTTCTAGCTACG